>BLYE01000026.1:0-393590 GCA_016586335.1 Nitzschia putrida | reverse complement strand
CCCTAACCCTAACCCTAACCTAACCCTAACCCTAACCCTAACCTAACCCTAACCCTAACCTACCTAACCCTAACCCTAACCCTAAACCCTAACCCTAACCCTAACCCTAACCCTAACCCTAACCCTAACCCTAACCCTAACCCTAACCCTAACCCTAACCTAACCCTAACCCTAACCCTAACTAACTCCTAACCCTAACCCTAACTACCTAACCCTAACCTAACTAACCCTAACCTAACCCTAACCCCTAACCCTAACTAACCCTAACCTAACCTAACCCTAACCCTAACCCTAACCCTAACCTAACCCTAACCCTAACCCTACCCTAACCTAACCCTAACCCTAACCCTAACCCTAACCCTAACCCTAACCCTAACCCTAACCCTAACCCTAAGAAGCTGATGAATCGGAAGAAGGTGATCTAGTAAGGTTACCTACGTTGAATGACGATTGGTTGACACCGGCCGAGAAGGAGATCAGAGCCCAGCGAAAGGTCCAAATTCGCGAGGCAAGGCATCAGAGGGAGCTGGATTCTCTCTCCAGCCGATCCAGTGGCTCAAATGAATCCAGCCAACCCCAGCAATCGGAAGCACCGAGATCCATCCTTCGAACGCCGCGTCCGCCAACTCCTCCGCGTCAGCCTCCCTCGAATCCACCATCTCCATCTCTGCCCCCACTTCTTCCTCAGTTGGTGGACCCTTTCAGGACTCCAGCTAGTTCCAATGAACCTTCAGCGACAAGAACTCCTGGACCTCCCCGTTCAGTCCGCTTCAACGACGATCCTACTGAGCTCTCTCCACTCACTGGCACTCGTTCCCAACCGACGTCTGTTTCAGAGGGAGCTGCCATTGAACATCCGCCATCTCCAATCCGTCAACCGATTTTTGATCCCTCAGACAACCCTCGACAAGCAACAAAACAACGCCGAGTTCAACGTCAACTAGATGTTCTCGATCCAGTTGATGAAGAAAGTACGTTCGCCGATGCAATGCCGCCAACACCTCCTCAAGCTCCGGAACAATCTCAACTGCGAAGGAGTGCACGCATTCGAAATCAAGGAATGAGATCGGAAGCGTGGACGGCATCGAGCTATCTGCAAACGCACACAAGTACCTACCGTTGCCGTTTTGCGGCGCTGAATGCACAATTTATCGCTGCACTTCGATGGGAACAGACCCTGGATACCATCAAGTCCTCTGCCTTTGCTTCTATCTGGAAACAAATCGACATGGCAAAGGATCTTGACGACGGAACGCAAGAATGGCTTCATCCTTTGGCTCTCGCTGCCAAAACCCATGACGAAGACAATCCCTCATGGGAGGAAGCCATGAATGGCCCCTTGGCCGACGGATATCTCAAAGCCGCCGAGAAGGAGATCGACACCCTCGAAAAGATGGAAGTCTGGGATGTCATCCCTCGAGAAGCTTGGATGAATGTCCTTCCATCGACTTGGGCGTTCAAGTGTAAGCGCTTCCAGACGGGTCGGTCCGCAAGCTGAAAGGCAGGTTTTGTGTGCGCGGAGACAAGCAGATCGATGGTGTGGACTTTGACTCGACTACTACGAACTCTCCAGTCGTAGGCTGGGATACCATCCGACTGATGTTGATCCTCAGTATAGTTTTGAATCTTCAGTCAAAGCAAGTCGACTACACTGCCGCTTTCGTTCATGCCCCTATCGGTGATATGGATGTCTATGTCGATATGCCGCGTGGTTTCTCCGAGCCAGGAAAAGTTCTAAAGCTCAAGAAAAGCCTCTATGGATTGAAGCAGGCGCCGAAGAACTTTTATTCCTTCATTCGTTCGAAACTAGAGGAATCTGGTTTTAAATGTTATGAAGATGTCGATCGCTGTTTGTTCATGAGCGATCACTGTATCTGTTTGGTCTATGTCGACGACACCCTGTTCTTCTCTCCCGAAGAGAGATACATCGACCAAGCCATCCAGTCCCTCCGAGACAAAGGTGTCCAAGTTGAAATTGAGGACTCTGTTGCGGGTTTCCTAGGTGTGCACATTGAGAGAAGCAACAACGATGGAACTATACAGTTAACCCAGTCCGGGCTGACTAAGAAAATCATTGACGCCCTCAACATCGAAGGAATGCCCCACAAGGAAACACCTGCCGCCACTACTCCATTGTCAAAGGACCCCGATGGTGACCCTCCCGATGCTACGTTCTCCTATCCATCAGTGGTGGGGATGCTACTGTATCTCGCCGGCCACTCGAGGCCTGACATCCAGTTTGCCGTCGCTCAGTGTGCCCGCTTTGTGCATTCGCCTAAGCTCTCTCACGAAAAGGCACTGGTTAGAATCGGTCAGTATCTGAAAGGTACAGTTGACTGTGGACTTACCTTGCGACCCGCAGACCATTTCGATCTCGAGTGCTTTGTTGACGCCGACTTCGCAGGACTCTATTCACAATCCGAGATCGACGACCCTTCAACTGTGAAGTCTCGAACTGGATACACTATCACAGTCTCCAACTGCCCAATCATCTGGGTAAGCCGTCTCCAGACCGACATTGCCTTGTCCACTATGGAGGCAGAATACAATGCCTTGAGCATGTGCATGCGTGATCTTCTGCCGCTGCAAACCCTCTTCAAGACCGTTGGACATGTTGTTGGACTCTCCGAAAATGTCCTGACCTCCTTCAAGACCACCGTTCACGAAGACAATCAGGGATGCCTCAAACTCGCCCGCATGGAACCCGGCCAGTATACTCCAAGGTCGAAACACTACGCAGTGAAGTACCACTGGTTCCGTTCACATCTCAAACCCAACAGTGTTGAGATCGAGTACATCAAAAGTGAGGCGCAGAAGGCAGATATCCTCACGAAAGGTCTTCCGCCAGACCAGTTTCGAAAGATACGAAGACTCTTGTGTGGCTGGTAGATCTGCCGGTCGTACGAGAGGGAGTGTTGGGATTGGTGCCTCAAGCTTCAGTCTCATAACCTCAAGCCTCGGACTCTCGTCTGAGTTCGAACCCTCCGCTCCATTGAGTCAAGAGCCCTGTGCCGATGACTGATGACGTCATACGTCACAGCCTCCTGATGTCATGCGTCCTCCCGTCAGTACGAAGCCTCATTTGAGTCGGCTTCTCTTTTAGTTAGTAAATGTCTCCTCTACGTGCCCCCTTTTGGGCTTGCCTTTTTGGTTGTTGTTGGCCTCTCAAAACCATTTTACGACCACAAGGCCTACATCTTTAGTCTTGAACTCTGTTGTATCCAGAACCCCTGGACAGAGTTCCCAAAACCTCTTTAGTTTAGTTTAATCTCATAAAATTTGATCTTTATCATCTGAAAAACCTCGTTCGTCACACCCTCGCATCACTGCCGTGCTGCTTTGGTGTAAGTCTCTCCCCTCTGCACTTTCCTCTTGCAAATTGGCTGTTTGTCTGTCTACGACAACAAAGTTTATCTCGATTATCTTCGCACTAACCCTAACCCTAACCCTAACCCTAACCCTAACCCTAACCCTAACTGTGTCGCACATGTCGCAATGTTGTGATGTTGTAATAACCAATCAGCCAATCAAAACAATACAAAATAATCCTGGTTCTGGAGTGGCTGGAGATGGCCTTAGAATACACCTTTCTTCGAAGGGATGGGTGTGGATATTCTTAAGTGGCTTGCAGATGGTGGGAACTACGGTGCTTCAAGTCGATTCTAGTAATTGCAAACCTTGTTGTTCAGCTTTTCTGGTTTCCTACAAAACCTGCCTTCGATTCTCATAGTTTGGTTTCAGTCTTTAGGTGACTACAGTTCATCAGTCTTCACCCAAAATGCCGCCAGTGAACTGAACGTTGGCCCATACCACTCAATGGCATCTCTACCCAGAACAAAAACGACCGTTCCGTTGAACGCCTTATATTCCTGTAGGTGCTTGAGATTTTCTTGTAGCTCAGGCTCAGCATTTCTTGGACCAAAAAGCACCCAAACAGTATCTGAAGAATTAAAACCTTGGTCAGCACATTTTTTCAACTTGTCTGCCACCTCTTTAGCTGTTATTCTCGTGCTTGCCCCATGTTCACTAAATTTGACTTCTTCCAAAATTCGTGAACCACCATTATACGAGAAGTTATCAAATCCAGGTTGGCTGCTGCAAGTCTTGACCACCACATAGTCGTTTGGCTCAGTGTCAATATACGGCCTTACACCACCAGGCCTATTTTGCAACTTCTCCTTCAAGCGTACGAAATCGAGCAAATGGTTGTGTTCAAGTGGCGGAATCTGTACTACAGCGTTTAGCGATGAGTTCTTGGTCAGAATCTTGTTTGTGCCATACCACTCGGCAAGAGGACATGAGTCCTTGTTCGGGTAGGCAAACCTATACGCCCAGCGTCGCAACAATTGAAATCGAGTGTGGAACATCTCATACGAAAGCCAGTCACTGCGATTCCCCCAACGAAACAGATCCAAAAGGGCGTCCCAGATAGGATTGAGCTTGTGCTTCGGGCTGCCGTGCTCCTGCATATCTTCACACCAGTACTTCAAATATATCGGGGAAAACACCGGAACTGCACTCCGTCTCTTTAAGTCATTGATTCCATTGATCGCAAATCCAGTTTTGATATAGTAAGATAACGATTTTCCATGAAACTCCAAATTGAGAGGTACACTTTCGCGAAGGATTGACGCCGCAAGCAAACGTAGAACAGATTCAGTGTTCTCCAGGGCAGGAAGAGTTGCCCAATCCATTGCCTTGTCCTGTAATCTCTTCAGAGCCGGCTCCACCTGAAACGTGGACCATTCATTCTCGGAGTCGGGTAACACTCGCTTACACTCACCCATTGTACGAGCATGCCAGTTGCACACCGCCAAGAAAAATAGGACAATGCGTCTTAGTTCAGGTTCGTTTTCGGGTAATCTTGAGAGGAACCAAGCTTCTGCATCCTTCAGTGGCTCTAATGGAATCCATCGAATCATTCGATCAGACTGGGTAGTACCGTCAGTGTTCCCCGCAACTTTCCAAACGGGCTCCCAGTCCAGGGTGGTAACAATGAGACGGAAACCAGAAGTGGCATTGTTTTTGTCCAACAAGGTTTTGCATCCATCCAGTAACTCTAAGAGTGCAGGATTGCTCAACTTTCGAATCTCGTCGAGAAGCAGAATCACGTCATGTGGATGTTTTGGAACCTCTGACTTTGATGATTGCGAAAACACGCACAGAGCAGTTTCTAGGGAAATAAAATCCTTTCCCAACTTCTTGTAGAACTCTCCAGCAAAGTCGCTAAACGCCATTTGCTTGCGGCGACCCGGGCCAAAATGCAAAATACGAACCACAGTTGGGAGAATACCACCCAAAGACCTCTCTCTTTCCAGTAACCCAGAATCAGAGTTGAAGCCTACAAATATTGCCCTGCCCTTGTGGCGGCGGACCAGATAACCCAAGAAGTGAGTTTTGCCACATCCCGGAGCCGCATATGTAGCCGCAAAGGCCCTCTGTTCCCTCCCGTAGCTAGGGATTTTGCTTCTGAACGCATCAATATAATCCTCGGCAACGTCAAAAGCTGACTGTCGATTCCACGTATTATTATCAAATACAACCTGCTCAGGATGATATTCAGCAAGTTCTGTTTCTGGAAAATTAGGTCGAATTTCATCAATGATTTTCTTGACTTCTTCCACATCCAGCTCGCGGCCTAGCCACAACAAAACAGTGGGGTCATTCAAAGGGAAACACATTGGACGATATTATTTCGAGAGAGAGTGAAAATAGAACAAGAAACGAAGCGAGGTGAGACAACATGTAAGCAGCATGGCCATCATACCACACAAGTGGATTGGTGGGGATCCCAAAGGAATGATCAGAATGTACCTGACTAATTACGTACCAGTAGTATCCGAGTCAGGGGTTGCCTTCTTGTTTGGTGCCACCACAATCAAGGGATATTCATCGGATGTGGGTGGAGTCTGATTATATCCCATAATCAAATCTTGCAAATTCCTTCCAGGCCTAATCGAATTCCCTTTAGCAAAAGGTGGTTCAGTGCCAGGGGAGTAGACGTACATCTTGTGCAACGGAGCGTCGAGCTTGAGTTTCGCGTTGACAGCTTCGGCCAAAGCACCAACATTTCGAGGTAGTGGTGTGATTTCAATAGCTCGTCCATCTGGCTCCTCCTGTTCCTCGTAGTAGAGCTGAACCCAAACAGAAGATGCTGGACACGTCGTTTCGGGAGCAGATTTCTCGACCGTTGCCGCATACTGCAACGGACAAACGGAACCACGAGAGCCCAACAAAGGAAACAACCAACCATCCACAACTACTTGTTGGAATTCACTACCAGTACTTATAGTTGTACTTGTACCTGTGCCTGCACCTGTGCCTGCACGAGTAGCAAACCAAGAAGGAGATCGAAAGACTGCTAGTAGGAGTAGTCCCACTAGCCCTACCTGTGCTACTCTTAGTAGTGCATGTGCACCACGACAAGCTCTCATGTTAGTCACAGGAATCTTACAGTGAAGCATGCATCCAATCAACGCTGCTGTTGTGGCAAACTGTTTTGGGTTTGGGAAGCTGCTGTTGTTTCTGCTGTGTTGTTGTGTTGAAGTGTTGTTTTGTGTTGTTTTGTGTTGTTGTTGTTGTGTATCGTACATACAACCGTACTGTACTGTACTGTACTGTAATATAATAGATTCCATTATCAGAATCTCTACGTTTACCAGGCTTTTTAGGGATATGTTCAAACATCTGCTACTGCCAGAAGAGGAGATCTCAGCAGGGACCTCCAGTGTTTAAGGGCGACCTTCGATTTTGGAAAACGGTTACGGACAGATCGCCGGCATCGCCCACCGTCCGACGGTCAACCAAACTACGGCCTGGTGCCAGCTTGTGTAGAAATCTACGTACTGCTTACCGTACTCGTACTAAGCGTTACTGAGGTGCCCTTTTAAGGTTACTATTTCGCAACTCGCAACACCCTATGCTAAACATCATGATATCAGCATTGTCATCATCGTCTTCCTCATCTTTTACGTCTGCAAGCAACTTGTCAGCATCATTGATCATTGGTGGTTTCGTCACAAGTTTCGGTGGCTGGGGAATCCGACGCATGTTTTGAACCGTGCTTGGAACCATGATGCTGACTGACTTCATGACGACGGCGGACGGCGGAGACTTCCACTCATTTAGTTAGTTCGAGGAGTCGTTTGGCGCTCTCGCTTGGGAGCTGGCAAAGGAGAGAAGGGAGAATCGGATCAGCATCGTCACTGTCGTCATGGCCATGGTCATGTCGAGAAGAGTCTTCCTAGTCAGAAAGGTGGTTGCGTTCCTCAGAGTCTTCGTCGTCACTGTTGATTGGAGGATCATCATCACCCTCGTCTTCATCATACTCGTCGTCAAAGCTACTTTCTGACTCTTGATCTGAATCCTGTCGAACACTCCCTGTTTCATCGGATGAAGCATTGGATTAAATCTCACACCGTTGTCATCTTCTTCTTCATGAAAAGAAGTAGAAGTGGAGTGATTGTTGCCATAATCATCGTCATCGTTTTTACAGCGATTCACTGTAATCTTCAACTTCACTCTTAGACGCCTTCTCCTCACTAGTAGCAGATTCGGAGACTTGATCATTTTCCGAAGCCTCTTCTTCAGTATCATTTTCACAATCATCATCGTCGTTGTCCTCATCGTTGTCATCTTCATCATCATTTTTCCTGTCGTAGCTCGGCATGAGATTGACCGTGTCCGAACTCGAAATGAATTGAGCGTCTTCCAACTCGTGGACATCCACTGAGGAATCATCTACACTTTCGTCCTATTCGTCTTCATTCCATTGATCCTCTTGTGTGGACTGTGTTCGGGTTGTCATGATGGTTTCTAGTAGTGTTAGTTGGCAAGGCAACGGTGTATACTGCTTTCTTGCTACCGTACGAGTAGACCTGTTGGCAATCCCTGCTACACGTCGCAAGTCCTCAGAAAAAAGCATTTCAAGATTTGCCAGTCTTATTTTGCTTGTTTGGTTTATCGGCGTGACCGTCATGGGTGTCGGATGCCCGTCGCTTGCTGCGTCGATTTTTTAAACATTCCACGGTCTTCTCGGTACGTCCCAATTCAGAAATGGGACCAACAGTGCCAGTTCCGTCATCATCAGCGACGTCCAATTCCTTCGACGTTCCAATCATGATACGAAAGTCCAGATCACCCCCAGCATAGCCTTGTCCCTTAACAGTGTATCCAAAGTTTGTTGGTTCCGCCTTCCCCAACACAAAAATGTGATACACATCCATAACCTCTACACCGCATTTTTTAAGAGCACTCTTCACATCTCGGATGTATTCTACTTTCATGTCGTGCCTATTAGCCATCGTGAACTGCATTGTTACAAGAACACCCTTCTTGTAGAAACCAATGTCAAAGCAACCCTGATTCCATTTTTCACACCGGATAACACAGCCCGAGTCAGGAACTGACTTTTCACTCAAAGATTTCCCATCAAATACCAGTGCGGACGTGGGGACAGGTGCCTTTTTCTTTAGAGAATTTGCAACAAATCTGACTGACTTCCTTGCGTTTTCAATAACTTGAAGCTGGTGCAATTCAAAGGCCCAACCGTCGAAAACAGGGTTTTTAGTCTGTGCGGCAGCTGCCTTGACACTGCGGACTAACGCGTCTCCACATTGCTCGTAGGCGTAGTTGAGAACATATTTGCTTAGAGGCAGTTGAGAACATATTTGCTTAGAGGCAATGCCTGCCCTCTAGAATGCTTGGATGGGATGACCTGCATCAATCTGTTTACAGCGGGCGCAGTTCTATAAGCAATCTTCAACTCTGCAAAACTCTTCCATAAACTTTGTTCCATACTACACAGGTAATCTTTGAGTGCATCAGTGACCTCCTTCATTGAGTATTCTAACATGAGACGAGCACTGCCACCTGCAAAACAGTACTTTCTTTCTATCAGGTCATGTGGTGAGGGTTCCCCATCAGCCTGGTCACCCAATGCCAGTTCCGAATCATCCTCAACCTTTGTGAAAAGAACCTTTATTTCCTTGCGATCGAGCTTCATTGCATCAACAGCATCTTTGTAATCTTTCAAGTCCCACGAGTAGATGGTCATCTTCGTATTGGAATGAAAAGTGCCGTCCCCCTGATGAATGTCGAATTGCAATGAAGTTACAAAAATGCATTTCTTTTCGTTTGTGATTCCGAGGGTTGTCAGCAGCTTCAGGATTTCCATACATGTCCCTTGCTGTTGCCGAACACCATCAAAAATGATAAATTCCAAGTTGTGAAAGAAGTCATCCACAAGTACCTGACGAAGAATTCCAAGGAGATCGCTACTCGTGTTTCCAGGTCTACGAAAGCGTGTGATATTCTCTCATTGGTGGTCAACAACCATGATTTCGTTTAACCCCGACTCCCTGTACTGCACAATAAGCACTCTGGGATACTTGTTTTTCCGGCTCTGGCATGCATACCATAGAAAGAAACTTGTTTTTCCACAACCAGGAGCACCATTTACAAAGAGTCGTTCGAAATCCGTTTGTTTCTCAGAAAAAAAAGGCGTCCACTTTCTGCTTTGCGTCGGTCTGTTCCTTTCGAAGAAAAAGGTTTGAGAATTTTGTTTCCTGGCGTTCTCTTCGCCAACCCGTTGCAACCTTATTGTTTTCGACAACACGCAGCTTGTGGAAATCCTCCGTGTTCACTATTTCTTCCCAACAAGAATCGTCGGAGGGGACCGGGACAGCTATGTCACCGCGCAATGGCGGAAGTGGAGTTGGTGTAGAAGAGTGGGTTGCAAAGCCATCGAATGTTAGAAAAGCATGATCGGAAATACAAGCTGCAAGGGATTCATCAAGTAGTGTACACATGAAAATCTAACATAAATCTCACCATTGTTTGTAAGCTGCCAAACCTCCTTAGCAAGCCCTTTCAGTGTTTCAGTATCCACGAGGTCTACGGGGAAGGAGAAAGAAATGCGCTGAGAATGGAGCAATGTGGAATGTCAATAATCAAACCGAAATAAGAAATAGGATGATTCTTACCTTTCCGAGACTCCGGAGGAGGGGCCACCACAATCAAGGGATGAGCACTGCATGTGGGTAGTGGAGTCTGTTTACTCTTATATTCCGCAATCAAATCTTCCAATGTTTTGCCTGGGTCAATCCAATTCTTTTCTTCAGAAGCTGGTTCAGTGCCAGGGGAGTAGACGTACATCCTGTTCAACGGAGCGTCGAGCTTGAGTTTCGCGTTGACAGCTTCGGCCAAAGCACCAACATTTCGAGGTACTGGTAAGATTTCAATAGCTAGTCCATCTGGCTCCTCCTTTCCCTCGTAGTAGAGCTGAGCCCAAACAGAAGATGCTGGAGCAGCCATTTTTGTTGTTGCTATTACTGTTGTTGTCGGCGTTGTTCTTGTTGTTTGTTTGTTGTCTTTTTGTTGTTCCTCTTGTCGCCTTTTTTTGCTGTTGGTTGTTGATTGCCTCCAAGCGCACAAAATTCCCACGTTCGCCCCACCAACAAGCACCATGAAATAACACGTTTCATTCCTCTCGAGATAATATCGAAACCATGAAATAATGTTCACGTATACTTTTCCAACCTTGCAACGCATCGGGACGGCGTTGGTAAGCATCGAGATAGGTGGTGGGGCCCTGGTTCGGCAGGGCAGGCTGTGGTTGCTCCATCTCGGATGGGGCAAGTGCTTCCTTTCGAAAACACACTCAAAGCAGTGGCGCTGGAGCACTCGGGGTAGAGCGGTTGCTTTTGTGACTGTTCAAGGCGCTGTGTTTCTTGCTGCTGCTGCTGCTGCTGCTGGAAATGACTTCGCGCGCGTCCTTTCGCGCAACACCAACCAAAAGTACGGTGAAGAAGTTGGAATTGAATTCTTCCGTAATCTCGAACCCATATGGGTCCATAAAGAATCAATGCAGCAGCATGGATTGAGAGCAGCAATGACAAGGAATGGAAAATGGCACACCAGAACACCTTGATACCCCGTAGACCCGTAGAGCCCTGTAGGCGTCTACAACGACAACGGCGGTTTGATCTATTGTTGTGAGGACTCTCATAGTGTACCTCTTGGATACCGCGTGTGTCGAATGGGTATGTTGGTCCGATTGAACTCTTCGGCCTGTCATTCCTTGGATCGACGGGGTGGTTCTGTGCTACTCTGCTTCGAATGGAAAAATATTCCTAGTATAAATGTACGTTATTTATTCACAGAGTTGTCTCGTCTTCTGTGCCCAACATCATAGCTCCGCCTCTGGATTTGGCATATTATCATTCTCCTACACCTTCCTGCTGAATCCCGGTAGTTCCAGTTCCATAGTGGACTATCAGAGAAAGTTTGCTTACTTGGGTGCTCCCCTTGGGTGGGCTGTAAAGAATATTGAACGAAACGACACGTCCTTCAACTTTTGCCTCTACCAAGTGCCTGTCGGTACAGTGTGCCATGGCTTTCAGGACTGATGCCTCATGGAACTTTGTGTGGGAGTTGCAGACCATGAAATGTACTTTCCACTCGGGCTTTACGCGTTTCATGACTTTTTCTAAGACGTTGCCATCAACGCTGGTGGAGACGAAGTTCTTGCATTCACAAGCCATGAAAGCCGTTTCCTCGCCACACCGTGTTACAAGGAGATCAATACCCTCCTTGCCTCTGGGACGTCTTGTATTACCAAACTTTGCCCCGTCCAGACCCCACCATTCCACTGGAATCTCCACGTTGGTAGGTCCCACATATGGAACTTTCTCGTCGCCGAAGACTTCGCCAAAAAGATTGCGCACAATCCCAGTGTCCACCCGGTTGTCTGTTGCAAACTCTAAAGTGTTCAAGGTAGAAAGCTCCGTGATGAAAGCCAAGACGAACCTTTCCAACGAGCAACCGCGGACACCGTCTATGTGACTTGCTACGGCCAAAGCCACCGCAGCAACACTTTCAAGGGAGTCGCCCGAGACCTTGTTTGCGTTTGGATTTTTCGGGTTGAAGAATGTTGCAACGGAAGTTAATGCATCATCACGAAGCCTTTGCCACGCTCTATAGGTACTCATCCTCTGACTACCATCCAAGAAGCAAGTGGCCCATCTCGACAGTACCAAGAACAGAAACATTTCCTTGGCACTGTATTCGCACACTGGGCACCACACCCCCATTTTATTCCCAAGGCGTTTACCATGTATGTGAAGGTCAACGGAAGGAGTTTCACGGTCGGTGACAGGCAAGCTTTGACCTTGGAACCGATGTACCAAGTATGGAAAGTGACTGACAATCAAGTGCGAAACGACCGCGTCGATAGGCTGCCCTGCAACTGTAGGCTTCTTGGTAGGGGATTCAACATTTTCTTCGGAGCTACAGTAGTAACCAGGTTGGAACATACAGAACTGTCCCAAACGTCCCTCATCCCATGCTGCAGGTTTCCTGCTTTTCAAGTCCACCGCAACCCTGTCCAAGAGAGAATCAAGCACTTGAGCTTCGGAAATCCCGTCGCCGCAGGCCTGACGATGACGTTGCACCAACTCAACCAACAATGGTCGCCCCAACAGCTCGGTTTTCAATTGAATAGGACCCACTTGAACCTCAGCGTCTCCAAGGAAAGGTGGACAAGCCGTTAGGACTCGACACCAAATTTCTGGTTTATCCCATTCCTCGGCTGTGTGTGGCTGGTCGACAAGAGTACTGGCCGATGCATGTGTGCCCATAAGGAGAACACGGAGTCCCAAGGAACGCAACAAGTTCCTAGTGAATCTCAGCAATTCCATATCGCTCGCCAAGGAGCCAACTTCGTCCAATACCACCACGTAGTTTTTGTAACCTTCACAACTCTTCCAAAAGTCTTTGTATGTCAATGGATATATAGTAGTACCATCCAATTCTTTCAAACTCTCTGGGTAGCGCTTCAGCTCAAAAACCTTCTTCAAAAGGCCAGCGGTGTACGACTTTTCCAAAGCAACACCATCCTTGAGATCAGCGTAACGAACCTTGTCGGCGAGTTTCTTATCTTTTTCAACTACGTTCATGAAGTGACGTGATATTGCTTCAAAGTTTTTGTAAATTGGTTGAACTCTCGAAACGCCAGGCAATACAAAGTGTCGAGTAGTAGCTTCTTCTAATGCAAAACTGTACTGCGTTTTTCCAATGCCGGATGGACCATCTAGCATGGCAAAGGCAACATTATCCAGATTTGTGTTGAGATCCTCCAATTGACCTTGTAAGTTGTACTGATTGTTGATGGAGGCTACTTCGCGGATCTTTTTCCCAATGTCACGATAGTGCGCCAATGCTTGAATTGCGTCATCGTCTGGTTGGGACTGCAAATTCAGAGTCACACCCGAGTCAGGGGTTGCCTTCTTGTTTGGTGCCACCACAATCAAGGGATATTCATCGGATGTGTGGTGGAGTCTGTTTATCTCCCTAATCAAATCTTGCAAATTTTCCTGGGTCAATCGAATTCCCTTTGGCAAAAGCTGGTTGAGTGCCAGGGGAGTAGACGTACAACTCGTCCAACGGAGCGTCGAGCTCGAGTTCCGTTTTCACGGCCTTGGCCAAGGCAAACACATCGCGAGGTAGTGGTAAGATTTCAATAGCTTGTGCCCTTGGCTCCTCCTTTCCCTCGTAGTAGAGCTGAACCCAAACAGAAGATGCTGGACACGTCGTTTCGGGAGCAGATTTCTCGACCGTTGCCGCATACTGCAACGGACAAACGGAACCACGAGAGCCCAACAAAGGAAACACCAACCATCCACAACTACTTGTTGGAATTCACTACCAGTACTTGTAGTCCTGTACTTGTACCTGCCTGCACCTGTGCCTGCACGAGTAGCAAACCAAGAAGGAGATCGAAAGACTGCTAGTAGGAGTAGTCCCACTAGCCCTACCTGTGCTACTCTTAGTAGTGCATGTGCACCACGACAAGCTCTCATGTTAGTCACAGGAATCTTACAGTGAAGCATGCATCCAATCAACGCTGCTGTTGTGGCAAACTTTTTGGGTTTGGGAAGCTGCTGTTGTTCTGCTTGTTGTTGTGTTGAAGTGTTGTTTGTGTTGTTTTGTGTTGTTGTTGTTGTGTATCGTACATACAACCGTACTGTACTGTACTGTACTGTAATATAATAGATTCCATTATCAGAATCTCTACGTTTACCAGGCTTTTTAGGGATATGTTCAAACATCTGCTACTGCCAGAAGAGGAGATCTCAGCAGGGACCTCCAGTGTTTAAGGGCGACCTTCGATTTTGGAAAACGGTTACGGACAGATCGCCGGCATCGCCCACCGTCCGACGGTCAACCAAACTACGGCCTGGTGCCAGCTTGTGTAGAAATCTACGTACTGCTTACCGTACTCGTACTAAGCGTTACTGAGGTGCCCTTTTAAGGATACTATTTCGCAACTCGCAACACCCTATGCTAAACATCATGATATCAGCATTGTCATCATCGTCTTCCTCATCTTTTACGTCTGCAAGCAACTTGTCAGCATCATTGATCATTGGTGGTTTCGTCACAAGTTTCGGTGGCTGGGGAATCCGACGCATGTTTTGAACCGTGCTTGGAACCATGATGCTGACTGACTTCTTGACGACGGCGGAGACTTCCACTCATTTAGTTAGTTCGAGGAGTCGTTTGGCGCTCTCGCTTGGGAGCTGGCAAAGGAGAGAAGGGAGAATCGGATCAGCATCAAGCATCGTCACTGTCGTCATGGCCATGGTCATGTCGAGAAGAGTCTCCCTAGTCAGAAAGGTGGTTGTGTTCCTCAGAGTCGTCGTCGTCACTGTTGATTGGAGGATCATCATCACCCTCATCTTCATCATACTCGTCGTCCCAATTCAGAAATGGGACCAACAGTGCCAGTTCCGTCATCATCAGCGACGCCCAATTCCTTCGACGTTCCAATCATGATACGAAAGTCCAGATCACCCCCAGCATAGCCTTCTCCCTTAACAGTGTATCCAAAGCCTGCTGGTTCCGCCTTCCCCAACACAAATGTGATACACATCCATAACCTCTACACCGCAATTTTTAAGAGCACTCTTCACATCTCGGATGTATTCTACTTTCATGTCGTGCTTATTAGCCACCGTGAACTGCATTGTTACAAGAACACCCTTCTTGTAGAAACCAATGTCAAAGCAACCCTGATTCCATTTTTCACACCGGATAACACAGCCCGAGTCAGGAACTGACTTTTCACTCAAAGATTTCCCATCAAATACCAGTGCGGACGTGGGGACAGGTGCCTTTTTCTTTAGAGAATTTGCAACAAATCTGACTGACTTCCTTGCGTTTTCAATAACTTGAAGCTGGTGCAATTCAAAGGCCCAACCGTCGAAAACAGGGTTTTTAGTCTGTGCGGCAGCTGCCTTGACACTGCGGACTAACGCGTCTCCACATTGCTCGTAGGCGTAGTTGAGAACATATTTGCTTAGGGGCAATGCCTGCCCCCCAGAATGCTTGGATGGGATGAGCTGCATCAATCCGTTTACAGCGGACGCAGTTTTATCAGATATCTTCAACTCTGCAAAACTCTGCCATGAACTTTCTCCCATTTTACGCCGGGACACTTCGAGAATCTCAATGGCCCTCGTTTTTGAGAAATCAAACATGAGACGTGCACTTCCACCTACATAATGGTACTTTCTTTCTATGTGGTTACCAGCATGGTCACCCAATTCCAGTTCAGAATCATCCTCAACCTTTGTGAAAAGATCCATTATTTCCTTGCGATCGAGCTTCATTGCGTCAACAGCATCTTTGTAGTCTTGCAGGCTCCACGAGTAGATGGTCATGTCAATAGCTGTCTCCAAGATGCCGTCTCCCATATGAATGTCGAATTGCAATGAAGTCACAAAAATGCATTTCTTTTTGTTTGTGATTCCGAGGGTTGTCAGCAGCTTCAGGATTTCCATACATGTCCCTTGCTGTTGCCGAACACCATCAAAAATGATAAATTCCAAGTTGTGAAAGAAGTCATCCACAAGTACCTGACGAAGAATTCCAAGGAGATCGCTGTTCGTTTCTCCAAATCTTCCAATGTCTTGCCTGGGTCAATCGAATTCTTTTCTTCAGAAGCTGGTTCAGTGCCAGGGGAGTAGACGTAAAGGTCAGAGGCATCACAATGGCGGAGGGCGTTTAGTGACTCTACTTTCACGGCCTTGGCCAAAGCACCAACATTTCGAGGTACTGATAAGATTTCAATAGCTTGTCCCCTTGGCTTCTCCAGCCCCTCGTAGTAGACCTGAGCCCAGACAGAAAATGCTGGAGCAGCCATTTTTGTTGTTGCTATTACTGTTGTTGTCGGCGTTGTTGGTATTATGTTGAAGTCGTTTTGCGGTATGGTGTTGTGACGTCCAATCCGCCACTTTACCAGTTCGACGAAGTCGCAGTGACGTCGTCTTGGGGTCCTCATTGAAGCAATTTCGACGGTACTACTGGCGGACAGACTCTGACACAGGCATAAAAAGCCGATTTGCGGTGGTATGGTGCTGCTTTTTTCAGAACCAGTTGTAAAGACTAATCTACCGGTAAGTAGAACTACGTAGCAAACCTACGTGGCGGTGGCTTTGATAACAGCAACACAGCGAAGTCATTTTCATTTTCATTCCCACAAAGCACTGTTGCAATTCTATTTTTGTTGTTGCTTTGTTGCTTTATTGCTTTGTTGCTCCACCCCGACCAACGTGATTAACATCATGAGTTCCTTGTCTACAAACGACAATGTCAATAAGGAGGACAACAATGAGGACAACAATGAGTTGGAGTCGCCACCCAAGAAACAAAAGACACAAGAACAACTACCGACGTATGTTTGGTTTGTACTCTGGAGAGTTGACGAAGGATTTGTTGGATCGGCAGTCCAGTTGTCCAAAGTGCCCACCAATTTATCCAATTTCCGAGACGCCGTTAAAACAGCAGTCAACCCCGATTTGAACGATGTAGGATCACAAAGACTCGTGGTGTATGAACCTCAGAAGGTGGATGACAAAGAAAAACGTTTCCACGAAGGGAATTTCGGTAAAGTGATAAAAGGGGGTCCTGTGCCAAACACAAGTACAGAACAAACACCCTTTCTTGTTGTGGCACCAAAGAAGACAACCCCTGATTCGGGTCCTACTGGTACGTACCGGTACTTACTTACCGGTAGTCATGTTTGCACATTGGTTTCAGGGAACTGCACTGCTGCCTTCCATTGTTTTGTGACTGGTATGTTTGCCTACATGGTGCATGTCCCTCATTCGGTTTTTCTTTGTTTTAGATCTGACGCTAAGAAAAAAGGTGTTCTGGGAGGATCTTGGAAGATTGGAGGTTAAGCTCCTGGGGAAGTGCTTGGAATTACAGGGAAGTTTCAATAAATGGATTCAAACCGAAGATGATCGGTTTTTCATTCGGCATTGTTACCCGGAATTGTTTGATTTAGCTTACAAAGAAACCTGTGGTGATAAAATGAGGGGTGTCAAAATCACGGGTACTCCTGGAGTAGGAAAATCCTGTTTTCTGGACTACGTCCTGTTTCGACTTTTGGATATGAAAAAATGCGTGGTGTATGTCAATGGTAACACAAACAATGTCTACCGGTTCGAACCAAATGGATTCGTCAAAGTTGCTTCTCCGCTCTTGGAAGTGTTGGAAAGTGGTGCAACAAGGTTATGTGATTTTGTTCTTTTGGATGCACCAGACTATGCTCCCACTTGCCAGGGCCTTCATTATACACTGTTGTCCGAAAAGCCGTTCATAATATCCATGTCACCTGACCCAGAGAACTACCAAACATTGCTGAGACACACAAGACCGGTGACTTTCTACATGGGAACCCTCTCCTGGGATGAAGCCCAGGCTATGTGGGACGCGTGTTACCAAGAAACACTATCTTTCGAACAATTGAAAGTCAGTTTTGAATTGATGGGAGGCATCCCCCGTGGTTTATTCGAGTTTCATTTACGAGGCCGCGATGACGCGATAACGAGGGAGTTCAAAATCAAGCAAACGAGAACTCTCAATGATGTTCTCACCGGCATACGTAAGGTTCGCGAGCAAAGCGTTGAGGTGTTGTTCAAGCACTTGTGGTCCGTTTACCACCTCAATCCTTTTGTAGATGAGCATGGGGTAACAAACTACGAAAAGTGTGACATTGCACCCTACAATATATCCGTGGAAAAGATGGTTTTGGATGCTTTGATCAAGGAAGAGGTACAAAAGCTGTGGAAGAGCTATTCTCTATATTCTTCGAGACACGTGGTTTTGGGAGGCATCCAATATGAAGCATATGCGCACAAGAAAATCATTTCTGAAGGGTTCAACAAGTGCACAGCAATACAATTGAACAAGGCAAACCCTGGTAGGGGAAAGCTTAAGTTGGATGCTCCAACGAATCTAAAATGGGTGTGCGTTAATGGTAACGAAATGGGAAGAATGGCAAACCAAGCAAAGGAGATTCAACGCCAAAATGCCTATGCATACCTTACACCTGCACAGTTCAATTTTCCCATAATAGATGCGGTACTGGTAACACCTGAGCATGTGTACCTGATGCAAATGAAGACGGGGTCTCCAAAACGGCTGAAACACAAAGAGACCAGCGTGAGTACACTGAGTGTGTTCAATGATTTCACGACATCCTTTGTCTTTGTCGTACCATCAGAATCAGTCATCAAAAGCCGCTTCGATAGTCTCCATTGTCAACAGTTCCGCCTGGTCCTGAATGAAGAAGGGACTTAAGAATATCCAACGTCAGATAAGCTGAGGATTTCCTGTTTTCCCTTGACGACATCTGTTGGAAACTGCGTCAATCACTTAGTCCACTGAGTCGGTGTTTCCTTCGACTTCTGAGTCCTGAGTCACTTCGCTCTTTTACACTACTTTCCACCCCTTCATCCTTTATTGACACCACGAGAGATCTCAAAGCAATCGACTTGGTGTTGTTGACAATGACAACGACGGTTTGGTTGATTGTTGTGAGGACTCTGAGTGTACCGTAAGGTACTACTAGTACTAGTAGTACCTTGGATACCGCGGTTCGATAGGCGTATGCCGTACTACGAGTACCGTACTGCCAACAAGTATCAAGTCAGAACCTCCATTATGGATGGTGACGACGAGAGCTCCGACGCTACTCGTACCGTACCAGTCAAGCCCTCCTCACATCGAACATGGCTGTCGTGGCTGCGTCCATGCTTGGTTTTGTGGCTGTTTAGATCCCAACGTCGCATTGCACACACAAGAAGAAGGCCAGCTACAGGACTCCATGACAAATAAAAAGTTCCAAAGAAGGTATATATGTGTGGATTGGATTGCGTCATGATGTGTTGTGCCACATTGACATGCGCTCATCCGTGCTACGATTGCTGTGGTGTTCTTGTTGCAGCATTGTCCGCAGGACAAGTTCTATCTATCCAAGACAATGGTGGTGTTGTGAGTGAGTCACCGATCGTGGGACTCCTTCCGTTGACCATTGCATACTTCAGAATTGAGGGCCTTCTTTGCATCCTTGACTGATGATGGAAACGCTGCGAAGATGGACTATTTCTACAGTTTTGGTACGAGTTTTGAGACCGTGCTTGTCTTCGGCTTGCTGGGAAACATGAGACAGTAGCGAGATCTGTACTACTAGTACTACTACTTGATATTAAGTTGCCTCTGCTTCCTTTCGTTCCCCCCTTTCTTTGGTGACGCCTTCCTCTTCTTCCCATTTTTATCTTCGTCATCATTCTGCTGTTGTGTCGCATTTCTTTGACTTCTCCTGAGAGGCTGTGGCATCTTCGCGGGTTTCCCTGCTGTTGGTGCTTTCGTCTCTCCTAAAGGCCATTGCATATTTTGGAGACAGACCAGCTTTTCCTTGCTCCAAAACAGTTGGATGACAGTAAAAGGATTCCCAGGACCTTGCTCCCCTTCGTCTTTACCATTTGTAATATGATTCTTAAGATCCTCTGCCGTCGCACTGTCTGGACACAAATACACCAATACGATGTCGGTGATGCCATTGGAATGCCACTTGGCGTGTTTCGCATGCTGGATCATCCTTGCCTTCACACACTTGTGATCTTTGGACACGGTTATCTGTATCGCAAACACGACGGAGCCCACATGAATAATGGCATCTACAGCAGGGAAAACGGGTGAACTCGGAACCCATAGTTTTGGATTATCATTCGCAAACAACGTCGGGAACTTGGTTGCTTCCTGTGTAAAGTCATGTTTCTCAAAGAGTGTGCTCCCTGTTCTTCCTTGTAGAACCTTACTCACGGAATCGTGTTCTTTTAGCAGCTCCTTCGCTTCATCCAATGTTATACTGCGCAGTTGCAAGCGTGCGAGCACAATATTCTCAAAGAATCGACCATGTACGTCTTTGCTTTTAGGATTCTTCATGCATATTCTTAAAAGGTCTTCTTCATGGTCCTCGATGTATCTCACGAGATCTTTCCAAAAATACCGGCGATACACTCCTTTTGCCAAAGGAAATAAAGCCTGTACGTGCTTCTCGTTAGAACGCGTGACAATCCGTGAATATTTGCGGTCCATGTTACCCTCCCAATTTCGAAGAGGTGTCTCCAGCAAACAGCTCATAACAGAGTTGACAACATCGACCCATTTGTTTGCCAATCTATCCTTCAAGTTGCCCAATGATTTATTCACTTCATTACGGGTGTCATTTTCATACGTAGAAGGACTTTTCTGCCAATTTTTCAAGTACAGAGGTACCAGTCCTGACAAAACTTTGGCATCACCAAAAAACTCCTCCCACTTGTCATCGGTTTCGGGACATGATGTATTCCAGCACTCAAGCACCATTTTAGCCTCATCTCGTGAAAATTCTGAACAATGTTCAAACTCCGCAAAACCTTGGTGGCTATCTATGTGAGATATCTCGTTGTTGGCTGACGCGGAAATGATAACAACAATACGACCCGGTTTCTGCAATCGTTTCATCATGTCAAATGGGAAGGGGAGATGACCGATGTCTTTCACAGTGGTGTGAGCAGGCCTCGCCAATATTCGGTTGATTTGGTCAAAGACAAACACCCATTTCATTCCAAGTTCCCCAAGGATGTTGTTGACCTTGCCAATGAAAGCTTCAAGGTCATTGTCTACATCTAATTTCAAATCTCCAATCTCCTTTGGATCCAAAGTGATTCCAACCGACTTTAGTATCACCTGGACCAAATCAGTTGCTCTGTCCCATTGAAAACAATCTGGAATGAATGTGACAAGATACTTGTTGCTTGACATGAGCTTTCGCACAAGGTTGACCAGTGTGTATGACTTGCCAACGCCCTGTGGCCCCTTCACCATGATTCCTTTAGCACCTTCGCTTGGGTCAAAGCATTCCTTGAGCAAATCTTCCAGCTTCTCGACTACTTGCGGTCTATAAAGGACTTTCGAGCTTGGTTTGATTCTAGTTGTCCGTGTACGACCAAACCAGTAGCGATCTCGTTCCACAAAGCCTTCAACCAGTTGGTACAACGATGGAGTTTGTGAGTCTGGCTGCTGTGACGAGCGGTCCATCGCTTGGTGTGCCTCTAGGTTCCGTCTTATCTCCTTTATCAACATGACCATTTTCACCTTGACCAACTGCTGTTGTGGAACAGGTGCCACCACAATCAAAGGATTCGCCAAGGTAGTATCGACGGGCACTAGTTGGTCTGCTTTGATGGCTTGGCCTCGGTGGAAAGATGGATCAGTGCCAGGGGAGTAGACGTACATCTTGTGCAACGGAGCGTCGAGCTCGAGTTCCGTTTTCACGGCCTTGGCCAAAGCACCAACATTTCGAGGTACTGGTAAGATTTCAATAGCTCCTCCATCTGGCTCTTCCAGTTCCTCGTAGTAGAGCTGAACCCAAACAGAAGATGCTGGAGCAGCCATTTTTGTTGTTGCTATTACTGTTGTTGTCGGCGTTGTTCTTGTTGTTTGTTTGTTGTCTTTTTGTTGTTCCTCTTGTCGCCTTTTTTTGCTGTTGGTTGCCTCCGTGCAAGATGTGGGCAGCTTGGAAAGATATCAACATAGAGTCTGGGTCACATCAGTTCATAGCTAAGGACATCCGTATGTAGCTTGATAATCATTTTCATGCCCATCATCCCGAAGCGAAGAACAAAAGTTGTTTCCCGGACGCCTGCCAGACACTGAGTTCCATTCACCACGACATCGTAAGAGTCGTACAGTACTCAGATTGTACAAGGTCTTCGGAGTGTTTGCACTCATCTAGTGGCGTTAGTGCTGACACAAAATTTTTTTGGTACAAGAGGAATCCTTGCCTTGGCCGACGCAATACAAGAAATGACCTGCTTAGAGGAGTTGTATCTCGACCACAACTCCATTCAGGAGCAGGAGAGTGGAGATGCGATAGGAAGAGCTTTGGTAGGGAAGTCTACGCTTCGAATACTGAATCTCGATAATTCGATAGGGGTTAACATGGGCTTGGAGAGTTGGGGCCAAGCTTGGAATTCCCTGGCTGGGCTTCAAGAATTGCATCTTGACACAAATGATATCGGCGACGATGGAATTGTCCTCTTGGCAGCGTCAATACCAAATATGACCAGGCTGCAGGTGTTGTCGCTGGCGAATAATTCCATTGGAGTTCGTGGCATTTCAGGACTTGCTACGGCGATACAAACAGGGTTCAGTGAAGAACACCCTTGTTTGCTGGAAAGCGTTAATCTGAACAACAACAAAATTGGAGATCAGGGTATTGCTGCATTAGTTCCAGCCTTGCTAACCATGACCTCACTCCAAGAGTTGCGTCTTGCTTGCAATTCCATAGGTGACGATGGTGCGTTGGCTCTCGCAGGAGCTTTGCCAAGGATGCCTGCTCTTCAGGAGTTGGAGCTCAGAGGAAACTCCATTGGTCCTCGTAGGCTTGAGTCTATGGAGGAAGCCTCATGACGCTGATTGCTTTGTTGGCAATGGTTCTCGAGTCCCGTTGGTCATCCGTTTCATTTGTCGTGTTGACCCCAGAAAACCTGAATGCAATGACATACTTTCTCCACTGTTGTTTTATTGTGTATTTGAATCTGGGGACCAACGTCTCAGTTCAAGAGTTGGTCATACCAGTGGAGATTTCAGGCAGCAAATGTAGGACATCGAAACTCAAGATACATAGTCCAGGTATCAATTGCATCGGTGTTGATACAGCGGTGCAAGTGACGGACCAAATTTCCAGAAGTTTTTCCAATTTCCTTCCTACTCCGTAGCACGTCATTGACTGGACAACTGTTGGAGTCATGGTACAATATTTTTTGCAGTGCTAGTGGAATGCCACGGGGTTCACCTTTCCAGGACAAGTAGTTTCCATTAGCGGTAATATTGGAAGAATGGAAAGTATCCCCTTCCAAATGGCGAGCGCCATGAAAAGAATGGGGTTAGCACATCAATGAAAGTACCCGTGGAGTGGGTTACTCTAATACATAACGTATCGCAATAATACGTTTAGTATTGTAGTAAGCAAGTTTGTTTCCGACGGCGGCATCTCTCTCTCGAACACCAAACAAACAATCTCTGCTATGCTATGGCAGGTTGACATTAGAGACAGCCAGGGTCATAAGTCATGGGACACGGGCTCCGACAAACCACCGCACGGGTCTCGCGTCCTTTGTTGCAGCAGCAGCCCCGCCCGGACACAACATCATCTCAAAATGATGGGCAACAATGACCAAACCGGACGTCAAAATTACGCTTTTTCACTGTGCAATACCAACAACTTGAGGTGGATTCATCATCAATGATGGAGCTGAAATTGTTCTTCAAATGAAAAAAGCAAGGGAAAGTGTTCCCTTGATGGCAGTATCGACTCCCTCCTTGCTCCGTGCATTCGAGAAGCTCTCGCGGTTGACATACAAACGCACAGAACTAATCACGCTAGTCAATTCCCAATTGCCAAGGCAGCTGGTGTGCGCTTTTACATTGCATTTACCATACAAGCCCCACAACTACGGCTGACAAATGGCATTGTTGACATGACCAGACCATAGCCACTGTAATTTTGTTTCTGTTACACTTATCATTCTCACCTCCAAGAATGGATGGAAACAACCTCGCCAGAGCTCGAGCGGTGGCGGCAGCACTGCGACGAAATCCAGATGTATCCGAGCTCGATCTTACCAATGGACGCCTTGGTAATGAAGGTTCAGTGATTTTAGCCGAAGCCCTTCAACACTGTCCGAAAAGACGTCTAGTTCGATTGATTCTGTCGTGCAATTCGATTGGTGACGTTGGTATTATTGCCTTGGCAGGAGCGATTCAAGGAATGACTTCCCTCGAGGAGTTGTATTTGGATGACAATCGGATTGGTGAGGAAGGTGCCATTGCCCTTGGTAGAGCCATGGTGCGTATGACGGGGCTTCGAATATTGAATCTCGATAACAACTCGATTGGAAGTCAGGGAGTTGCGCACTTGGTGCAAGTAGAAATGTTGAACGAGATGCCTTTGAACACGATTGATGGGCTTCGGGTGCTTCATTTGGATAACAATAACATTGGCGACAGTGGAGTTGAAGCGCTGGCTGGGTCTTTACAAGATATGGTGGAGCTAGAGGTACTGTCGCTATCACACAATTCTATCGGTGACCTTGGAGCCTCCGATTTGGCTGAAGCCTTTGACACGATGACTGAGCCTAGCCCCCTGCAAGTTTTGAATCTTGGACACAATGCGTTGGGACCCAGGGGGGCTGAAATACTGGCTAGTACAATGCTGCCAATGTTACATGCGCTTGAGATGCTGAGTTTTGACAGCAATTCAATCGGACCAAGCGGAGCTTCCGCCCTTGCTCATGTCTTGCCAAGCCTGACGACTCTTCAAATTTTCCATCTGGATAGCAATGACTTGCAGATTCCCGACATGGTTGTTCTACTCCGAGCTTTGCAACACGTGAGAGAGCTGGAAGTATTACATCTATCAAACAATCTAATTGGACCGCAAGGTGTCCGTACTCTATCTGCCACTTTGCGGGGTTTGACTTTGGTCCGAGAACTGTACCTCGAGAACACCTTCATTTCGGACGAAGGAGCGGCTACTCTCGCTCTAGCCTTTCGTGGTATGACATCTCTACAAGTGTTAAACCTCAGTAGCAACGACATAAGCGTCAGAGGTACAGGATTTCTTGTCGATTCGTTGCTGGGAAACACTTCCATACGAAAGCTGTATTTACAGAACAATCCTCTCAGGGAGGATGGTGCGGTAGCCCTTGCGCATCTCACACGCATGGTCTCGCTCCATGTGTTAGACCTTGGCAATTGTCAAATTCACACCACAACAGGCATACGTGCAATTGCGGATGCTCTACGGAGTAATTTTGAGATCCAGCAGCTGTATTTTCAGAAGAATCAGCTTCGGGAGGAGGATGCGGTCGCTCTTGCTGAAGTGATACAAGGCATGAGCGCCCTCCAAGTGCTGAACCTTGCTAGTTGTAAAATACGTACCAGTAAAGGCATCCGTGCAGTGGCCAATGCTCTAAGGGGAAAGACTGCAATCCAGAAGCTATACCTTTTCGGAAATCACCTTCAGGAGAAAGGTGCGATAGCCATTGCTGGAGTGATACGACAGATGTTCCATCTCCGTGTGCTGGATCTTGGCAGCTGTGGAATAAATACCAGTGCAGGCATACGTGCTATTGTTGGGGCATTGCGGAATAAGACTGAGATCCAACAGCTGTTTTTGCAAAAGAATCTTATTCAAGGGGATGTTGCCTTGGCTCTTGCAGGAGTAATACAAGAAATGCCCGCTCTCCAAGTGTTACACCTAGGCGGGTGTGGAATCCATGACATTGCAGGCATGCGTGCTGTTGTCGAAGCGTTGCGAGGAAAGACTGCGATCCAAAAGCTGTATTTCTACGGAATTCCTCTCCGGGAAGATGGCGCGGTATCTCTTGGCGAAGTGCTACAAGGCATGACGGCACTCCAAGTGCTGGAAATTAGCAGCTGTCATATACATACCAGTACAGGTATGCATGCACTTTCTGGTGCGTTACGGGGAATGACTGAGATACAACAGCTCTACCTTTACGGAAATTATATTCAGGATGATGCTGTGGTAAATCTGGCAGAAACAATACAACACATGACTGAACTCGAAGTCTTAGATTTGGGATGTTGCAATATTCGCACAAGTAGATCCATACGCGCCCTTATCGAAGCATTGCGCGGGAAGAAATGTGCCCATTCGTTGTTTCTTTACGGAAACCACCTTGGCGAGGAAGGCGCGGTGGCTCTTGCGGGTGTACTAAGACACATGGGCCCGCTCAAAGTGTTGGACCTTGGCAGCTGTGAGATTCATACCAGTACAGGCATACACACTCTTGCCAATGCGTTACGAGAACAACCTTCAATCGAAAAGCTGCACTTACACGGGAATCGTCTTCGGGAAGATGGTGCGTTGGCGCTTGCGGAAGTGATACAACACATGAACTCGCTGGTAGTGTTGGACCTTGGCCGGTGTGAAGTACATACCAGTAGAGGAATTGGTGCCATTGCCGAGGCGTTACGAGGGAAAGACAAGGTTCGAAAATTGTTCTTTCAGAACAACCATTTGGGTGAGGAAGGTGTGGTAGCCCTTGCAGAAGTGATACGTGACATGGTACAGCTCGAAGTGTTGGACTTCGGCAGTTGTGAAATACACACCAATATTGGCACACAGGCCCTTGTCGAGGCATTGCGGGAGAAAACTCTAGTCCAGCAGCTGTATTTGCAGAATAATCGCTTCCGGGAGGGTGGCGCGGTTGCTCTTGCGGGTGTGATAGAAGGCATGAGAATGCTCCGAGTGTTGCACCTCGCCAGTTGTGAAATACATACGGATACAGGTATCAGTGCCCTTGCTGAGGCATTGCGAAGGACGAAAGGGATCCAAAAGCTGTATCTATACGGGAATCGTTTAGGGGAGGAAGGCATCGAGAAACTCGCGGGTGTGATACGACGCATGGCCTCGCTCCAAGTGTTAGACCTTGGTTGTTCCGAGATACAGCCTGGTAGAGACATGCTTGCTCTTACCAGGGGGTTGCGGAGGACGCGAAGGCTCCAAGAGTTGTATTTGCAGAACAATCATCTCCGTGAAGAGGGTGCGGTGGCTCTGGCAGAAGTCTTACAGCCAATGACCGCGCTTCGAGTGTTGTCAGTAAGCGGCTGTGGAATACAAACTAATGCAGGCATACGAGACATTGCTCAAGCGTTGCGAGGGAAGCATGAGATTCAAGAGTTGTACCTAAATGGAAATCATCTGGGGGAGGAAGGTGCTATAGCTTTTGCTCAAGTGATACAAGGTATGACTTTGCTCCAACTGTTGGACGTGACCAGCTGTGAATTACATACTGTTGGAGGCATAGGTGCCCTGGCAGAAGCGTTACGAGGAAAATGCAGGATTCAGAAGCTGTATTTTCGGACAAATCATTTCGGGGAGGGTGGTGGTATGGTAGCTCTCTCGGAAGTGATACAAGATATGACCGCCCTTCAAGTGTTAGACATTGGGGATTGTCGTTTGCAAAGCAGTCGCGACATACATGCCCTTGCGGACGCCATAAGATCCACTACAGCTACGCATGTTCTGAAATTGAATCTGAGCCACAATCTCATGGGAGATGAAGAGGCATTCATTCTTGCGGAAGGAATACAGGCCAGAGCTGGGCCTGTATGGTTGGATATTGATGGAAACAATTCGATGAGCCGTCGGGGACGAGATGCTTTGAGAGTGGCATTGCGACCTGAACGTTTGAACAGATATTATTCATATATCCAATTTTCGTTAGCCAACACAGAAGGAGCTCTTGACATCGAGCGTCTTGGCTAACCATCATAGACGGAGCTCTTGACATATTCATGCATTTTTCTTACAGAAAGTTTCTGCACTTCAAACGATTGGAATCTGTCCAAAGTGTCACTCTTGTCAACCATCAAACATCCTCGACTAGCCTGCCCCTCCTGATGTAATTTGAGTGCAATTGATTCCCGATTCCAGATTCCGTCTTGGTGAAATCTCGAAATCCGATACTCCCTATGTGTCATTAGAAAAGCTGTCAACACAGGGTTCATCGAACATGCCAACACCACCACAACATCTTCTTGAATACTACGCCACTACGTTCTAAGTTTCAAGCTCGGCGATGGACCATGATCGTGATCGTCTTGCTCGAGTTCAAGCGTTGGAGTTAACACTTCAGCGACATCGAGACGAATCCGAACTTGATCTCAGCAACCGCCAACTCGACGATGCTGATCTTGCGATTGTTGCTCGTTCTCTCCAACAATACGATAGAAATAGTCTTGTTAGACTTTATCTGTCTCACAATTCTATTTGTGACGATGGTATCACTGACTTGGCGGAAGCACTCCAAGGCATGACGGCGTTGGAGGAATTGTACCTGGACTTCAACTTTATCACCGATGACGGTGCTACTGCTCTTGCCGGAGCATTGCTGAACATGACTTCTCTCCGTATATTGAATTTGGACAACAACAATATCCGTTTATTGAATATGGATAACAATATGGTCGGCGATCAGGACACAGTGACCATGGTAGAAGCTTTGGATACATTGACTGGGTTGCAGGCGTTGCACTTTGACGACAATGGTATTGGCGACGAAGGTGCCGAGGCTTTGGCTGGATCCTTACAAGACATGACTATACTGGAAGAGTTGTCACTCGCAAGCAATGACATCGGTCCCGATGGAGCATCTAATTTGGCAGAGGCTTTAGATGGAGATGGCACCAAGCCTCATCTCCGGAAACTGGATTTAAGGAACAATAATATTGGTCCCAGGGGGGCTGCGATTTTGGCAAACACGGCACTCCGAACAATGCCACAAGTTGAAATGTTGGATCTTTCCCACAATGCAATTAACTATGATGTGTACTGGCTAGGAGATTCGAGGTTTGTGGCTATGCTAGGAGAAGGATTACTGTACTTGACAGGACTCCAAGTCTTGCATCTCGAGAACAATAACATCGGAGGTCGCGGTGGTTACGCTCTCGGACAAAGATGGCTGCGGTACATGACTGGACTCCAAGTCTTGCATCTCGAGAACAATCACATCGGAGATCACGGTTGCTACGGTCTAGGAATAGGGTTGCAGCACATGACAGGACTCCAAGTTTTGCATCTCGAGAATAATAGAATCGGAGATAAAGGTGCGGAAAGGCTAGGAGAAGGGCTGCGGCACATGACTGGACTCCAAGTCTTGCATCTCGAGAACAACAATATCGGAAATGAAGGCGCCTTCGGTCTAGGACTAGAAGGACTGCGGCACATGACTGGACTCCAAATCCTGCATCTCGAGCATAATCACATCGGAGATCACGGTGCCATCGGTCTAGGACTAGAAGGACTGCGGCACATGACTGGACTCCAAGTTTTGCATCTCGAGAACAATCATATCGGAGGTGAAGGCGCCTCCGGTCTAGGAGAAGGGCTGCGGCACATGACTGGACTCCAAGTCTTGCATCTCGAGAACAATAACATCGGATGTTATGGCGCCTTCTGTCTAGCACGAGAAGGGCTGCGGCACATGACTGGACTCCAAGTCTTGCATCTCGAGAACAACAATATCGGAAGTGAAGGCGCCTTCGGTCTAGTACTAAAAGGACTGCGGCACATGACTGGACTCCAAGTCTTGCATCTCTCGAACAATCATATCGGAGATGATGGCGCAATCGATCTAGGAGTAGGGCTGTGGCGCATGACTGGACTCCAAGTTTTGCATCTCGAGAACAATCACATCGGATGTGAAGGCGCCTCCGGTCTAGGAAGAGGGTTGAGGCACATGACGGGACTCCAAGTTTTGCATCTCGAGAACAATCACATGGGAGGTGAAGGCGCCTGCCGCCTGGGAAAAAGGTTGCGGCACTTGACTGGACTCCAAGTTTTACATCTCGAAAACAATCACATCGGAGGTGAAGGCGCCTGCCGCCTGGGAAAAGGGTTGCGGCACATGACTGGACTCCACGTTTTGCATCTCGAGAACAATAACATCGGAAGTGAAGGCGTCTCCGGTCTAGGAAATGGGTTGCGGCACATGACAAGAATCCAAGTTTTGCATCTCGAGAACAATAACATCGGAGATCACGGTGCCTTCGATCTGGCGCACATAGTACGTCACGTGACCACGCTCCGCAGGTTGGGCGTTGATGGAAACCCATTGGGGTGTGAGGGGCGGAGTGTTCTGCAAGAAGCTTGGAGACACCAGCGTCTTGGCAGATACTTTTCTTACGTTTTATTTTTGGCCCCAAATGTCTCATGTAATTGACCGTCTCAACATATTGTGACATGTTTAGAATGCACGGGACACGGAAGACACTATTCCTACTGCTACAACGGAATCCACCAAAGAGCTTTGGAAGTCATCAATGAGATACACCTTTTTGATTTCAAATGTGTCATGTACTTTGAAGGTGCTAAGGCATGGCTAACAAATACTTCCAGTTTAACAGGAATTTCATTGGCGGTGATCGTCTCGAACGTGACGATAAAACTTTGGTGCCTTTAATCATGTGCTTGAAATGATTTCAATGCATTTTGCAACGTAGCTCTTGTTTCAAACTGAACCAAGCAGCTGAGAAGTCGCATTTCTTCATTTATCTTTCACTGTAGTTCCTAACTCTAACCCCGAGGAGTAAACGTGAAAACAATATGATCGCTACAACAATAGCTACTCTTAAAGTCCCTCCTCAATAGTCTCGACAGGAATATCGTTGTTGGAATCTTCAGGCCTCGCATCAGCTACGCCAATCCCCGTGTACTCTTCGTAAATGTTGGCAACCAACTGGACACACAAGACCAAACTGATCCAACTGAAATAGTACAAGTTGTTGATTTGACTTCCTGGCCCCTTGGCAGACGTCAAGTAGCAAACTCCAAACAAGTTCATGATACAAAGGAAAATGGCAAGCAAACCTTCCACGACAAAAGGAGCAATAGCCGTAATCATCTTCATACTAACAACTCCCAGGGCAAAGACGGTACCAATGGCTCCCAAGGCAATACCAAACTTGGTACGACGGCAATAGGACTCACTGTTTTCCAAAGGACAATCCTTGTCAAACATACTAGAGCTAGAACCAAGGACGACCAGTTGGCAAGCCAACAAGGCGGACCAGACAGTGAGACGAGCGGCACGTGTTTGGATCTCTCCTGCAACATCGACACCAAAGACTTCGCGCAAATAGGCTACAAGTAGCAACACCGAGGTGACAAATCCAGCCCAGCTCTGTGGAATGGAAAAAAGAGGGTATGGAGTTGTTGTTGTTAGGGCATGTTGACATGATACAAGCAAGAAAGAAAGTAGCGTTGCCATCCTTCCCACAACATTCCAACAGCATTCCAGCAAACACATCAACAGCATTCCAACAAATTCCAACCAACATAACAACAATATAGAAAACTTACAAAATAGTACAAGTTTCCATTGACAATAGTATTGGCAAGATCCGAGTCGACCGCCAAACCGGACGAAGCGTTGGACACCACAGCAACCGTAGCCGCCCAAAAGACGGCCAAGATCAAGGTCAAGGCTCCTTCAATACGAGTGTTGACAATCAAGGTTGACAACATGGGACTGAGATGCATGACTACCACTACGGCAGTGATGGAGAAGGTAATGGCACTGCTGGTGACGGCCCACTTCGCGTTGCTGTCGGAATCATCTCGGGCTCGTTTCTAAAAGAGAGTGTTTTGATAGTGAGAGTAGTGTGGATGAGTGTAGTGTGGTATGATGTTGGTGGGGAAAGGCAATAGTAAAGTGAGCAATCATGCAATCATGCAATATAATACAAACAACAACAATACTACGAGTCAAGTCATCCATCTCCATTCGTACGTACCTCCGAGACAGCCGACCACATGGTAATGGTGGAAAACAAGAGAAAAGCAACCCATAGGGAAAATCTTGGACTCCTTCCCGATGTGGAGACGGTATTTCCTGTTTCTGGATCAATGTTCATTGTGTGGTTTTGTTGATTGATAGGTTGTGTATGGGTATGATTGATTTGGGTTGCAATGGTGGTGGTGGTAGTGGCTCTCTCCCTCCAAGGCTTTCGTTTGAGGTCGCGATAATAAAACTCTGGCGGCAATGCAAGATTGGATAATTGGATTCGATGCGTGCACTTCCCTCCGAGTCAACGGATCCAATTTTGATGCTCCGAGGGTTCGAGGCGCGCGACTGGACTGCTTGGACTGGTAAGGTGGCATGTTGGCATGTTGGATGGAGGAGGGGGAATAGTGTATGTTGGGGGGAGGGCAAGGCATGTTGGGGGATCTTTCGTCTGTGTGTCACCAGTCACCTGCCTAACTGAAGACTCATCAGACTACGAGTACTGTACTGTACAGTACTGTACAGTAGGGTGGAGAAGGCGAAGGGAGACACGAGACGATGACGATGAGACGATTTGTTGTTGATTTTACGGTTGAGGAGTGAGAGGAGTCGCAACGACGGTATTCATATCAACCAGAATGTTGTTGTTGTTGTAGTTGATGGATGATCACAGGTCGCTTGATTGTGAGATTCAAGTCTTGCGGCGGACCCCCTTTGCTCGGCAACTTGGTTCATGGTTCATGGTTGAAATTCATCGTTGATTTATACAGGCGACAGTGCGATGATACAAAAGTGTGTTGCTAATGACAGTGATCAAAGGTAAAAGGCTACTACTAGAAAACATCATGTCCAAGGGTTCCTGAATGGACGGAATGGACATTACATTCGACTCGTCCCCGACTCTCCTCTCCAACGGCCACAACGCAAGAGGAGGATGACACAAGTGAGAGATGGGAGATCCCGTTAACTGGATCGAATACTGGACTCGACTTGGCACGACGATTCTTCTTCCATGCAGAGAGATGCATGCCCAAACATATGTATCTTTTGGCCATTCTATGAACCGTGAGTCATCCTCGCCTCCTTTGACCCCTTCTCTACAAAAGACCATGGGATCTCTCCATGACAGGCCAAGGCCAACGTACAGTACTGGTATCCTGTACTCCCAAAGGCTTGCTGGACTATACAAGGTTGATCCGCACCTTGGTCGACGCACCTCGGGTTTTCCTTGGTAATCATGTTTCGCTCTATACCGGTTATGTAACATATCGCAAACGATGGACACACCACCTGGTGAGTCATCGCATCCATGACAGCAGGAACGAAAAATTAGTGACTTTGGATTCCATTGTCTTGCAAGATACAGTCGGAAACAAGTACGGCTTGGGGAACTTGGTGGTTCAATGAGAGTTTGGCTGTAGTATTCTGTTTTTCCAGCAGACGCCTCACATCATCAATATTCATTCATCATTCAGCATCAAACCAACTTGATTCGACAGCGCCATCGCTGGATGGATTCGCTAATCAACCAAATGCATTTGAAAACGTTTTGTTGCTAGCTTAGTATGTAGAGATAAAATGGCAAGAGTTGGATTTTGCCTGCCTGCCTGCCTGCCTTCTCTTATTAGAGAGAGTATATAGACATGGACCCCTCATCACGTGACCGAGGAGTTTTTTTGTGCAAGACAGCTTGAAGTCTTGCTTCTAGTTGTTCCCATTCTTCCAAAGGTTTGTCGGCCGCTGATGAGGATGATGATGATATTATTGTTGTTGAGCATGCAGTTGGTTGTTCCTGTTGCACCAATGATTGCAATGGTTGTGGATGGATATCTTCTACTGGAGTTTTGGATCGAGGCGAAGAACTGGATCTCGATGGAGGTCGTTGCTGCGGTTGCTGTTGTTGCTGTTGCTTTGAGGGTGTGGGTGTTCGTGGTGGCTTTGCCATTGCATCATTGCTCTCAATCACCAGCTTGTCTTTGGGCGAGCTGCTACGAGAGGGTGGTCCTGCGGGCAATTGTTTCTCCTCCACAAGATTGGAAGCAGAAGTAGTTCCAACAACAGGCGAGCTACTTCGCGATGGAGATCGTTGCGTTGGTTGCGTTGGCTCCGCCTCCGCCGGTGCCTCTGGAATGTCAGTGTTTGTTGTTCCCCCAACAACGACTGGGGAAACCTTTGGCTGGAAGAAGGAAGCAATTCCCAAACCGCCTCCACGGACCGATTTTCTACCAGACGACGAATGAACACTGGCAACAGATGCGGCTTCCTTCTTTGGATTTTCTGGAACCACAAGAGGTTCCAATGGTTGGTCAACGACAGGCTTGGGCGTCACGGCACGCCCAAACATTTCCAAATGGTCAGGAGTCTTCTTTCGTTGCACCACTTCCAACGGCGCCACAACATTTGGAGACACCATACTCGTGGCAGCGGCAGGAGTTGCATGAATGGGGGCCGTAGGCAAATGCGAATGGGCTGGAAAGGAGGAAGGAACGTAGTGATTCATCGACATGTCAGGCACTGCATGGATTCCTTGTCCTCCGTTATTGGGAGCCATTCCCATCATAGGAGTAGAGTATTGCCCAGAAGTAGGAACCATAGCAGTAGGATTATGAGCCATGGTGACGGCTGTCACGGGTCCAACATTGTACAGTACCTGGGGTGCCGTGGCAACCTGCCCATAATCCAAACAAGCCGGGAAAGGGGTATTAGGTTGCATACTCGAAATTGGTGCAGGAACAATAGGATGGTCGTTTCGATCACCCAAGTCCAATACTTTGACTTTGGCTCTATGAACCGTGTTGACATTGGTCTCGTCGGCAGTAGCTGTAGGAGGAGGAAGAGGAGGAGTGTGCTCTTTGCGCTTTCCCTTGCTACGAGGTGGTGGCGTACGTCCATTTCGTGTTGAGGCATCTGTAGACTTTGTGTAGGGTGAATCGGTACGATTGTCGTCATCGTCGTCGTCATCGCCCGAACTGGAACTGGAGGAATCTGAACTAGAATCGCCTTCATATTCATCCTCAATTTCATGACGACTTTCCCGCTTTCTTCCGCCACCCTTGCTGGTCAATTGAAGGGTATTGGGAATTTCAAACGCTGCAATGTCATCATCATCCGAACTCATGGAATTACCGACCGTAGCATACTCCACAACGTCATGATCCTCCTCGGAGGCCATGCTATCCCCGCATTGTCCAAACGGCCACCAGAATCCCCCTTGGGATCCCATTGTTCCCATGGTAAAAACAGATACACTGCGATCTTCGGTACAAACAGCAATGTTTTTGGGCTTGCCATCAATGTGTTGCTTTCGTTTGCCGCCAACTTGGAGTCGCTTCATTCCTGGTTTGGGACCCACTTTTGGTCTGACAAAATTGTTTGCCTTGGCATGAGGGTCCCTGGGAATGCAACAGGCAAGTTCAATACAAAAGAAAGGATAGGCGGACACCTCGACCAAACAATCTCCCAGTAGTTTGGTCGAAAAGAATGGCTCCTTATTCCTTGGATTTGATCGTCCATTCGTATACAAGCCACATTGATTGTGACTACTATCGTAGGACGCATCCCCGTTCATGAGCATGACACCTTTCGGTGCAGCCAAAGTACTTCGGTCTTCAAACACGGACCCTGTATTCCCCAACAGAGTGTTCATGACCTGTTTTTGATTCTCGGCGTCAAGCCATTTTTGATCAATCTTTTCCCGTTCTTTCAACAATGCATTCAACTGCGTATCCCCGGCTCCTCCTTTTCGTCGAAACGCAGACAGTTTCGGCCAACGCGATTTGGTATCTTTGGTAGGACCGATATGTTTGATTTTGGTCAATGGATTTTCTTTGGGATGCGTCGGCTCGTCCTTGTGGTTCTTTTTAACAGGAGGATTCGACCGCGTTGTTGGCGCCGTTGTTGTTGGTTGAGTGGAAGGATGTTGGTGTTGAGGTCCCTTGGGAGGATCCGGCAGTGTTGCTGGAGTCGATATACGTTGCTTGGTAGATTTGGGAGGCATGGGTGTCCTTGGACGAGGTGCCGAAGAGCTCCTGGTTCGAGTAGAGGTGGTGGCTTGTGTAGACGAAGGACCTGGCAAAGGAGTACCTTTTCGAATATCCTTTTTTCGTTTGGTGGACGTGGCTCCTCGCAAGACTTTGGATGCCCAAGCACTGGTGGAACGTGCCGGTTGTTCTCGTTTTTCCGATGTAGAATTGTTTGCAGCAGAAGCTGTTGCTCGACGTTTGCTGTCGCTTCCTTTCTTGACAGTGGAAGCATCGGCTCCATCCTGTTGATGCCGATGTGGATTGCGAGAAGAGGGCGTCAAACTTCGAGTATTTCTTCTTGCTTTGGCTTTGGAAGTGGTTGTTGACGACTCCCCTCCAGGAGGTTCCCCTCTCCGCCGATAATCCAACGTCCTCATGGTGGTGGATGAAGGTGACGACGGTGGTGGTGGTGCAAGCAGCAACAAGGATGAAAAGAGAAAGTAGAAATGCTAATGCGAGACTACAACAGCTGTTATTGTTGGAAAGAATTTGGTGGAGGATACAAGACACATTTACCTAGAAAACTCAACGGCAAGGGACAAGGATAATAGCGAGATTGGTTAGACAGATCATGTCGTTTGGAGAGTGCGTTGAGCGTTGAGAGAGAATTCGCCCAATGGATAGGAAAGGCGAACCTCTTCGCCATGCCGACTCCCATTTTCGACTCAACCGATTTAATTACAGTCACTTTTTGAACAAAAAATGATGTTATGTTGCACTGTTCCACTGTAACATTCAAGTACAACAACTATTGTACTCATACCTTCCTACCTTCTGGCAGTCATCGGTGCAGTCAAGATGGCAAAGCAAGCCAACTATGTCATTTGTACCATTGACGATCCTCCGAGGTTTGTCATCATCATCCAACCTTTTCTCCTCCAGTGAAAGTGTGTGAGAAAGCCATCCACTAAAAGCCACCTCAGGCTTTTGACACACCGGAAAGAATGGAGGCAAGCATGTCCAATCGTCTTCTTTGCTTGCTGGTCGTCTCCTTGATTGGGTCGTTGTCACTATTGGATATAGGAAACGTACGAAGTATTCGAGATGTTATGTCATTCTGCATACCGCCGAAAATGACAAACGCTGACATGATCCATGCAACAATGCCAACAGCCACAAGTAGGCGTCTACAAGCAACGCCGTCACTAACATCCTCGACTTCTACAAGTCAAAAATTCTCCACCAGCCATCCCATGAGAATCTTGTACATTGTCACTTCGGGAGGCAAATCCTACAGTGCGGGCATTGATTCCAGATTTGTGAACTCTGTCATGCCTGTCCTCCTCGAAACCACCCAAAGTCTTACATCCAACCCACAATGGCAAGTCGACCTCTATCTCGTCCTCGGCTTTGCATTGGACAATCAAACCGAGACGCAGCTACGCGAGACACTTCCATTTGGCGTTGGACTCGAGGTTTGGTCTCAGGCCCGCCCGGTTGGATATCTTTGCAATCCGTGGTCTGGTACATCCAGTGATCCTGTTGGCAAAGGCAAGGATTGCAGCAACATTCAAGGCAAGTCAGGGCCGGCTGATCAAGCTGCTTTGAAGCATGGCAATACACAATTAGCCCGACAACATCGCTACGTCGTCAAGGATAAGCTTCCCTATTATGATTTCTTTGTGGTCTTTGAAGATGATATGGTTGTCAAGCGACATCATGTCGAGATGCATATGGAATGGATGGATCGGTTGGCGCAATGGAAACAACAAGCAGATTCGTCCATCCCAGATGGCAAGAGTTGGACGGACGCTTTGAGTCGCAATCAATGGAATCGGATGCGACCAGGGTTTGTGCGTGCCGAAGTGTTGCAACAAAACAACAAGATCAAAAAACAGCAACAAGAATATGCGAATGTGACGGATACTCTCCAAGTAGGAATCCCTGACCTTCTTGTCGATCCAACCTTGTGTTGTCAAATGAATCATTCCATTCCAGGAAACAAATGGCCTTCTACTCGGGCACTACAAGCGTCGGATTTGATGATTTGGGAAACGTCTGCCTTGGGAATGGGAGTTCGAAATCTACCGCATGGATCGTTTGTTGCAACCAATGCTGCCACCGACAAAGCACAAGCAAAGACACATCCAGTGGCTTTACTCACTGGCCCTTCCAAGGAAATTCCTTCTTTCTGGACAGGTGACAGTCAAAATCCCAAACCAAAGGTCAAACCTTCCTCCACCGATCCCAAATATTTGGCACAATCGGCAGGTTGGATGGCATCTTCCCGAGAAGTCATGGACTTGCATCAAAACCACTGTAGGGGTGGTTTCCTCCCACCCTTTGATGTGCCTACCTTCCAACAAGATGGATTCTATCGCAATAACGTCGAGTTTTGGAGTGGTGGTATTCAACTATGGTGTCAATCCTGCAATATCCAGCGGTTTTTGTCATTGGAAAATGGCTACGAATTTTCCAAACATCTTCTCTATCATTCCTCCAACAACAAACAGAATGACCGACCTCCCGAACGACAGACGCTGGTGCCAAAAGTATGGAGCGATTTGCAAGCGACTCAACTGTTTCTGCAGCAGCAACAGCATGGACCTTCGTCTCCTAACCTGTAAAATCTTGGCAAATAACTGTTGTCCAACTATGGGTGACACGACGTCAGTTTTGTATGAACCAGCGCAGGTTGGTAGTCATGGGCAGACGATGGTTGTCTGATATTCAAGATGACATGGGCGATTCGACAAGGTTTTTTCGGAGATGGTCATTCTTCTTGAAAAAACTAGATGGGCCCAGCTTATTACCGTGGCAGAAGGATTTGAACAAGTTGAAATCCGCAAGGTACGGGGATGGAAGATCCTGGGACGGGCTTGAGTCTCATGAAGAATGGATGGCTGTAAACAAGGCCAAGGAGGATGCCAAACGAGAGGCTGAGCGTGCTATGACCGAGTCCAACTCAAACGTCACGTCTATCGAGAGCACAGATCATACTTTCAACCCCTGGGCGCACTCGGACGGTACTGTGTATTTCCGTCCATCAAATGGCTCTAGCAACGACGAAACCGACTCAGAAGAGGATGACCTGTATTACTAGGCCTTGGTATGCAAACATAATATTAAATAGGCCTCAATCAACTCTGATGCCGGATCGGGAAGACAACTAAGACCATGCACTCGGCGTTTGTGAGTGGCAATGGATCCAGTGGTGGTAGAGACGCCCATGTCATGTCAACAAGACACACACCTCCAAGAGACGGCTTGTTGTCACATGCAGGAGAACCAGTCTTGAACTAACTCAGAAACTAAAATTCAAGGACCATCAGCCATGATGTGTTGACGATGCCATTGCAACTCCTCCTCCAACTCCAACATCTCGTTGCATTCAAAAGAAATCCTTGTCTTTGACAAAGAAAGCCATTCTACCATGGATATATCAACCGTATGACGCTCTGTGAAGCATTCTTCCGAATTTAGAAAAAATCTGTCTGAAGGAACTATTCTTCAGGCGCCGCAGCAGTAGTACCTATCCTCCGGGGAATACATGCTAGATCCAAACGTTTTGTGCTGTGCTTCTTGAGTTGAGAAATGGGTACAACTGGTTGATGCGTTCAAGATTCTGGGATGCCTTGGCGTTGCTTATACCGTACTTTCTTGTCAGAGACAAAGAACGTATCGATGAAGCAATATAAGGTGATAAGACTGCACATCCAACGACTCATCCGAACGTCAACGAGCGTGTTTGGAAATCAGTGACACAACAGTCGTTCTCCAGCTTCTTGTTTTCGCTGGGTTTGCAGAAACCCGTTGCATGATGGCTTTTGGCTTGCTGTGTGCTGTGGTACCTGTACATACGAGTAGCGGCACTGTGAGGTTTCCGCCTCAGCGGGCTTGCAATTGAGGTTTTTTGCCAAGCCCGGGCCAAAGCTCGAGCAATCCGAAGCAACTTGATAAACGTGGCATTCTCGCCATCATGAAACCCTTTCGATGTTTGATATATACCGAATACCTTTCAGGCATCATGCGCCCTTGAATCCTGTTTTCCTCTTCGTGGTTCGAAGGTATTGTGTCAAAGCATTCGAAAGCTCTTCATTCCCTTCGAACTCCTGCCAGCTCAGTGCAAATTCTCAACTATCAATTATGGACGACGAATTCTATTGGTACACCATAAGTCGTGAAAGCGAGTCAGATTTAAAGGTTTGTATCTGGCATTTCGACGTAAACCGCGAAAAGGTATTCTGCAGATAAGAGCAGTACGACGAACATGCCAGGATGAGTTCTCGAATGCACCACGTCAGTGGGTTCGGGCTTATCAAGATTCGGAGAAGTGCTACAGTGCATGTTTTATTTAAGGCTGCGTAGTTGGCCTACTTCAAAACATTGACCTCCCACCTGTCAAACTACCAGCGGCAACGTTGGCACACTATTATTTTTCATTCACATCTCGAATCCACACACCACACACAGCCACAATACTACAGCAGCAATACAATGGAACGAGGAGGTGGCTCCCGAGAAGAACTGAGCCGACAACAGGCTATCCTAGCAGGTATCCCTTACATTGTCACAAAACAATTCCCATGGAGACTTCATGAAATGTTGGAACAGAGTGAAAGAGAAGGCTATGAACATATCGTCTCGTGGGTGTCCGGAGGCCGAGCCTTCAAAGTGCACCGTCCCGATACCTTTGTCAAAGACATCATGAAGCAACACTTCCAGCAGACCAAATACAAGTCCTTCCAGAGACAACGTACGTGTCGTTTGATTTCGTTTCTCGGTTTTTGTCGATTTGGAAATCTTTTCTTACCCTTTTTGCTTCTTGGTCTTCAATTGCGGGACCACCAGTGAACTTGTGGGGCTTTGAACGCAGTACAAAGGAAGCGTTTGAGAGAGGATCCTACTATCATCCTTTGTTCATCCGTGGACGAAAGGAGCTCTGCCAAAACATGGAGCGCCACAGGGTCAAGCAGAGTGTTAGCGCCGCTAGTATTGCTAGTACCGGAGCAGATGAGAAGCCTCCTAGTCTAACGAGTAGCAGTGAAGCTACGTCTCAGAGTGGCTCAGTGGAGAGTGATAACAAGCCTTCACCTCCTTCTTCGTCGCCAAATGAATCAACGCCGTCTATGAATTCCTCTCAAACTCTTTCCAGATCAAGCTCAGGTGCAAATGGCGCCTCGAATGGCATGAGTACCGCAAGTATTCAAGGTCCCCCCCGCGGCCCACTGCATCAAGCCCTTCAGCTGAACAACATGACTAACATGCCAACGATGAATATGAACAACGCAGTTCCGGCTCCAGCCCCATCCAATCCTTCAATTGTTGGCGCTTATGAGCTAAATCAAGCCATGCTTCTTCTATCGGCAGGTCGAGCAGCACTCGTTGTTGGTTGAGTGGAAGGATGTTGGTGTTGAGGTCCCTTGGGAGGATCCGGCAGTGTTGCTGGAGTCGATACACGTTGCTTGCTAGATTTGGGAGGCATCGGTGTCCTTGGACGAGGTGCCGAAGAGCTCCTGGTTCGAGTAGATGTGGTGGCCTGTGTAGACGAAGGACCTGGAATAGGAGTACCTTTTCGAACATCCTTTTTTCGTTTGGTGGACGTGGCTCCTCGCAAGACTTTGGATGCCCAAGCACTGGTGGAACGTGCCGGTTGTTCTCGTTTTTCCGATGTAGAATTGTTTGCAGCAGAGGCTGTTGCTCGACGTTTGCTGTCGCTTCCTTTCTTGACAGTGGAAGCATCGGCTCCATCCTGTTGATGCCGATGTGGATTGCGAGAAGAGGGCGTCAAACTTCGAGTATTTCTTCGTACTTTAGCTTTGGAAGTGGTTGTTGACGACTCCCCTCCAGGAGGTTCCCCTCTCCGCCGATAATCCAACGTCCTCATGGTGGTGGATGAAGGTGACGACGGTGGTGGTGGTGCAAGCAGCAACAAGGATGAAAAGAGAAAGTAGAAATGCTAATGCGAGACTACAACAGCTGTTATTGTTGGAAAGAATTTGGTGGAGGATACAAGACACATTTACCTAGAAAACTCAACGGCAAGGGACAAGGATAATAGCGAGATTGGTTAGACAGATCATGTCGTTTGGAGAGTGCGTTGAGCGTTGAGAGAGAATTCGCCCAATGGATAGGAAAGGCGAACCTCTTCGCCATGCCGACTCCCATTTTCGACTCAACCGATTTAATTACAGTCACTTTTTGAACAAAAAATGATGTTATGTTGCACTGTTCCACTGTAACATTCAAGTACAACAACTATTGTACTCATACCTTCCTACCTTCTGGCAGTCATCGGTGCAGTCAAGATGGCAAAGCAAGCCAACTACCGTAGTTTGCAGACAATAAGTTACACTGTTGAATAAGTTACACCCTTTTCATGTCGCACAATGACCGTTCTGTCGAAATTTTTGTATGATTCCAAATTCCCTTTGTCGCCGCTGGCTGCACAGCGATCCCACTCGACAACGGGAAAGCATGGAGTTCACCACGCTTGTTGCTGTGGTTGGGATCAAGGGTAGGTCCTTTGGTTGTCATTGTTCACTCCACCCTCAAGGATGTGGGAGGACGATGGTTGATCTTGACACTGTCCTTCGCTTGAAGAAGGTTGCCCGTAGAGTGCATGAAAGTAAGTACTGGTAGTCCTTCTTCTTGTTGTTGTTGTTGTTGATTGTTGTTGCTCACGGCGTCAACTTTCTCTGCTGTGTATAGACAATACTTATACATGGAAGTACATCATCGGTGCTTTCATTGTATCAAATGGAATTGACACCTGTCAAGTAGGCTTCCTACCGCGTGAATACAATATTGGAGACAAACGTTTAGATGGAAGGTTGGTACAGGTAGTGGAGATTTTGGATGAATCACCTACAGAGCGAAAGAGAGACTTGGCCAGTCAAAACAAAGGCTTGTGTCATGCTTCAATCATTGACATGGTCTACACAAGTCACAGAGGCATAGAAAATATTGTTGACGAGGAGTACAATACGGATTCAAGTATTGACATGATATAGAATATTTTTAATATTAGTAACTACGCATTGCTTGCTTGCTTCTTCCTAATCTTCTTCAGACTCTTCCTCTTCCTCAGACTCCAAGGTGTATGTGAGGGTCCCACCATTCCCGACCATCATCGTCATCCCGTTCAGGTTCCACACGTTCACCACGGTTGCCATCCTCCTCCTCGTCCTCATCCTCAAAGTAGTCGTAATTGGTAGGCATGATGGGCGGAAGACCAAGGCGCCCAGCACAGCTTCTGAGAGACTCTCCGTGGTGGTCAACCCTCTTCCGAGATTCCTTCACACACTTTAGCTTAAAACCGTTAGTGTATCGTTTCCTCATCATGATGCTGCTTGTTGTTGAGTGTTGTTGTTGAGTGTTGTTGAGTGTTGTTGTAGAGGATGCTTAGCAGTGCGATCGGAATGATGAATTTCACAACTTCGCGCCAAAATTGTAAAGGGAATCCGTGACTTTCCGTGATTCAGACCACGAACGAAACAGATACCCAAAGGTTGCTATCGCGTGGAATTTAGTAGTCGATAAGTTACACGCCTCTAAGTAAAATGTGTGTCACATTCAAGTTCTCTCTATTTTTTCATATGGTACGGTAACATTTGGTGTAACTTATTGTCTGCAAACTACGGTATGTCATTTGTACCATTGACGATTCTCCGAGGTTTGTCATCATCATCCAACCTTTTCTCCTCCAGTGAAAGTGTGAGAAAGCCATCCTCTAAAACACCACCGGCTATCGACACCGGAAAGAATGGAGGCAAGCATGTCCAATCGTCTTCTTTGCTTGCTGGTCGTCTCCTTGATTGGGTCGTTGTCACTATTGGATATAGGAAACGTACGAAGTATTCGAGATGTTATGTCATTCTGCATACCGCCGAAAATGACAAACGCGATGCCTTGGCGTTGCTTATGATTCAATCAACAAAGTACGGGTAGTGACAGGATGGGATACCCTCCATTCAAGAGGGGTTTCTCGGAGATGGCTGAGTACCTAGTAGCTACGGTAGTCAAAGAAGGCGGCGACAGCATCAGCATCTTATCGTGGCGTAAAGACTTCTACCATGGAGGATGATTGTGATGAGATGGAACTGTGAACTGTGTCTCACCAAATGCATGGCAAAATGTGAGGAGGGACTGCTGAACAGATCAAGACCTGCCATCGTCCCGTTCAAAGACATGGCTGCGAAACACAAACGAGGTGTCCTCTTCTTCAGTCGATCAATTTGAAACGACATCGATCCAAAAGATGACGACTTGTTTTTAGAATAGGCTTGCTAATATTAGTGTCTTTGTTGCTCAAGCTTTCAATCGCCCAAGGGAAGGCGCCAGAGGCAACACCCTCAAGGATGTACTGTTACTGTAGTTGTACACTGTATCTCAATGTACTGGTATTCACGAAGAGCAACAACCGAGTCAGATGCGCAACCCTCTGCTGGGAGCTTTCCCCTTCGCCCACTGAGTGCTCCACGCCGCCCTTCAAATCATAATGGCAATCCGAAGCAACTTGATAAACGTGGCATTCTCGCCATGAAACCCTTTCGATGTTTGATATATACCAGCAAACTGAATACCTTTCAGGCATCATGCGCCCTTGAATCCTGTTTTCCTCTTCGTGGTTCGAAGGTATTGTGTCAAAGCATTCGAAAGCTCTTCATTCCCTTCGAACTCCTGCCAGCTCAGTGCAAATTCTCAACTATCAATTATGGACGACGAATTCTATTGGTACACCATAAGTCGTGAAAGCGAGTCAGATTTAAAGGTTTGTATCTGGCATTTCGACGTAAACCGCGAAAAGGTATTCTGCAGATAAGAGCAGTACGACGAACATGCCAGGATGAGTTCTCGAATGCACCACGTCAGTGGGTTCGGGCTTATCAAGATTCGGAGAAGTGCTACAGTGCATGTTTTATTTAAGGCTGCGTAGTTGGCCTACTTCAAAACATTGACCTCCCACCTGTCAAACTACCAGCGGCAACGTTGGCACACTATTATTTTTCATTCACATCTCGAATCCACACACCACACACAGCCACAATACTACAGCAGCAATACAATGGAACGAGGAGGTGGCTCCCGAGAAGAACTGAGCCGACAACAGGCTATCCTAGCAGGTATCCCTTACATTGTCACAAAACAATTCCCATGGAGACTTCATGAAATGTTGGAACAGAGTGAAAGAGAAGGCTATGAACATATCGTCTCGTGGGTGTCCGGAGGCCGAGCCTTCAAAGTGCACCGTCCCGATACCTTTGTCAAAGACATCATGAAGCAACACTTCCAGCAGACCAAATACAAGTCCTTCCAGAGACAACGTACGTGTCGTTTGATTTCGTTTCTCGGTTTTTGTCGATTTGGAAATCTTTTCTTACCCTTTTTGCTTCTTGGTCTTCAATTGCGGGACCACCAGTGAACTTGTGGGGCTTTGAACGCAGTACAAAGGAAGCGTTTGAGAGAGGATCCTACTATCATCCTTTGTTCATCCGTGGACGAAAGGAGCTCTGCCAAAACATGGAGCGCCACAGGGTCAAGCAGAGTGTTAGCGCCGCTAGTATTGCTAGTACCGGAGCAGATGAGAAGCCTCCTAGTCTAACGAGTAGCAGTGAAGCTACGTCTCAGAGTGGCTCAGTGGAGAGTGATAACAAGCCTTCACCTCCTTCTTCGTCGCCAAATGAATCAACGCCGTCTATGAATTCCTCTCAAACTCTTTCCAGATCAAGCTCAGGTGCAAATGGCGCCTCGAATGGCATGAGTACCGCAAGTATTCAAGGTCCCCCCCGCGGCCCACTGCATCAAGCCCTTCAGCTGAACAACATGACTAACATGCCAACGATGAATATGAACAACGCAGTTCCGGCTCCAGCCCCATCCAATCCTTCAATTGTTGGCGCTTATGAGCTAAATCAAGCCATGCTTCTTCTATCGGCAGGTCGAGCAGCACTCCCCGCGGTTCGACCAACACCGCAGGTAAACTCTCTACCTATACAGTTCCCAAATATACCAGCCACAGGTACTACGCAAGCAAATCAAGTCCAAGTAACCTTGGATGCACTCTTGGCTTCAGTTCTGGCGTCACAGCAAAGATTCAATGGAAACGGCAATGGCAACAGTCACAGCAACAATGGTAGACAAGGTTGAACTCTACTACACAAAACTACATCAAGTGATCACACCATTCTGGGGTTGGATGATCACCCTTACATCTTCTATGTCCATGAACTCTCTTTGGCGTTTTGATAGTCTTCCCTTATATTTCGGCCCTCGTTGGCCTGCATGTACATAAGAACTGTCCAAGTAGTAGTAGGTGTACAGTATAGTACTCGTACAAATGGTTCCTTCGATTGATCAAACCAAATTGGATTCCTCTATCTTAGCAGCAATCATTCATCGCGTCTCTATGGCACCAACCCCCCATTCTATATCAGTCGATCATCTCCATCGCTTATCTTCGTCGCAGTTGGTTTGACCTTCAACACCCTCTCGCTTGGGCATCTTTGGCATGCTAGTGGGAGAAGCATTACTACCACTCCATCGTCTCGACATGCGAGAACTTGACGATGATGATGGGATTGGTGGTGCTCGATGTCTCGGTTCACTTCCTCGTCTAAAAATTCCTCCTTGAGATTTTGCATTGTCGTCCAATACGCTTACTTGAACTTCGGAGAATCCTTGCGTTTCTTCGCCCCGAGGTTTGGAGGCAACCAAGTCGTTCAAAAAATTCGTTAATGGAGAGCTTTCTGCCATTGTGGTGTTTGTATGATGTGGGTGTTGGAAAAGGTAGCTACAATCTGTTAGGGTTAGGGTTAGGGTTGTCATTCGAACTTTGTCGTCTTTGTTGTCGTCAGTCCTCAATACCGTACTACTTGGAGTAATCGTAACGTTGAAGAATGGTGGGGAGGATTGCTGTTGTGGTGCTGCACAAATGCCAAAAGTGTGGGAGACCTTTGTGTTGTATCGACTTGGAGGTTCGGCGAATGATGTGGCAAGGTATTTAACTGGATTTCAACGCTTCAACACATGAAAGAATATTCCGTGGTAGCTTCTTCACGTGAAGATGACGGTTGGCATGGCGGGCGCTCTCGACGCAAAAAATGAGGAAGACCCCATTTTCTGCGAGAGCTCTTCAAAGGCAAACGGCCCATCAGTCCTCACAATCACACCTTTGCATCGATCAACACTGTATCCATCATCCTCGACAATCATGCCCAAGTTCCTCAAGCGATTCCGAAAGCAAACTGTTGATGCCCCCAGTAACAAGAAGGAAAAGCGTACCAGTGGCATTTTCAGAAGTAGCTCCAAGAAAGCTCCCGTTTCCAGCACCAGTGTTCCAGTAGAACAGAGCCTTACGTGGACCCTTTCCGATGACTCCGAACAAGTTGACGTCTCTGAACAGCTCGACGCCAAGCAAGAGATCTTGGTGAAGTCTAAGAAGTTAGAATCCCCCAAGCAAAAGACCTACACTTTCACCGAAGAAGAGGTTATGCAACATGAGTTGAGTCGAATCCGGGGACTCATGAATTTGCAGAACGATATCGAAAACTTAAAGAAGACCACTGACAAGCTTGTTCAAAAGCACACTGAAGAAATCGCCAAGAAGGATGACGAGTATGTTGAATTGTTGATTGTGGCAGGAGAGCGAGAGGAGGAGGTGAACGTCCTTCGAACTGAATTGGATGCAACCAAGGAAGAACTCGCCAAAGTGAGCTGTGAACTCATCCAAGTTCAACATGAATTGTTTGAACAGAAAAACAAGTCGTGGCGCTCCATCTTTTGAATCAACAACGTGTTGAGCTGCCTACATAGCTATATTTATAGTGACATTATATTGTTTTTGTACATGCATCATCTCAATCGTCCTTCGATTTGTCATGGCCATCCTCACGGTTCTCAAAAAACTTTGGTGAAGTGGGTGGAGAAAACTCAGATGCACTGGAACGTTTTCTCCTCCTTGTGACTTTGGAGATGGGACCATCTGAAAAAATATCATAGCTGGAGAGCCGATTCACAAAGCCTGGGGATGCGCTTCCTCTCTTTACATATGTATCAGCGACTCCAGATGCCGAAAACTCATCGAGTTCAGCCTTTAGTTTTTGATCCGCTTCCGCAAACATATCTTGGAGACCAGACATTCCGTCGATTTCGTCATCGCTTGCAGCATTTCGTGACGCAATCGGAGTAGTAACCGGAGCCAACTTGGAATCATTTGGCGTTTTAGCTCCCTCGTTGAAGGATGTCTCTTGTTTCGCGGGAGTCGAATCAGGCGTTTCATCACAGATGTTTGACTCACTTTCTGAAACACTGGTGTTGACATGTGAAGGCCCGCATTGCTTGTCCAAAACAACCACGGCTTCATCGTCCCTCACAGAAGTCATTTGAGAAGCTAAAATTTCTTCCGCTTCAGTGAACAGATCCTTGAGAGCAGACATTCCTTCGATGTCACTGTCATGGGATTGATCAGCGATCAAGTCGGGTATCTCAGCTGTAACATTCTCTTCAATGGCAGAAGTCGTATCCGCTATTGCAGATACAGCTCCTGGGGAGACTGACTTCTCGCGGTCACCATTTGTAGCTGTCGCCTGAGATGCTGAAGAAGGTTTCTCTTTGTTTGTGACCTCTTCTAGTTGCGCCTCAAGTAGTCCCTCGGCCGCGGCAAACAGATCTTGCAAAGCAGACATCCCTTCTATTTCGCTCTCTTGAGAATTGTCTCGCACCAGATCAGGTAAAACATTCGGTGCTCCAATCAAGGAAATATCAGATTCCTCCTGAACCTCCAACGCTTTGGCACCAATGACGGAACTCTTCTCTTCGTTGACTTCCTCCAACACTCTCTCGTCCATATGATCGTTCATCACAATCATCGGTAAGGATTCTGACGGTGCCTCTTCTTTTGAGACCCCTGCCAATTCTGATTCAAGCAAACTCTCTGTCGCAGCAAACAAGTTTGCCAGAGCAGCAATCCCTTCAATACCACTCTCCTGAGACTCTTTCGATTCGTAATCAGGGATCAACTCTGGAGTAGCCTCTTGACCATCATCGGCCGTTTTCTCGACCTCTACCACATGAATATCTTTGGTCGACGCTTTCTCATCAACAGTCGAAGCAGCAACAACATCGTGCAATCTCGAGTCCCACTGATCGCTCTTCACCTTCATAGACAAAGATTTCGAAGATTCAACAGCATCTATTTCCGAAACCTCAGCAAGTTCGGACTCAAGCAACCCTTCTGCTGCAGCAAACAAATTTGCTAGTGCAGCAATCCCTTCGATCTCACTTTCCTGGGACTCGTTTTCTTTCAGGTCTGGAACCATCTCAGGAGCAGATACTAAAATATTTGCATTCTCTTCTTCAACCACCGGAAACTTGTCAATACCCGTTTTCGTTGGAGGAGCCTCAGCATAGAGGATACCCGTGTCGTGATCGAAAGCTGTAGATGGTGAAGCCGCATTTTCAGCAGTGTTCTTTGAAACCATCTTTCCGTTCGTGACATCATTTAGTTGCGACTCGAGCAATTCCTCAACGACGGCAAAAGCATCTTGAACCGACTCGGAAGTGTCAGGTTGATCTTCGATCTGTTCCACCCTTCGCATTCTTTCGCCTTCATTCTTGCTCATTGCAGGAGATACTTCCCCAAGAACAGCCTCCCCCTTACCGTCGCTCTTGAAAACATCAACAGGTGCAACTTGTGGAGGATCCGTCATATCTGCATGGATATCCTCGCAGGAGGCGGTCGCTAGAGACCTGTCAGACACAAACACCGGAGCGCCATCATTTTCATCCGATTCATCCTTTGATGACTCTTCCGGTGCGGTTGAATCGTTTGGCTCGCTATCCAACTTGCGACCTCTCGATAATGTCCCTTCGAGAACTTCATGCGACAAATGTGGTGCTGTCACAGCTGAACTTTCCGCAATTTTAACGAGTTCTGATTGAAGCACTGCCTCTGCCTCGGCAAACATGTCCTCCAGAGCCGACATTCCCTCTACTTCACTCTCTTGAGAAACAGCTTCCAGTGCGTGTGGAACCACAGCACCACCAACTTCGACATCACTCTCAGCTTCCTTGGATTCGACGATCGCTGGAGTATCATCCTGCTCGACGGCCGCCTGACCCGCAGTTTCATCGGACGCAATAGGATCCTCGTGCTCGCCTTCAAATACATCAGACTGCACAGCCGACGTAGGCACTGTCAAAACTTCTGAAGATGGTGTTTTCGTTTCATCTTCCTGCGTCTCTTTCGGATCTAGAATAGGTAAGTCTTCTGCTTCGAGTTGATCTTTCAAAGCTGCTGGGCATTTCAAATCATTCTCGTCAGATGTGGCAGACACAGCTGATGGCACACTAGGATCTTCGTGCTCACCTTCAAATACATCAGACTGCACAGCCGACATAGGCACTGTCAAAACTTCTGAAGATGGCGTTTTCGTTTCATCTTCCTGCGTCTCTTTCGGATCTAGAATAGGGAAGTCTTCTGCTTCGAGTTGATCTTTCAAAGCTGATGGGCATTTCATATCATTCTCATCAGAAATGGCAGATACAGCTGATGGCACAACAGGATCTTCGTGTTCGCCTCCAAATACATCAGATTGCACAACAGACGTAGGCGCTGTCAAAACTTCAGAAGCTGGTGTTTGCGTTTCATCTTCCTGTTCCTCTTTGAGATCTAGACCGGGCAAATCTTCTGTTTCGATGAGTTGATCTTTCAAAGCTGATGGGCATTTCATATCATTCTCATCAGAAATGGCAGATACAGCTGATGGCACACTAGGATCTTCGTGTTCGCCTCCAAATACATCAGATTGCACAACAGACGTAGGCGCTGTCAAAACTTCAGAAGCTGGAGTTTGCGTTTCATTTTCCTGTTCTTCTTTGAGATCTAGATCGGGCAAATCTTCTGCTTGGGTGAGTTGATCTTTCAAAGCTGATGGGCATTTCAAATCATGCTCGTCGGATGTGGCAGACACAGCTGATGGCACACTAGGATCTTCGTGCTCGCCTTCAAATACATCATATTGTACAACCGACGTAGGCACTGTCAAAACTTCTGAAGATGGTGTTTGCGTTTCATCTTCCTGTTCCTCTTTGAGATCTAGATCGGGCAAATCTTCTGCTTCGGTGAGTTGATCTTTCAAAGCTGATGGGTATGTCAAATCATTCTCATCAGACTTGGCAGACACAGCTGATGGTACTTGGAGTACCGAGTCGGTCTTCCCTATTTCATGGAGCATTCCAGAGTCATCAGAGTCGTCTACTGCGACCGCTGGAGTAGCCATCTCCCCTTTCGTACGGTCTGATTCCAGTTGTCCTACCGCCTCAACGAATGTATCTCGCGAGACAGGCAATGCTTCCAATTCTATCTCAGGAGACTCTTCTTTTATGACTTGCGTTGTTTCGGCCACAGCAGACTGGACAGTCTCCTTAACCAGCGCTGACGATTCCCAATTTTCCGAGGAAGATGGGGCATCTTCTGTACCGTCTCGGAAGCTAATGTCATTTGACTGGTTGTCCGGATTCTCAGGTTTGTCGAGCAATGCCGTGCTGGGCGTTCCGGGCGTCGATGAGGCAGTGTCCATTGGCTTGGTGGAGGCGACAATTTCATCTAGCACAAGTCCTGAATCTTCGCTTGGTGTCTCTTGAATATCACCAAAGAATGGAACTACGTCGTGGTTGCCGGTTTGTGCTTCCCTTGTCTCGGGTGTGAGCCCTGAGGCCAGAATGTTGACATCCGTTGTTTCAGGTGAGATACTGGCTCCAGGCTCGGTACAAGCCGGATGAGATTGAGCCGTCGACATCTTTTGCTCCATAGGCGACACAAGTGCGTCTACTTCCATGAACAGACTAGAAATGGAAGTGACGGGTTGGGACAAGTCCAACGTTGCATGAGACACAACACTGGCAACAGCTTCGTTTGCATGGGCATCAAAACCGTCAAAGACATCTTCAGGAAAAGCAGGACCTGAGAGGACACTCTGTTCCTTTGTCGTTGATGTAGCATGATCCATCTTCATCCCCTTTTCGGATGTAGTTTCTCCAACAAGACTTTCTGGGGGAGGGACATTGACATCAGATGGGTGCTGTACAAGTTCCTTGTATTCTTTCTCATCGAATGTTGCCTCTACTGGAGATTCCTTTGTCGCCGGCGACTTGGGTGGAGACACATTCTGCTTGTTGGCGTGCATTGGTACCATTTCAGGAGGACCATCCAGAATAGCCTCCAGCTCTGGCTCAAAACTGAATTTGGATGCCGCCATGTTCTTGTCCAACATATTGAGACCATCCAACGTATCCCCAGGAGATACTCCGAGCCAGAGTCCACTCGGCGATGGATTTGCCTCGCCTGGCTCGGTTGATGAAGACCTAGTTGTATCCAAAGGTGGCAAGGAAGCTTTTGTCGTTTCTTCTTGCGTTGCCTCTTGATGAACAGGAGATGATTGATCCTTGGAGGGGGAGTCCTCAGATGAATCTTGACTTACTTGGATTTGTTCCAATCGTCGAGCTAGGGACTTGGCATGATGTTCATCAACAATTCGTTGTCTCCTTTCTTGCTCAGCTGCAGCCAACTTGAGTTTCTCCTTTCGTGCCTCTGCACCCGCTTGTTGACGGGCATCGACAGCGCTCGGAATTCTCTGCCGACGTGCACTTTTGGGACGAGATACTTCATCAAGCTGCTGCCTTGACTCTCGAACTCTTGATAAGGACGCTCGTTCTTCGGCTTGTCGACGAAGAAGTTGCTCACGTTTGGCTTGCTGTTCTGCCTGCCGCTTCGCCGCCTGTGCTTCGCGTTCCTTGATTTTCTCTTGCACCTTTCGTCGCTTTTCAGCCTCGAGCTCTTTTTGAATATCCTTGGACTTCATTCGAATGCCAGTTGTGTTCTTGGCTTGTCGGCTTGAGTTTCTGGTTGCACTAGAAGCACGAACGGTTGGTTTGACATCGGTCGATGAAATCGTGGCAGGGTCTGCTGATTCCGCTGAAGCACTCTGACGAGTGGATTCCCCGCGACTCTGTCTTGGTTGGACATTCGGTCTTCTGACAGTATACTCTGCAGGGGTTCGAGAACGAACCGAAAGAGTTGGGTTGGCAGCGCGACGTCGAGGGAACGTCTTATCAATGGCTTTGGGTGTTTTCTCGTCCTTTTTGGCAGCCTCCAACCGAAGCTGTGCAGCTTTGGTCAATCGAACTCGCGGTCTCGTCGTTGGTTTGGTACCCTCTCCTCGAACACTTCTGGAAGGTGTCTGGGATTCTGAACGTGTTGTCCTGGGTGGGATACCTGGGCTTTCCTTTTGTTGTGGTTGCGACGTATTGGACCTCTTGGCCTCTGGCTCCACAAAGATGGATTGGTTGCATTTTTCGTCCTTCATGGTGGAAGGTGGCACCTCTGCCTCGGCCGTGGCAAGATTGCGGCGCACATTGTCGGCCGTCGGTGTTTCAATCAAGGCAGGTTTGTATTCTCCAGAATCACCAATATTCGATTCGGCTTGCAACGACCAAAAGAGAGAGTTCCCTTCTCGAGCCGAATAATGAATCTTCTTTCGATCGACAGTAGAAGGTGGTGTAGGCGCAGGACCTGTGTATCCGAATTTGGAGGTGGTTGTTGGAGTAGGAGGAGCGGGTGGGGCAGGTGGAGGTGGCGGAGCCGGAGGTTCAGTCTCTTGGGGTGGCTCCACAGGCTCTTGAACTGACTCTGCCTCCTTTTCGGAAGCAACCTCCTCCTGATCAACAGACTGCACGTCCGCATCTTGTGGAGGTTCTACCAAATCCGGCAAATCCACTGTATCGAGCTTGACAATGGCATGATCAGCATAGTCATATCCAGACGGGAACAAGGGCATTTGCCACGATCCTGTGGACAGGTTGGTTTCGTCTTGGTACAACCGCATCAAGACACCTACCAATCCCCCCAATCCTTCGTACAATCCATATACATTTCGGTTGGATGGATTCTCTCGTTCATGATCCAAATACCATTGCCAATGTTGCAATGCCCACTTGACGGTAAATTCAGCACGCCTATGCCACAAGAGATGGTATGGTTCGGGACAGTGATAGGAGAGTTGCAAAAAGCAGAGCGCCGTGGCACTGCAGCCATGGGCCAAACCGACACCACGTTCCATATTCCAATGATGATAGTCCAAATCATAGAGGGTATCCTGTTGTTGTTGCTGCTTTTGTAGTGATTGCTGTTGACCCGGCGTCCACAAGACGGATTCACAGAGGTCATGTGCCTCTTTGACAAAGAGTGGTTCTTGAAAGACTTGACTAGCCCGCAACAGCAAGGTAATCCAACCCGCCGCTCCACTGTACCAATCCATTTTGTGAGGATCCAAGTGTTCTTCTCGCTTGGCAGAGACAGATGCAGACTGTCCTTGCCCGGGTACAGGAACATATGGACGAATATTGTTGGTTTGAGGAAACCGGCCCTGTTGCATCAAATAATCTAGGGTATTGCGAATGTAGGTTCGACCAATCCCCATGCCGTGTTCGCGCTCCTCCATATCCTCGGTGGTTGCAAGCTGCGCATCAATCAAATCCCAATCGGCAGGACTACATCCCAACAAGGCATGCAAAATCCCAACGGTCCCTCTTGCGGCGCCCAACAAGTATTGCTTCTTGTCCGAATTGGTATACAACAAGACAGGAACTTGTTTGTTATCCTGCAAGGATACAGTGCATTTCCCTTGGGCGATCATATCCAAAACAGTCGAGACGACCAACTTTTGAAAGAGTCGAGGAACTTGAAGCTCTTGCCGAAGAAACCAAGCCAATTGCAAAAGCCCCGCCCGTCCACCCAGAACGGAATGATCGGGTTGTCTATGCGAAGTAGAAGATGACGACGAAGGAGTATGTGATGATTGAGAGGTTGGTTGTTGCACCAACCGTTGATAGATACGCTTGACAGTTTCCTTGGATCGTTGGGTGTGACCCAAGCGATGATCACAGATAGCATTCAAGACATGAGCACCAATCCATCCATTGGTCAAGAGTGTGTTGGGCATCATAGTTGCCAGAGAGGAATAGGGGAGATTGGCTATAGCAATCCGAGCTCCATCTTGCGCTTGTTGCAAAGGACGCTTTTGACGGTAAATAGAGGTCCGGTGGGTAGTACTTGTGCTCGCACTCGCACTCGCACCGGTTGTAGCCAATTTTGAGGTGGATGTGGAGGAGAGGGGGGTTCGCCTCTTTCTTCGAGTTGTTGTTGTAGATGTAGCACCCGTAGCCCCGGAAGGAGCCTTGCGATTGTTGCCCGAGACACTTCCGGAAGCACTCCCCGTACTGGTGGCAATGCTTTCATCCACGCTGGTAGATGGTTGTATAGTAATAGCAGCAACATTGTCCACAGCAGAAGCAGCAGCAGCAGCAGAAGCATTACTGCGATGAGAGGAGGAGGATGCATGATGATGATGATGATGATCCAATTGACTGAATTCATACAACAAGTAATAAGCACCCAAACCTCCATTGTACAAGTTTCCATCTGGAGAAGGAGCTTCCTTGGCACATTCATTGAGGAGAACTTGAATCAAATCATGAATTTCTGGTTTGCTCCATCGATGTTCCAATACGGAAGACATGACAGATTATAATGGATATACTTTGTAGGTTGCTGTGTTTCTTTCGTTCGGTCCGAGTAGCAACTCTACTACTATAGCTACCGGTAGCTAGCAGGCAAATAGCGAAATGTTGAATCGAGGATTCAAGGAATCAACAAAATCAAGCAATCAATGTAGGAAGGAAGGAAATGGACAAGAACAAGAATAGAAACAAATGCAGCAATACGGCAATACGGTACCGTACGTATCGGACAATCAATTATTTGATGTTGGACCGCTTCTTGCACAACACCACCCGTCGTCGAGCCAAAAAACCATCCAGAATAATTCGTGTCTATGTCAGTCCCTCCTCTTCCACCGATTCTCCCCGACTCCATTGATGGCAGTACAGTTTCTACGCAAGATCCTGTAGCCGCACCTCCAGCGATGAAGTGCGGCGCGGCAGGTGCAGGAGGCCCACCACATTCAACGGTCGCCAATTTGAATGTCCGACCGAGTGGACTCGAAAAATCCATGGCTTTCAAAATCTCGCCAAGAAAGTTGTTGTTTGGAGTGTGTTGTGTGTTGTCACAACATCATCAACATAGGTGGTAAAACAATCCATTTACAATCACTTTACTCTACGGCACTCTCGTACTATGCTATAACAACTTTTGCAAATCAAAAACATTACCACAGCAACATTACAACAACAACAACAACATATTCCATGACTACTACTCTTTCTTGTTGGAAATCGCTCCCATTTTATCCAATGCATCAATGATTTGATACATGAGTGGAAAGGGACGACTGTCTTGATCCATTTGATTGAAGGTTCCTACCAACAACAAGTCTCGACTAGGAACATAATAGGCAAAGGATGCCGATGCTCCCGAATGTCCCCACAACGCCGGTGGATCCATTGTATACAAGGTCATCCAACGAGGAATTTGACATTGCATGACACCCGTTCCATAGGATAATGGAAAAAAGACGGAATTCCAAATGGTAGTCTGATTGTTGGGTAAATGCTTGGCATCAAACAACAATTTGTTGTTGTTATCGTCGCTGTCATTGTCTTTAGTCAATTGAAAAAAGGCTTTCAAAAAGATCAACATATCATCGAGGGTGGACACGACACCACCATCTCCACGAAAGGATGCCATGGCATTGGGAAGGATCAATTCCTTGGTGCCACTATAAAAGTTGTGAGGTGGCTTTTTATTGGTATCCTTGGCGGTGGCAGTAGTATACAAGTACGTTTGATCACTCAATCCCAAGGGCTCAAAAATACGTTGTTGCAGATTGGTCGCCAACGCTTCTCCTGTCACATGTTCAATCATGGCACCCAACAATTGATAATTGGTATCAGAATAGTTGGCCTTGTGTCCATTCTTGGCTCCCGGAACAAAGTCGGCTCCCAACAGTTTGGATCGTTCCAAAACATCTTGGAGCGAAAAGGAAGGATCATGAGATCCACCACTCGTAATTTCTTGGATGAGACTAGTACTATTCTTGCCACCATTCTTGGGTTTGGCGGCAAAGTAATCTCCGAGTCCTGATGTATGACGAAGTAAATGGCATACTTGAAGTTGATCCGTAGAATCTGTGCCTCGATAGACATGAAGTTTCTGAAACAGCTCTGGTGTTGTTGATGTTGTTGTTGTTGTTGGTAGATAGGTAGTAATGGGAGCATCCATTGTCATTTTGCCCTCATCGATCAATTGAAAAATAATGGAAGCTGTCATCATTTTGGTAATGCTGGCAATAAAGAATGGATCTTGGGTAGATAATGATGTTGGGCTTTGGTCGGCACCAGTATGACCAAAGGTAGTGCGATAGGATACCGTCTTGGCAGCATCCAAGGATTCGACCGCCAAGAAACCGCAATGGACAATGTTCTTTTTGGCTTCAGTTTGGACCAGTTTGTCCAATCGTTCTTGAATCTGTTGGGAAGTCATTGTGTTTTTAGTGTGATTGTTGTGATACGGTATTGTGAGAGGAAGGAGTAATGAATGATGAATCTTCTTGGGCAGAAAAGCCAAATCGTGATCCTTTGATCGCAGAACGTAAAGTATTCCAGCGAGTCCTTTTCTCATTCAATCAAGTCCCGCAGAATACGGAGGAAATCCAATCATGATAGTGGATAGAAGATAGATATCAATGCAGTCTGTACGCCTGTCACCCTTCTAATGTCTCATGATGACGACACCACCTTCGTCCCATCATCCCCGAAGATTTTCTGTTTATGACGAATGACTCTTCGTAGTACGATTTTTGATGTACGAGGTCTCTAGGCTTCACGAACGACGAGAGGAGGAGGTAGGTGTTTGTGTTGCTTCTTGTTTTGTATTTTTTGGTTGTCTCTTTCTTGCAGCAACTCGAGTTGATTCTATTGTTGTTGTACCCGTACCTGTACCTGTTCCAACAATTCAATTCACTCTACTCTTTTGCTACAATCACAACTGGCAACCAATCCAACAGACACAGTACAGCAGAGTACAAAAAAGAGAAGGAAGTAGTAGTAATTATGTCTGTTCATCAGCCAACAACAAGTACAGCAGCAACAACAACGGCTCTGGATTCGGAGAAGCACACCGGTTCCTTTTCAGATCTCCAAGATTTGACTCGCGCTCTGTCAAACGATACCGACGATGATGACGAAGAAGAAGATGAAGAGTTTGGTGGTTCGGGTCTCAAAGACGAACCCAACCAATCGTTTCTCCAAGCGATGGAAACCGAAATCGATGACTTGGCCCAAACCATCTCCAAGATTCCTCCCGTTACTCCTTCTCAACTACAAGCACATCTTGCTGTGGGACTTGATAAGGAGAAGCATGATGATTTGGCCGATCTCTCCATTCACCAACCTTCGGTGGATACCATCGATATCATGGATCAATCCACCGATGATGAGTTTGGATGTGCACAAGAGGATGATCAAGCCGTCGAACAATATCTAGAAACTTCCATGACCAATGTTCACGCAGAACCTCCTCCTCCTCCTCCTCCTTCTCAAGCTACTAGTTTGGATCGCGAAAAGCATGACGAGTTGGGACCTACACTTCTTTATGATACTCCCAACGCGGCGGCCTTGGATGTTAGTGACCAACCCGAGTTTGGATATGCCCATGCCAACGACCCTGCCGTTGATGATTATCTACAAAAGTCCCAAGATGCCATTCGTCGTGAACAGGATCGTCATGGTGCTTCCCCCCGCCGCCTCATGGTGACTCCCTCCCAGTTGCAAGCCCGGATCCCTGCTGCCCTGGATGATGATAAGCATGAAGAAATTGGGGGTTTGATGGTGGCCAAGTTGGACCCCAACAATGATGAAGATGAATTTGAGGAAGCCGATATGGGAGATCAAGCTGTTCAACAATATCTACAGAAATCAAGAGAATCGATTCATCGACAAAATGGAGCTATGGGCGGTGGTGGCGGTTTGCAAGTAACACCTTCCCAATTACAAGCCTTGATTGCATCGGCGTTGGATGATGAAAAACATGAAGAAATGGGAGATCTCATGACTCCGGCCGGATTGATGCGGGTGGCAGATGGGGACCATGCAGAAGACGAGGATGATGATGATGAGTTTGGAGGTGCGGCTGCCGATGATAGACCCGTCAATCAATATCTACAACGTGCAAGAATTTCCATGATGGAGGATTTCACCGATGACGAATTGAATGACCTACATGACATCGACGATGATGAAGACGGCGATGACAATGCCATTGGTCCTACATCTACCAAACTGTCATCTGGCCAACAAGCTACCAAGGGGCTGGATGGAGAACAACACGATGAAATTGGTGAGTTGATGCAGTCTCCCAAACCTCGTTCCCTCTCTATGGATACTACCGACGACGATGGAGACGATGAATTTGGTAGTGCAGGGGCTTCCGACTTGCCCGTCGATCACTATCTACGTCAAAACCAAGAATCCGTCGACGAGGATGATGATACTACCGGTAGGCTCCGCCCTCCTCCCAAGGTTACCAAGTCACAACTACAAGCCTTGATTCCTTCCGGACTCGATGGTGAAGAGCACCAAGATATTAGTGCGCTCTTGGCACAATCTAGACATGGGAATTTGGATGATCATGACGATGATTGGAATGAGTTTGGGGATGCCACCACGGCCGATACGCCTGTGCACAAGTACCTCCGGCGTTCCAGTGAGTCGCTTCCGCTCGTGTCAGACGATGCTGACGAGGCCGACAACGTCGATCCCATCCGCCGTCGTCAAAAGCTTCTAGCGAAGGCCAAAAAGGCACTCCTCATGGAAGATGGTCGAAACGTTACCATGGTGGAGTCGCTGGAAGAGGAGGCAGACATGGATGACGATATCGTCGAATACGAAGAACTCAAAGGTGGAAGTTTCTCCCAACTAGTTGCGGTTCCATCCCTTCCTTCCGATTATACCAACAAGAAATGGTTGGATACAGACCGCCATGAAGATCTAGGTGATCTCCGCAAGTCACATCATTCAGATGATGAGGATGAAAACAATGGTGACAGAAACGCCAATCGCGACGATGATGATGCGGGTGACGATGAATTTGGGCATGCTGGAGAGAACGATGCACCTGTCCAAACCTATTTGATGGCCCAAAACTCCATGCACGATCGATCCTACGATTTGGATGACGAAACGGAGGAACTTCCGGTAGTTGCGGGTGCTGCCACTACTCCTACGACTACGAGTGCCGCCTCGGAAACATCAGTGCAGCAGCAATAGTAGTATCCGCCATGATGGAAAGAAAGATCCACAAGTTCCCTACCTTGACTCAGAAGAAGAAGCCCCTCATGTGATGGATATCGGAGGATTCACCCAGTCGCCGCTAATCGTGCCAGGATGGTAACCGCTACGACGCGTAGTGTCACTCCATTGCTCCCTCCTCTCTTCCTCTACCGTTTTGACGATATATTATTCCAACGATGTGTTTTGTACTTTCACACGTGTCTTCGGTCGTCGGTGGACGAGTATCGTCTTCTTCTTGACGGCAATGCGAATTATTTTTGCGAGACCAAACGGAAGCGACGCGACAACGACGATAGATAGCAATCTATTGTGTTGACACCACGACGAGCCAATGATGTTGGAAGGTTGGATGGTTGGACGCCAAGGAGGGAGGCACCACGAGGCGTGCTGATGGATGGTATATTGGATGAGTGACGATGGCAATCCTGTTGGGCCTATCATTTGCAAAGAAGAAGAACACACCGCGGATACAGATGAAGAGCCCAGACGACGATATCTTTTGACATCACCATTTTACCGGATTCGCGAAGATGCGACTGTTGACAAAGCTTAAACTCTAGTATGTGCTACTGCTACGTCTACACCATCATTCATCATTCTGTTTTGCCGATACTGCAGTGGTATCTTGGAGGAATCAAAATGGGAAAGATGGCATGCATGGTTTTCATTGGCCGACAATAAAAATAGGCTCTTCCATCATCGTGTTGATCACCTGATGCGTTGGATAAAGAAAATGGAAAGAATCCGATGATGGGCAGCGACCATGTTAGCCGTTGCCACGACATTTGAGGTCTTGTTTGGATTCTCTCCACCATCGTGGTGAATTTCTACTTTTGTACTTTCACCATGAAAATGAGGAACGTGCCGATCCCAACGAGAAGTGCGATGGTGACTATGGTGTTCTCTCGAGTGATCATGAGGGACCAGCTTCTACTTTATTCCTTTTCGAGAGTAGGTGCGATGAGCGATGAGGACGTCGAGGGCTGTGCCAACCGGGGCCAGCTTCACCCTACATAACTCACGAAGTTTCCTATACTCGCATAGATGTAGTAGCGTATTACGATGCTACTATTTCTGCTACTATTTCTTCATGAATAGAAGGATGAAGCCTCTATTCCAACGGTGACCACCGTAGATCAGAGCAGCCAAAACTTCTCTTTGTCGGCTGGTGCCTCGGTGCAAATGAGAAGATTCATGGAACTTCCTTCCTGGCGTTGAGCATCCATCATGGAAACAATTTGTACTTTCAAAATTGGAAGTCCACCAGTGCAGTTCCCAAGAATTTCTGAGAAGTTTTGTTGTACCGTTGTTGGTGTCCTCTTGGTTTCTGTGAAACACGAAAGTGATGACAACCACAGGCTGATTGGCGACGAGCAATGACCCTTTCAAAACGAACGCTTGGAGAAGGTTCGTGAGTCCGCCAGCACAATGCGGTATGATCTTGGAATCATACGTCTCCTTCCACCTCAGGACATTTCTGACAAAAGCTGCAACTCTAGTACCTAGAGTCTAATAATATATTGCTAGGTAGTAGGTAGTTGTTTCCCGACAGTTTATCGGAGTGAAGCCAGTTCCATTGGTCGTAGATCATCGGCGCAGCCAAATACATCTTGGGCGTTCCTAGCCTTGAGGATTCACATGAACCGCGACGACTGTTCCTGTGACCACGGCATTTCACTATGGTGTTGGGTTTGTACTTTCTCAAATGAAGGAACATGCAGATCTCAAACCCTGCTGCTACGCGTACAAGTAGTAGTATCCTCCTCTGACGACAATAGTTGATGTGCGATGACCCTCCTGTCACGGCGTCGGAGAGGCTTCATGAGCCTACAAAAGCCATCACCACCTCAGGACAAAGCCCAAACTCTCCTACCGGTATGTGAGCTACCACAAGAGTGAAGCCATCTCGATTGGTTGGGTATCTACGCAGCCAAAAACATCTTTGCCTTTCCTATTGTCTATGGGTTAGGTTGAATGTGAGGGCAATGTCCAAGTAAAATGCTCGCGGGCAACGACTCCTGGAATGTGCTCCAGGCGCCTTGCCACGACATTTCCAACATCCGTTTTATTTGCAGACTGGAATAGTCTGGCTGCAATTTCATTCTTGTTGTGGACACAGCTCGCCGCGCGACGAGTTCCTCCCGCCCCCAATGACCCGTCTCTTTTCCCATGTTGTGTGCGAGGAGGTTGTTGCCTGTTCTCCTACCTGTCTTTGGTTGCGCCTACGACATGAGATAATCCAATTTTCTACCTGGGGCAGTAATTCCACGTAATATTTTGCCGGTTGGGGACTGAAGATTGTCTTCGACTATTGCTGCCGGAAGTATCTACGTGTCTGTGATTTGCGAACACGCCCTTCCACTCATTCCGACAAACATCACTCCAAACATAGGAAGTTTATGTAAAATTCGCCTGGACGCGAACCTTACAGTTGAAATCCAGCTGCAAGTAGATTCTCGCCGATACCTCCGTTTTTTTGCGAAGGCTTCCCTTCAGTAGTACGTTTGTAGTTGTGCTACGGTACCGTTCCAGGTACGGGTAGTTCTTGTAGATGTAGAGGAGAAATCAAGAAGAAGTGTGATCGACCATGGTGCAAACTTTTTTGGGCATGAGGCTGAAAGTGGCACGTCTCCTACCACGAAAGAGAGGTCTGAATTGACTTTGTGTAAACACGTGATAGTCTTGCGTACAACAATTTGAAACCTTGGAGTTCTCATAGGCCTTTCGAGGCGATAGTATTGCAGATATAGAGCTCCACTAAGCCACCTGAAAAATGAAATTTCACAGATGCTTTTCGAGAACCGGAAACGTTGTCAACATGTTGGCCTACTGCGCTGAAGGTGTCTGGATGAAATGATCTTATCATGTAATCCCGTTGTAAGTATTCCGCTTCTTCATGCTCGACTACTAAGCTAGGTAGAAGAACTGTTTGCTTTCAAGTGTGTTTCCCTACATTACATGCATCTATGATTGTGGAGTCTAGCAGCTTGATGTGTTTGTTTCCAATGACATGGTAGTATCATCTTTTCTTGGCGGGGAAAACAAACCCAGCGGCCACATTGGGCAAGGCAGGGGGTGGGCGAAGGGCAAGTCCGACAAACCCAGCTGTACTTCTTGGCATCTGTGGTCGCTGAAGCAAAGGCCGTGTCACAACAGCCTTCTTACTCTTCTTCTGCTCGACTTTGATGTTGGATCGAACTTCGGCAACAGACTCTTCGTCATCAGAAACAACAGCATGTAATGATGTATGTTCATCTGGTCGAGGTCGCTTCCTCGTGGATCGGTTTGTAGAAGAAAGTGCGAGAAGAAGCATGACACCATCATCCGACTCAGCCATGGCTCTGGAAGAATGATCAACGCATTCGGCATCATCGCTGTCAGTGTGAGAAATCATTTCAATAGATCGCTTCATGTTTGTTTTTAATGTTTGTGAATTTATGAGAGAGAAGTTTGGTGGGGATTGGTGCAAAGGGCAGTGATCTCACTCGGAGAGAAATTTGTGAACAGTGCAACGAAGGAACTTGAAGCCACTACCACTGGGAGAGGCGCCGAGCGCGTGAATTTGTTGTGGGATGAAAATTCAGGAAGCGAATCTTCCCAGTGGAAGTACGCACAGAAGGTCGGAGATGAATGGTGGCTCGTGTTCCGCCGACTTCATGCTGTCAGGGAGGTCGATGATGGGATGCCCGCTAAACCGAAAACGGTCAGACAAATACTCCGTTTAGCGAAATGAACTTGAGTTTGAAAAATAACTTCCAATCCGAATTCCTATGTAACTTCCGCATTGTCATCGGAAGGTGGAATTGTCTATTTTTACGCCCTACAAATTGGAATTTTCGAGGTCTCATTGTACTAGCACGTGGTTGCGACAAGAAATTGTCTGACGTAGAGTTTGTAATAAACCCTTAGCCCTGAAAAGCATCACTACGATATCAATATCACCGTGTCATCAAGCAATCAACAATAGACCAATCAAGTAAAACGAATAGCTATAGCGGGTTGTATCCAGTTACCTGGTATTCTAGATGATCTATTGAATCAGCCTCGGGAAACGAGGCGGAGATGGGAGAGGTTTGCACACCTGTCGCCAGTTCAATTCGGGTGTATGACACTCCAGTTGGTATGACCGATAAGGTGTGGAATACTTGTCCCCTTCCCTGCAGGGGCGGAAGCTCTCTTCCGTTTCGTCATCACAATGTAGTAGCGATGGCGTTCCAGTGTTTCGCTCATCCTCAACGACGTGGTCGTGGCCTTCTTGGTCGCTGCCGTGAGATGCCTGAACTTTGGTTTCAGTGGCGAGAGAGAGCAATGTCCAGGCTGCAGTGTCGGAGAAGCTGGATCGCCTCTTCATTCTCTTACAGGAAGCAGAGGATTCGGAAAGTGAAGGTGTAATTGGAGAGAGAGGGCGCTTCATGGTATGGATGTACTCGGAGAGTGGGATCTTGAATCGGAGAGTGGGTTTGTTGTGGGGTTGGATGTAAAAGTCCAAGAGTTGATGTGCTTCGCATACGAAACGTGCCGAAGTAGTGAACTCCTCGTGATTTCGCGAACCGGTACTAACTTCGCATTGTCGAAGGGAAGGGCCAACCTGTCAAGGATGAAACTCCCACTACAAAACTTTTACCATGTGCGTTTACGAGTACTAATACTGGGGGAGGGTGCGGAAGTTCGTCGGGTTACCCGTTAGCCCCCATCATCCAACGTGCGGTTTGCAATACAAAGTTCCAAGTGATTCTGGGGGATAGTGCGAATCTCTTCGCAAACCATGTGCGTCTACTCATGGGGGGGAGAATTATTCAGAAGCTTTTGATGTCCAAACGAAGGGGGTGGTTGCGAAAGTGGTGCCACAAATACATCAGAAGGCATGGGTCACAATGGGGGAAGAACAAGAAGTACCCTTGATTGTTATGTAAAATGTCAAGAAAGAACATGTCTTGTACAGTTGGGAATGAGAACCAACAGCGAAATTGCTTAGATGAAGAACACTCACTTCCGGCAATTTTATTGCAGAAATGCCAGACTGCCGTCCAAACTCGGGAGTTTGTAACATTTGCGGACAGATGCATCCATACTAATCCTGTGCCGCAGCGACGTCTATCCAATCCAATGCGGTACTTCTACAACTCCCACCTTACATCCAATGCCATCAATCGGGGAGAGTTGACAGGGGTCGTGGGAATACATGGCTGTCATCATGCTTCAAATGAGAAGCCCTTTGGACTTTTGAATCTTTCATACCGGGAAAAGATACCAGCGCGACACCCGTAGCGCATCACATCAGCAATAGCACCTAATAGTTTGGATTATCTTTTATACTTGAGGTACATACTATTGTATGATTGCAACCAAAGAAAAAGATACAATGCCTCCAGAATTTCTCACTTTCTTCATTCGACCAACAAGGTGCGGTATCATTCCACCACAAGTCGCAATGGTTGGAGCCATAATCAAACCACCAGCCAGAGGCACCCTCATCTCTGTGTGGCTTCTCATTCTCTGCACTGTTCATGCTTTTCCTGCTAGTTGTTTGTTGCAACAAGCTCATTCAAAATGTTTCACTGGAACAGCATTAGCTCTGCCACAACCAAGAACCCAAATATACAACCGTGCAAGAAATCCAGCAACTTGTCTTATGGGATCTGCAAGCCATGATTCACCGTATAAACAAATTTGGAGTGGCATTAGAGCAGGAGCAGTTGCCCCAGTTGACCGGAAACAAATTGCTGAAGCAGTTGTAAATGGATTCAACAAGGTTTGGCATCATCCCAATGTGGTTACGGCACGTCGACACATTTCATCAGCATCCACAAAAGTAGTGGAGGAGATGAAAGGCCTGACGCCTGTACAACGATGCTTGTTTGCTGCTGTTTTTCTTTTGGGGGTTCAAGTAGGCAGTACATCTTTGAACTCTTGGACTAGGTTTGACGATGTCTCAGATATTCCTTCCATCTACTTTGGTCCACAAGGGCGTACCCTTTCTGGTCGAGTTGCTAGTGTCAGTGACGGAGATACTATTCGACTGTATCATACTCCAACACGATTTCATGCTTCCAAACTTTCCAAGCAACAAAAATTGTCAGAACATACGTTACCGATCCGTCTGTGCACCATTGACACCCCCGAAACACCCAAATTTGGTAAACCTGGCCAGCCATTTGGGAAAGAAGCAAAGGAACGACTACAATCTTTGATTGGGAACAAACGTATCAAAGTGCGTCTACTAAGCAAGGATCAATATGGTCGCGCTGTCGCTCAGGTATTTGTACCCAGTTGGTTTCGCCGCCGATGTGCCGATGAGATATTGCTGAAGGAAGGCCTAGCAGAAGTCTATCAAGGAATGGGAGCTGTCTATGGTCCCAGGGGAAAGGATGCCTACTTGGCCTTGGAATCATCGGCTCAGAAAGAAAAGAAGGGAATCTGGTCGCAAAAGAATCGAGAGTCAGCTGCAGAATACAAAAAGAGGACGGGGTGATTGGACAAAGTGTGGAAGGTTGACGGTGTGTTTCCTTTATACAATCCGATATGCCGACAAGACGCTTCGGTATTGTACTGTGGATGGTGACCTGGTGCAGGCTGCAGTGATAGCGAATGAATATTATTGTTAGGTTTGGCCTACTACGTCATCACCGCAAGCCATATTACTGCTAGTCTTTGGTTCCGTCCAGTTGTCCAGTTTCAATTCTTCTCTATGGATGTCAACTACCTAGCAGCTTTCATACTACTAAGAGTTGGTTGGAGCTCTTCAACATTGGAACCTTCACTCTTGAGTCATCAGTTACAACCGTGAGGTGCCTACTACTCGGTTTGATGGGAAACGAAATGCAACTGCAAACATTAGCGCATTCCTAGAGTGTCATCATCTCCTGATCTACCGATAGGTTACTTCTGGCTTGGCAGCATTATCACCACAAATACCGCTACTACTGCCACCACCAACTGCTGCCAACTGGTAACTGGGGACTCCTCGTGTATAAATACTAATCCATATGGATGGGGTGTTGTTGATGTTCAAGAGTTCCAAACTGCATTGTGCCTATTGATCAATCATCATCATCATCCCCGCCTCAAGATGAATAGCACTAGAAACATGCAACTACAAGAAACTAGGTAGGAAAAGGAGCTATCTGCCTTTGGTGGGTCCGTCGTGCGTCGGCAGTTTGCATCGTCGTCGTCATGAATGATGAATGAGAACCGATTTTTTTAGTGGTGTCAGATCTGTCCCTCGTCCGGCATCCGGAGACGATTTGGCGAAGGTGCCGGGATCGACGAATGACAGAATGACTCCAACGTTCCAATTCTCAAAAAGAACAAACTACGCAACGAATGACCACCGCAGAGAGCCACACGGTCAAGCACGATAATATTGCTTGCTGTGCTTACAACAATGATTATCAAAAGCAACATAGCATGAAAATTGTTTTACAAGTTATAATTTATGTAGTTGTAGTGTTTGCAGGAATATTAGTATGGTTGCATCATCATCATCTTCTTTAGACATAGGAAGCATTGACGGCCGACGAGTGGAGGGCTTGTTCCTGGAAATGTTGCCTCTCATAGCGGCGTTGAGCCCGGCGTTCTCCCGACTTGCTAATCTTGTTGGCAGCATATCCACCGGCTGCTCCTCCAAGCATCATACCGACAGGAAAGACAGGAGCCAAAATGATTCCACCCAGGACTGCTCCACTCGTTGCACCAGCCACAGTTTTGGTGCTTCGCTCTGCCTTCATTTGATACTTGTTAGGAACAATAGCTTCGGTAAGATTACGAGAGTTGCGTTGAGACTTGGCATAGTCCACACCGGGGATTCCAGTATCACGAGGTTCCACAATAGCAGTGGGGTGGTGCTTTCGGTCTTCATTAATTTTGCGAGCTTGGGCCAAAGCGCGTTCTTGGGATGCGATGATAGCAGCCATGGCAGGATCCACATTGTCACTGGAGTCTACACTGGAAGAAGGCGAGACTTGGGGAGGCGTGGATTGGGCAGGTGGCATGACATAAGAACTCGAAGGAGGCCCATAGCTGGGAACCAACTCGGTCGAAGTTGCCGGTGCTGGAGATCCGTAGTATTGTTGTTGTTGCTGTTGTGGAGGAGCTGCAAAGAAATCCACTTCTTGTCCATACGAAGGAGCACTGTTGTAGTATTGCTGTTGCTGTTGTTGGGGGAGTTGGTAGTTGGTGTAGGACATGATGAGGTTTTTCAAACGAAAATTTTGTCGGAGTAGCTTTTTGGGTTGTGGTTTATAGTGGCGGCACACAAAGTTGTGAGAGGAAGGACCAGGAAGCCTGCTTGCGTTGTTCGGACACACACGATTTTCGTTTGCGAACCAGTTTGCAAAACGAAGCCGGAAACAACGTGCGGTTTCGTACTGGTTGTACCACGGTGGTTCTTCCTTCGCCGTCGTTCCGTTCTCGCCTCACACAGACAGCCCACTATGTGGATTTGAGTCACACGAAGCGCCAACCTTCCCTCCCAGCCACCCACTGCATAAAAAGCCTTGTTCCACGAATGAAAGAATACCCAGGCAGAATCCTTCGGAGAAAAACTACGGTGCTATCGTACGATACTCCTCGCCGTCACTCATGACATCCCACGCTGCTGATCAAGCTAGCAAGTAGTACTCGTCGCAACGTGATGTTGTATCATATCGTACACGACGGTAGTTAGCTTGGTGTTTATGCAAAATATGGCAAGTTGGCACGGCGGTGGCCGAATTCTAAGGATTGGAGTATCCATCCTCTGCGGTTGTTTGCTGTGACAACAACAACCCAATTGGCCACCAAATTCAAACAGCACATACAAAATCAATGATGTTCGTAGGCTGCTCTATCGTGATAGTATTTTGGACTGTCACAGTAGGTTGAACCCGTGGTGATTGGAGGTTCCACTGGTTTCGTGCTACTAGTTAGTACTAGTACCTACCAGTTTAGTTTGCGTTACAAAGTAGTACTAACCTAGACTATCAACCAGTTGCAACTGGTTCGTGGAACTTATGTTTTAGTATTTCATGCAAGATGGGGTGACTCGTGACAAGATAGATCATCAAGCACAATATACTCTCAACTACAAACGACTAATTGCCATGCTCCGAGACTTCCAATTTTTGACAATGTATCTGCCGCGAGTTTTATTGTTAGATATCCAGCGTACTAGGAAGGATGCTTCAGCTGCATGAATTGTTGCCTTGCTGCTTGCTAGCTAGGTAGCTAGGTATGGAAGGAGAATGGATGTCAAATGTAAGAGCGAAAAGATTGGGCGAAAAAGGCAAGTGCCGGCCTTCTGTAGTTGGAGACGATGGTGGTCGTATTATTCAATCCTGGTTTCCCTTTGGGCTCTTGCTTGGAGTAGCTGCTGGTAGTAGGTACTCGTCGTAGGTGCTTCTCAGCAGCAGTAGTGTGGCGGCAGCTCTCCAAATCCTCTTCATCGTTCCCAACAGAAAGACTGTGACCACAGGAACTCTAAGTAATCACGGTATCAGGTCACAATGCATGTCACATACAGTTATACTGCGACATGAGAATGGGCATTTTGCATGCCGGATTGCCAGCATCGACACCGACCAAACAAGAGAGGGGCACCGACTCTCGACTGTCACCCATACCACCAATTCCGCTCGACCCAACTCAGCAGCTCGACTGTTTGTTCGTTGCTACTGAAACTCTCTTCTCTCTCTTACCGGCTACAACCACAACAACAACACCATGTCTGTTCTATTGTTTGTTCCCGAGTCTGGAGGAAGTCCTCTGGAAAGTGTTATTATGACTACCGATGAAAATCAAGATTCTCGTTTTGAGTACAAAGATGGGAAGCCAGTACGGAAAAATTCCAGTGATACCGGTTCCGTTGGATTGAGTGGCTATGCATCGGATACAGATGGAGAGTGCTCGGTTTCAGAGGTTGACGCTCCTGGTGTTTCCGAGGTGCCACTCTCACAACCTTTTCCATTGGAACGTCAAAGAACAGGAAGTTCTACCATGTCCCGATCTACGCTTCCTCCTCCTAGAACACCCACCGACAAATCTGCGTCTTCTTCGTCACCAAAACGAGGCAGTTTGAATAGAGCCGCATCGGGGGATTCCTTCTTTTATCATGCTAGAGTCCATCATAGGACACATGAACGACGAGCACAAAAGAAGAGAGATGGTGAAAAGAAGGAACCAACGAGACATGTCTCGCGTGTACATTCGGGTGTTCTGGTATAGAACCAACGCATAGGAAGGAAAGGAATGGTGCCCCTTGAAACCTTCCTTTTTAGGTACAACTGATTAGCAGTTGAAATCAAACAACGAAAACGATGGATTGTGGAATGGTGGTCAGGTCATACCATTTGTTCTGTCACACCACCAACAACACAACGAGCTATGGCATCGTTCCTAGCGTCCCTGGACTACAAAGGGAATCGTCTGATACAAAATAGTACGACTTTGATTTGTGATATGGTTTGATAATTCATGGAAAGTCGCTATTTTGTATTACTCTGTATGGTAGGCTGATCACGGTAGGGAACGCGGTGTCTCCGGTTCTTTGCATGGAGAAATGGAAATAACGTACGCAGTTGCCTCCGATGCCTGGATTCGTCCATGCCTGTATACTTCGTACTCATGATCTTACTTCGCAGGATTTTTCTCATTGTGTGTTTGTCCTTCCAAATTCCTGTTGTGCATGGGATATTGGATGTAGTGCTTTCGTATGAATGACAATATTGTAGCATTCTCTATCAATGTCATTAGAGTTAGTTCTTGGTAAACTTGAAAGTTTTACTTTAGTAGTTTGTCGGTAATATTGCTTTGTTTGTTGTGCATGTGCCGGTTCACCCCGGTAGAACATGGGCCATGGTACAAGAAGAAGAAGCGTTTGGAGTCAAGGCTGTTTGGACGGCCTGCAAAAGAGTGCTGCTGACCCTCAACCAACACTGTAAAGTAGATTGGGATCCAATCTCAGTTTTGTGTAATGAGTTGGATGATGCCGGTGTCTCTGGCCTGCTCTGGGGAGGTTGGTTGATTTGTGCTTCGACATGCCGCGTTGCATGCTTAAGCATCGCGATGGAAGAAGCGACGGAATCCGACACCGTGCTCACTGTCGACATGAGAGCTCAAGGTGCTTTCAGAATCACTGATGTGAGATCCCTCAGATTTGATAGACTCCAAGTCCCAATGCATTCTGCGAAGAGACTCGCGCTCGCCCTTGGATTTGGCGAAAAAGAGGCGAACGGATTCGGCATGAAGCCTTTCGATATCCTGCTGTCTTGGATATCCCTCCAAACCAAGAGAAATCTTGGCTTCGTTGACAATAGTATGCGCGTCGATGAATCGGACGTCAAGTTCTCTGGTGATCATACTCTCGATAGAAGACATGGTATTGTTTTTGGTCTGCAAGATGTTTGCTTTGTGAGAAACAGGATTTTGTGAGCTCTTCTAAAAACCCAGGAATTCTGACCGTTCCGCAACTCGGTGATGAATCGAGAACAGGTGCCTTATAAAACTTGTTGCCACCCCTTTAAGACCGTTGGATACTTAATGGTCAAGTAGCATAGCACTCTAGGTGTGCAGGCCTTCACCCTCCTAATCCACGATTTGTCGAGATTCGGGGCCCTCATTATGAAAGCTTCTCTGGTGGAGACATTTCGGTTTTGGCTTTCCTCTGCAAGCATAAGCACTTGATACTCTACGGCAATGTCTGTGATAAAATTTTGCTTAGTGACAAGTGCTATCACAACTGGATACACAAGAAGCGCGAGATGTGCTTAGAAGCGGAAGTAAAGGGCGTCTGACAAAGAGATTGCTAAACGTAGCGATAAAGTTGAGGTTGCGCCTGGGTAGTACTGCAAGGAATCGAAGAGGTGACAGAACCGACTCTTTATGGTAATACAACACTTAGTTGAAGCTTTCTTGGTGACATTCTCTTGCCGTCCCATTTCGCATAGCAGTTTTTAATGCCTTTCTTTGGCTTTTGATCTGTATCACTCAGACATTGGCAACAAGATCAACGAGAACTCCTCATGATATTGACTAAGATACCATGTACAAACCGTTCTAAAAGCATTCGTTCCCGAGATGAAAAAGGAACTTCCAGTTCTGAGAGAGAAGAATGAAGGACTTGTATATTTTGACTGCTGCTAGCTCCAAGGGTGTCCTTGTACGCGATATTTACAACCATGCTGGAATGCATTCCTACTAGTAAGCAGTTTGCATTCCAGCGACCGTCGTCCGTGACTTTGGAGACTCAATCCATTGGGCCTGGATGATCCTTACATGTCGCCCTTCTCGTTTCATGGGTCTTGAACAATACTCACAAAATCGACACTACTCGACTCACAAAATCTCTCGAGAATCAACGCAGATCATGTATTCAATGTCTTCTATCGAAAGCATTCTTACCCGAGAACTTGACGTCCGTTTCATCGATGCTCGGGAGATTGTCAATGAGGCAAAGGTATCTCTTGGACTCCATGGTTACCCAAACCAACAGGACTTCCAAAAGCTGCATGCCGAGTCCGTTCGGCTATTCTTTGCCAAGAACAAGGGCCAACGAGACGAACTACGAAGACTAAACTGGGACTTGGAATCCGTCAAGTCTGGTGATGGGGCCCACAGCTGTGATTCCAACAGTACTCTAAGCTCTTCGGCGGGCAATCGCGGAATGGGATTCCGTCGAGTGTTTTTCCGCCGTGACCTCTGAGCTGAGTTTCATTTCTTTCTAGCTACTCATTGACAAGTCAATGGGTCAAAGATTGTCAAGACCCTCAAGTTTTTGAATGATCAACACCAGCACATAATCTGTTTCCTCCAATAACGACGCCACATCATCACGTTGGTCCCCTTAGCAAGCAAACTGGCTGCCTGCTTTTTCCTAGAGAGGGACAAGAAAAAAGGCGCATACATAAATACAGTACATTTCATTAGAACCTATACATCTTTCGGCATTTTGTTCGGTATTCTTTATCATTACGAGTGCATCATTTCCACCGGGAGTTTGTTGCGGTGTTTGTGGTGTTTCGATTGCGTGACCTCCAAGAGGTTTGCCGGTGCTTTGTGACGCCACTGGTGCAGTTTTGTCTCTATTACGATGGTGTCTGATACGCGTCTGAAATATGTCGTCTATGCGGAATCGATGATAATCGACGATCCATGGTGAACGTGTGACGATGCACCATCATCTTCCTCCAACAACTTGGCGAGAATGCAATTATGATAGTGAAACAATTGAAATCTATATACTTTACACAATCAAAAGTGAGACATGTATTCTTTATTCCTTCCTGATACCCTGGGATCTTGTCTTGATGTTAATCCTTCCAAGTGGTGATGCGAAAAATCCATGGAGGAAGCTGTCATTTGAACTCGAAGTGCTGTCGGAATCACTGTTGTGAGGTCCCTCAAACTTGATAGTTTCCAAATCCCAGTTCATCTTGCGTAAGGATTCTCGCTCATGTTTTGATTTGGCGAAAAACAGACGAACGGATTCGGCGTGGAGTTTCTGAATGTCCTGTTGCCTTGGATATCCCTCCAAACCAAGTGAAATCTTGGCTTCATTGACAATATTGTGAGCATCGATAAAGCGGATGTCAAGTTCTCGGGTGACAATGCTTTCGATGGAACTCATGGTGGGGGTTTTCGTTGTTGAGATGTTTTCTTTGTCTGAGAGTTGATTTTATGAGGGCATCATCAACAAAAATGTTTTCTGTGAACCCAGAATAGCCGAAACTATGTGACACCTGTTTGTCTACGCCAGTACTGTACTGCATATGTCTGAAATGAGATTGCCAAGTTCGGCTATTACTGACGTGGATCGAATCAAGAACCGTTGCTACTAACAATACTATTTTTCGGGTACATTATTTTCAGAACTTGTGACCTCCGCAACTGCGATGATCTTGCACAGTACTAAAACGTACTACTACCGGTAGTATTATATTAGGGGTAGTCCTCATCAAGTTGCGTCCAAAACTGCATACCTCGAAGTTTCAGGTTCTAGCCCTCTTGAAGATATCAATTGATTATTGGATTCGAGACCTTTGTGGTTTATTTTGTATTAGGCTTCCTCCCAAAAGACCGTGTTGACTTCGCTCGGGCATAGTCACGAACCAGTTTCTAGAGAGGTGATGTCATACCCAAGGCTTCCACAACGTTCACAGAGAGAGAAGATGGCGTTTGATCAGGCCTCTTGTTGCCTTGTTGCCTTGTTGACTGCCGGATAGCAAGTCCAGCGTTTTCTCGAGGAGTTGCGGCTATTCTTGTTTTCTTGTACTTCTGGGCATAGCCCCCCGAAATCAACGAGAACCCCTCCGTTCTGAAAGTCACTTTTGTGTCACGTATTCCTACGACTTGTAAAAGCCTTGGTTGTTGGAAGGAAAAGGACTTCCCAACTCGAGAAGGAAGGTCATATTTTATCACTACTATCTATAGCTGCTGCCACTAAACTAACGGTATCATTGTCATACACCGGGACTCGAGAGAATCACTTCAGAAAAATATTCGAGAACGCTGAAACATGGCCTCCCAACAAGTTCGTATCTTGTTTCGATTTGAGTATTTCTCCTAGAATTGGTATTAGGATACAAAGGAGTCACATCTGCGAACCAATGATTAACCTTGAAACCATTGCCTCAACCCACCGATGAAGACTTTTTCACCTGTGTTTCTTCGGCCAAGGAGCCTGCGAAAGGGTGAGGCTAAAAGCCTAAAAAATCGCCGAACAAGCCTATCCAGTACACCTCGAGGAAAAGCTTTGGCCAGTGCTCTCGAACCCTCAATGGGTCTATCTGTGTCGATATCTCCACTAGTAGTATGTGGTACATCGTGCGAAGTGGTAGAGCTTGCTTCTTCGTGTGCCAAGTCTTGAGTTGAAACATCGGAGACGGGTTCAGTGTCATTGCATGAATCATCGACAGTATTGATCTCAGGTCGAGGGCTGTCAAGGTCGGTTTTCTCATCGCACCAGAACGAAAATGGAAGTTTGCAGATAAAAGGCACTGTGCCATGAGTGACAGCGACTGACGAGATGTCTTCTACTTGTTGATGGGAGGTGGCAATCACATGTGCTTCCGCCAGGATACCTCCAGATTTCTTTACCACTTTGCCGCTCTCCGTGCCCAACAGGGTGTTGACAGGATTGATGTCAGTCAAAATGGGAGGCAACATAGTTCCCTCTGACGGTGATGAGTCTGAATGCAGCGCTTTCTCGGCATAGTAGTGTTGTACCCCAAACGCAATGGCTGTGGCAAACACACCCACAACGACAACACCAGCGAGCTGCTTGCACTGCCGTTTGCGTGCAAGCAACAATGCATTTCCTGGTCCATAGCCAGCAGCAATAACTGCAATAGAACTGTTGTGTTGTTTCAAATAGACATAATCCACTGTAGTTGATGACTTGAGTACAGAGTCTTCTACCTGATCGCTGCTCTCGCCATTCTGATGTCCTCGTCGTTTCAAGTTTTGACGCTTTAGTCCATTGTGTTCTTGACGGAATCGTTGCTTGATGGCCCAGTCTGCTGGAGCCGTCGACACCAAGGACCACACTGGAGGTTCTTGGAGCAGGGTCATGTTGGGGAGCTGCGAACCATCCATCACCCATGCATCTTTGCGGTAGTATCTCTGAGCTAGAGACATGAGCGACTTTGGAGGGTATCGTTTCATGAAATCCAACGCCATTTCAATAAGAACCTGAAATGGAACGTCAGCTTCGCCATCCTGTGTAGGCTGCACACCCAGGAGAGTGTCTTGAGTAGAGCTAGGAGAGGTTGCAACCGACAATGTTGCGTCAGGAGTCACCACATCCCATCCATTTTCGTCAGGGCTACTACGTGCCGCAGGATCTACTTCCGGCTGTGTAGACTCCTTCTCAACTCCAATACACCCTTCTGGTACCTTTTCGCTGCATTCGCAGGCATCACTTTCCCCATAGTCTTCGACGAAGCCGCCTCCCTCGGCACCGGAAGCCCGTTTCCAGCCAACCATACTCGAATTCCTTGGGAGGGAAGCCAAGCATTGGTGCAACGCCGCGAAATCGCAATCGGTTTGTAGAATTAATTTGCGATTGGTGGGATGCAACATCATGGCAACGCACACGTAAAGAACCAAAAGGGGGTGGGAACTGATAAAGGCATCGAACAATCGTTTGCAAAAGTTGGTATCACGGACATCATGGGAGAACCATGTCAAGACCCAACTGAGACAAAAGAAGGGTTCCATATCACAATCCTGGAGGTGGTCATGAACAGGACGATCCAAAACAGCCAATAGTGGATAGATAACAATCTTGAGGGCAGTTTGTAGACTCAAGAAATTTTGCCGCATGTTGTCTCGGAAGTGAGAGTAGGATACTTGACAGAGTACTCTACAGGCCAGGTCCAAACCAAGCGGATCTTGTGAAGACAGGTCCGGCTTGCCACCTTCTGCCGCGCCGTCCCCCAATACTTGCATAAAGATACAAGCGACATCATGATAACCCTGATAGTATCGCAAGCGCTGAATATCATGATCGGAAGCAGAGCGATTTGGCAGCTGGCGATAGGACTGTACCAAGGTCATGTTGATCATGTTGGCCAATCGCCGTTGTTTTCTTTTCAACAAGGCGGCAACGGCGGCAGAAGAGTCTTTTTGCTTGATGGCAGCATTCGATGCTCGTTGGGCAGGCGTAGTCAACAAATGCCATGTGCACCGCTCGACGTCCCGTTCAATTTGCTCCGCATCCATAGATTCTACTACCAAATCAGTAGGTAGTGCCGCGATCGATGATTTGGACTTGGTTGGCGAGGATTCCTTGTCTGTCAGAAGCGCGGTATCAATTTCGAACTGAGGATGCGACATATCCGATGGATCATGGTCCACAGAGGGAGCGCTCTTGGGAGAAGGATTGGTATCATTCTTCCAAGAAGGATGAAAGATTTCTACCCAGGAAGATTGATTGGTTTGATGCTTGGCAAGACCTACCAATTTGGGCCAAGCCCTTCGTCTCAACGTATCTAAATGAGATGAGAAAGAGAATAGAGAAAGCAAAAAATCAATGAGCCATAGGAATCAAGATACAGCCAACCTAAGCTCCACCATCCTTCCACGTCTCCAAAAACAACAGGATCCTACCATTCACAAGTCCACCTTCTGTCAAAGCAAATTCTCGCAATTTCCACAAATCAACGGTTGGTTGGAGGAGAACTAAATTGATCTCCTCCGCCTTTTTCTGCAAATCCAGACCTGACATGATTATTTGTGTCGTCGATGAGAGTTACAGACTGTACAACAACCTCGTCAAAAGGGAAAGGATGGGATTTCCAACAAAACCTCAAGGCAAAAGAGCTCTACAACGCCAAGCAAAAACCTTCACTTGAGATGTGAATAATGCACAAAGGAAGAAAATACTCAAATGTTGTTTGTGAGATCTTGGGTTTCAAGTCTCAATTCCGCGATAGAGCCAATTAGATATCCAAAAGCCTAGTAGAAAAACAGACGTATTCGTTGTAAGCAACAATTGTCCAATGATAGGACAAGGTTGTAAAACACAAACTACCTCCACACAAAGGAAGATGAGTGAGTGCAGTGCACATGTGTCACGCTAAACGCAACGGGCTGCAACGTGGAAACGCGCCGCATTGTTCAAAAAGCTAACTCTGTCCTTTAACCATACTATAGTACTACTGTAGGTGGCTAGTATAAGACATATTCAACGGATACACTCCTACCAACAAGACTTTCCTTCTTGGAAGACACCATCGTGACCATCATGATGCGAACTTTCCAAATAGGAGTGCCTTCTTGTTGTGATGCTTCTTGCCGTACGGTGGCACAATAATGACTTCATGATGATGATGAAAAGTAGTACAGTACCGTTTCACTCTTGTTGTATCGTCGCGTTAGGTTTGAAGTGGAGGAGATGAATAGTTCCGTTCTCAAGCCACCAAGATACTGCTAGAGTACTACCATCCTTTTGCTACTAAGTTAGTAGTACCCCAGACTTTTTGGTCACCCTACCAGCTCTTTCACCTGTCACCCACTACATCACCAAGACACTGGCTTACTCACTCGACTTGACAGCTTGTGAGAATCTAGAATCAAACTTTTTGAGAGCATGCTTCGAATGGAAGTGATTGATACTGTTTCGTTTACTCCACTTCACAGTATCTCAAACTACCGGTAGTACAGTACAGTTGTATTGACGATTCCCTACATAAGTCAAATCTCATTTGGTTCTAGAATAACTGAGTACTTGTTATAGTAAATAGAAGTGTTACAGGAAACAATCCAAACATCGGAGAGCCCTTGTAACTGTGTCCAACAAACCACCAAGGGTTGCTGGTCTCGGAGAGTGGGAAAGCACTTGTATCTATTGGCAATCCCTGTATGTTCAGAATACTGGTACAGTAAAGTCTAATGGTCTCCACAACGAATAGGAGACTCAAGCGGATGGGGTAGTAGTAGCTTGTTCCGCACGCTTGCGGGCTGCCAGAGGACTCTCGGTGGTCATGTTCAACCAACTGTCTTCTCGTAGAAAGCTGCCTCGTTTGTTGGTTTTAGCAGGAAGGTTCTGCCCACAACTAGGTTGAAACGATTTCTCAAGAGAGTTACGAGGCGTTGCTGTCGGTACAACGTATTTGCTGCGGCTTGGGGTGTCCAAACTCATTGAAGCACTATCCATAGTCTCTCCTGACAAGAACAACCAACTATCAAACCGTTTCATAGCAGTTCGGCGGTTGATGGACGAGTTATCATGCAAAGCTGCATCAAGGTTGATGTCACTAGCATTGAGTGCTGGAACACTATCGTCGTGGTTACTGCTGCTAGTTTCAGCTTCAGTTTCGCTTTGCACATACGAAAGGTGGGCAGAGGAACTCTCCGAGATAGATTTCAGTACATCGTTCTCTCGATCCTTGCCCAAACATCCCTTCTTTCTGAAACTTTTCAAGGCTCGCTGGCCAAATCGATGAATGCGTTGTCTAGGGGATGATGCCATGGTAGTGGTTTCCATGTTGTTGTTACAAACAATGTGGTTGTAAGACAAGTTGCGAAATTACGAGTAGTAGAATAAATGTGGGCGAAAACAAGATGATGTTGTTGATCACGCTATTTTTCGAGGCAGTCTTGGTGTAGAGGCATTCATTCTTTGTTGAAAACACATGATAGTTGTATAAACTTCCGGCCGATCTTGTGCAACACTAGATTCCATAAGCCCTTTGCCTGTTCGGCGACCAATCGGGCCTTATTCTTTTGGGGAGCTTTAGCATTCCTCCATCGTGGTCTCTGACCTGGTAGTGCTGGCAGTACTATTGGTCTATGCTACGAGTGCCGTACCGGTGGCTCGGTTTCAACGCATCATTTCACAGTTTACACTTCACTTACAGTTCACGTACACAAACTTCCAACGTGTTTTCTATGTGTCCGGCACTCGAGGCTATTGGGAGTGGCGAACTTCCCAATCGCATTTCTGGCTTTGTGGTGTCCATCTACATTGAAGTGTTTGAACATTATGAGATGCTTTATTAAACGAAAGAAGCGGCGACAGAACAGTACGCTGAACTTGCCCACGATATTGAGGTGTTTATGACTACCACCATTTATCTGGTGTGGTGTTTAAGCCATGTCTTGTGAATCGTTCAATGGGCCGAAATTCAATCTTGCCGTCGCACAATGGTATGGCCATTCGAGTCACATCACTTTTTCGAAGAATTACCGTTTTCAAAGTAGTAAGGTCTAGAGACGGAGTTCCATGGAGGTGAACCCTGTGGAAGGCAACACAACTAACCACCGAGGTGATGGACCAAAAGGCTTCCGAAACTATTATCTAGCAGATGCCTCAAAGTTGAGAAAATAATTTGGTATGCCCCGCATTCAAACTGTCAATGGATCGAAACGCAAACCCGTCAACTGGGAAACCCTCGGAAACTTCAATCTCTCTCTCGTGCTTGTGAACGAGTGAACAATCCAGCGCTTACTACGGTACTTCATTACTACCGCACTACTATACTACTACTAGAGGGCTCTGGCGATGACGACTCTCATCTCCATCTACACCGCCTGACCTGGTCGATTGTTTCTCACTAGGTTGGCTCAATTTCGCCGCGGAAGCAGCCAAGTGCATCGATGTTGTTCATCCATCACATCTTTGATTGCAGCAGCTTGAAGGACCATTCAAAGAGCGTGAGAATGCGGGATGGAAGGGCTCCACCATCATTGTAGAATTCTACCGATAATGCTGGTAAAGAAACGTCTTTCTTAGCTCCTTTCATTCATGTTCTAATCCCGAGTGATGAGGCCGCTTAGCCAGAGCCATTCAAATATTACTCTGAACTGTCGGAACATCAACCATGAAGTTGCTACTGGGCACCATCTTGCTCTTTCTTGGTATCAATTACAACGATGCCTTCATTAATCCAGCCCTTGTAGCAACAAGGACACTTCACTTGCCTTCTGTCGAAAAAGCACGAATTTCCAGACGAGTTCAAGCTCCTCGACACTTGGCTCCTGATATTGTTAGTGTCACCGTAGTAGACAAAAAGGCAGCAGCACCCAGACCATTTCACCCTTCTACGAAGAAACTACTGAAATCAACCATCATTGTCAGTGCTATCACTACTATGGTTGGTTTCCTTTATCATGAAGTCTTGATGGTGTCCACCAGGTTCATCTGGAAGAAAGTCCCTGCACTATTGACTGCCTGGACGGGTCACAAAGTGAACCCAGTTCTATTTGTACCTGCAATGGTCACATTGGGAGGTTTCCTTTCTGCAATCCTGGCTATCCTGTACCCAACTGCTTATTCGGCGTACGACTTTGTCTACAACTTCTCCAAGTCACCTGCGAAATCTGTTCCTTCCATCAAGGGACACCTCTTGCCAGGGCTACTCATGGGGCTTGTCGCCATTGCCTTTGGATTCAGCAAAGATCCCGAGGCCCCCATGCTTTGTGCCGGAAGTCTGATTGGAACAGCCGTGTCGCGTCGAATGTACGGGACGGATGAGGACGACATCGAGCGAGAGGATCGTGAAACTGCGTTGGGATTTGCCGGAGTGACGGGGACTTTGACAGGCTCGATGGGTCTCCCCATTACAGGTACTCTATTTCCAATGGAAATGACTTCGGCAGATGTGGGAATGACTCGATCTATGGAATGGGCGCTTTCTCCTGCGATTGTTGCCAACGTTGCTGCCATGATTGTCCTTGGTGTCATTCTCGCCCCAACTTCCTTGGTCGGTGGTCATTTCCGATATGGCACTGTTGGATCTATTGGTTCTCGACTTTTGCTGACGACTTCTCTCCTTTGTGGAGTGGGGGGTGCCCTCATTGGAACAGCCTTCCATAAGTTTGTACATGCGATGAAACACATTTTGTGGCGAGAGCCAAAGAAGAAGTGGAGGCGAGAATTGTTGGTGAAGACTTTTATTGGACTTGCTGTGGGATGTCTTGGAGTTCTATATCCACAATCTATGTTTTGGGGTGAAGCCAGTCTTCAAGCTGTGGTTGATGGGCAACAAACCGCCTTCACAAGCACATTCAAGGGTATCCCACAATTTATCTCAAGCCACATGGCAGTGGTCGACCCTTCAGTTCCCTTCCAAGCATGGTCTGCTGCTCAGGTTGGCCTTGCAAAGTTTCTCGCAGTGTCTTTGGCTACTGCTGGCAAGATTACAGGTGGTGTTGTTTTCCCACTTTTCTTTGCCGCAGCTCCTTTTGCTCATGCTTTGTCTGGTTTCATGGCTCCAGGTGTTCTCCCTGTAGCTGTCATGGCACTGATGGCAGCAACCCAAGCGTCAGCTACCCGAACACCTCTGGCTAGCACGTTGATTTTGGGTTTGATGGCTTCTGCTGGCAGTGAACTGAGCATTCTCATGCCAGCAAGTTTGATGGCTTCGTATGTGAGTGTCTATGTTTCAAGGATGCTGTCTGGAGAGTCCTACTTTCATTACAGCAGCGAAAGTGCATAGGCGTTGCATTGCAACGTGCTCTGTCCAATATATCCAACAAGGAAAGGAACCAAGAGTGTTTGGCGTGCCATTTCACGACCCATACCTGAGAAGGCATTTGCTACTGGTTGCAAGTCGCCCCTCGAGATGTCCTTCAAGGAAATATCTTCTCCAACCAAACGTCGGGCATTCGTAGATGCTCCGCTAAGATGTATTTTAGCTGCTTGCATCAGATCCAATGGAAACGCTATGCCAAAGTGATCTTTCCAGTAAGCCGATTGATAAATCTCACAATAGTTGGTCTGGGAGAAGGGTCCGACAAAATAGAATGCGTTTCATGTCTGGTCCTTCCTGTGGTCTCTGATGTGGTTTTTTGAGAAGACTGCATAGCAAGGTTCATACTTATGAGCTTTCACAATACCACCGGAACTAAAAGTCCAGGCTCTTGCTTCCGTGACTTCCAATTATCTGGGCTTTGAACTCCTTACTACTATCGGAGCACTGACTGATATGTCGCCTCTAGCACGTCGCCGCTTGGAGCCTCTGCTACACCTATGACTTCTTCTCCGCTATGACATTGTCTGCTCAGTTTGACCTACCATAGCCACCCAAGATGTCATTTTGTGAGCGATGCTATCCCCCCGCAGCAGGTGAAACTACTAGCTGCGCTAATGTTGTAACGGTGGTGAAGCGTAAAGTGGCGGTAGGAGTGGTGGCGTACGAGCTCATTGACATTGTGACTGTAGCGACAACGCAGGACGACATCCCAACAAATAACTACGGTATTTCAAACAAACCACTCTCACGACGATTTTGCTGCGACGTTATGCGATAAGCGCTCCCCCACACTTCTACATACCAAGTACCTACGAGGAGGCTACAGTAGGCATTCAATGCCTATCGGAGTATGAATTCATTTCCCGGAGTCGACCATCAAATTTGTTTTCCGATTGCTCACAAATTTAATCCGCGAGATCTGCCAAGTCCGAAGACAGTTCACAACATCTCAAGCCAACATACTACAATGACTTCCAAAATCACCACCATTCAAGGAAAGAAGGTCCAAGCCCCTGTTACAGGTCAACGAAGAAACTCTGCTCCTGAACAGATGAGCTACGCCACTGATGCTCCATCGGATCAATACGATTGCTCCAGCCGTCGTTCTTCGATGGGCTCAACTGTTGCCGAGTGCAAGAGGGACAGCACCCGCAGAATGGTTGAGCGTCGCGACAGCTGGGGAATGATGGGGTTCGATGAGGATGTCTGAAAAGGTTCCAACACCGCCATCTGCACCTAACATCCCGAAATTATTTTGTTCCGACTTCGACTTACACCTATCATGAAGCTTCCGTTGCTCTCAAGTGTCAAGTCAACGTTACAGCGCTATCACATATTACTGTTTTATAAGAACTGACTATTGCCATTTCATTTGCCCATTGCTGTATTGTAGAACCGAGTACTGTACGCGTAGTATGAAGTTTTAGGACTTTGGACCATGCTTGTTCTACCTCACAACTGGCGGTTGCTCAAAGGATCTTGGAAGGTACCATGTTTTTGTTTTCAAATACTAATGACTAATGATAAGTTACTATCATGTCAACAGTACCAATCACAATACGTACAACTAGTGTCTATGAGTAGTTACTTAGTAGTAGCAACTAGCTAGTAGGTAGGAAATTTTTGGAAATAATGGAACTACCGGTAATATACTAACGTACTTGGTACTACTAACTAGTACCAACATATACTATATTGGTACGAAGAGGAAAAGCCTCCCCCAACTTATTCCTTTGTGATTACAACGCATCGCTCTTGTTTATGGTTTCACCCTACAACAACTGAAACAACAGTTCTCCCTCCCATTTCGTGGTCTCCTATCATTAGTAGTTCAGGCAACAGTAGCGGAAAGTGCATCGCCGTTTGGCACCACTCTCGGGTGTGCACTGCCAATAGTGATGGGTTTGCCGCTATGACATTTTGTGCCAAGTTTGACCTACGGTCACAACAACAATACGACGCTATTGGAACGACGAACAACAACACCAACTTCTCGCGAGTATTAGCACTAGGGTGGGGGTTGAAACATAGTGCTGCAGTGGCTGTGAAGCGCAAAACCTTTCGAATTGTAGAGTGAAGTATCTTTGTTGACATTGGTGACTGTATCCTTATAACACGACGACGCAGCAGCATGCTCCACCTGCCTCCTTGTCAATCACTGGTCCAGATTAACACCCACCGCTGTGGTAAACACACAACTCTACTACCGGTACTACTGGGGAATCTACTACAACAGGAATTTAATGACCCAAAAGGCGATGTTCTCTATTATTTTTTCATGGTTGTTGTTGATCTTTGTGCGAAAATAGCTCTTTCCAAAAATATCACTATACTATTGGTAGTGTTCACCACGTGAAATCCTAGTAGACATTCAATCCCGATTCGTCGGCGAGATTTCGTGGAGAGATGCCCACAAACTACTCACAAAATTGAACTACCTCATAAACTCACAGCAGCAGCAGTTTACATCGCCAACCAGCAACAAAATCACAATGACTTCCGAAATCACCACCATCCAAGGAAAGAAGGTCCAAGCCCCTACTCCCGGACAACGAAGAAATTCTGCTCCTGAACAGATGAGCTACGCTTCCGAATCTCCGTCGGATCAGTACGACTGTTCTAGTCGACGTTCTTCCATGGGCTCAACCGTTGCTGAGTGCAAGAAGGACAGTAAGCGCAGAGTTCTGGAGCGCCAAGACAGCTGGGGAATGATGGGTTTTGAACAAGAGGAAGCCTAAACCCCGACGACCACCAGCAACAACCATCATTGTCCTCGTCGAGGACTAATTGTTCATATGCATACTCGAGACAAGGCCACATAGTAGCAGGTCATTAATTTTTCATAGGAAGTCAATTCTATCATTTTCTAGCGGTAATGTAACCCCGATGACTGCTACCTTTGCTACACTCGACTTCACAGTCAACCTATATTTTTTAACAATGATAATATCAGGGTTGACCATCTACGTAGGCACAAACTTACCTAAATATAGTGAGTACGATGACATCCTCGTATGTCTGCCCGCCCCTCCGGAAAATGAGCGAGAAATATAGCCCGATGACATCCACGAAAATCAAAGCGAAATACCAATTCTTTCCATCAACTGTGGAAGGTGCTCTGGTGGTCGTCTAAACTGTTTGTATTTCACCGAAGCAATACCTCTCAATATGTTCATGCGAACAGGGATTCGTCATGTTTTGAGCCATGGCATCCCCAGCAACCCCAGAAAGCTCCCTGTTTCGTCTTCGAGACTTTTGGACAGTTTTCTCATTCAGGATCATTCTCATTCATGTTTACCGAAACCAATAAACTTGGACAGGTGTACATTTGCAACTTTGTCAGAACCTGCAAAATTGGATAAAGATTCCACCATCAAGATTAAGCAAACTTCCCAACCCGTTGTTCCTATGCCAAACAAAACCAACAAGAAAGCAAAGAAGCGGTCGTCAAAAGGAGACAAGAATGTTCCTCCTATTCAACTTTTGCAACTCAGAAAAATTCACCCAGAAGACACAGTGAAACAACACTTTGAATTGATAGCACATAGAACAGAGCTTGCCAAACTAAAATGGATCCAGACCCTACGACGAAAGTTGGAAAAGGTTACTCCAGGAAGGAATAATACCAGTCGGGATCTCTGGAAGCATACTCAAGAATTTATGGAACGCAAATCCATTCCAGCTCATTGCAAAAACTCCTTTTGGAATCTTCTTATTGCGCCCATGCCTAAAAAGGTGAAGAAAAAGCTCCCGTCGACTACTGTTTCGGCGGAAGACCTGGCTGCACTGGAATCGTTTCGTGAAAAAGTGGTGGAGAAGCCAATCTTCTGGAATCATTCGCAGAAACATGCACTATCGAAAACACTCGAGAAGGAAGGCAGAGAGACTTTGGAATCATACCAAGCTGCCAGAGGAAAATATCTGCAGACACTGCATTCTGAGAAGAGCGAAGAAGATAAGAACCTAGAGACGAAATTCCTCGCGGATACCTTGAGAATGAAACTACCTCCAACATACTACAGACGACTCATGAAACATTTGAATACCCTTGTCGCAGGCAAGCATGGTACAAAAGAAGAAGGTGAGGAGTCTTCTGGTTTCAAAGCCAACATGCAACTATTCTCGCATCTCCGCGAGTGTACTCAGGGACACGTTCACTTGGTGGCGTTGGACTTGGCTCGATACTGCTACCTAGATATTGCTACCGATATCAATGCAATCAAGAATGAAGATGGCAGCGAAGCACCCGAAAGGTTTGATATCACGGCGAGTGATGACCGGCTTCAGGCATCGAAAGATGATTGGGAAGCGGCAAGTGAAGAGTTCGTATCGGCTTTCACTGCTATTCAGACAATGTTAGTTAATGAACATGATCAAGTGGTCCAAGAGCAAGCGAAGAAGAACAATGATGATTTGCTGGCTGATGAACTTTCGAACGACAACTCCACCGACACCGACGATGACGATGAAGATAGTGATGAAGATGAACTCGCCTACGATGGATCTGAAGAGAGTGTGCTTGCCACGTTCGAGGGAGCTGCGAGTTCCGACGAGACGGCTGCTGAAGCCATCAGGAACAATCAACTTCGGCAACGAAGGTATATCGTCTATGAAGCGATTGCCGTGGGAAGATGGGCAAACGGGGAATCTTCGGAGGATGCAGCCACTCAGGAAGCTGAAGTGATCAAAGAAACTGCACCTTCTCTGGTTGCTCCAACGGATCGGCTTGTTTTCGTTGACAACCTTCCGATTGACATGACAGAGACTAGACTTCTTGAAGCCTATGCGAGATGCGGACCTATTGACAACATCCAAATATTCCAACAACGCCCAGACTTGGACCCTGGTCGAAAGCTGGAGGATTCGAAAAGGAAGATAAAAAAGCCGTCGGCAGCATCCCGAAGAAGATGGGAACGCCCAAGGACAGCATTGTATGCCATGATTGAATACAGGGATACTCAAGGTGCTGCCAAGGCCACGGTGGACCCACTCCGCATTTTCGGAATGGTGCTTGACATGCATCAACTGCGTTCCTACCGAGCATCCGATATGACAAAGCTCTACATTGAGGACATTGCATCGACCCATGATGTCACATCAATAGAATATGCTCTAAGCCAGGTACTGCATCCTGACTTGTACGTCTGCTTGGATGTCGGCAGACGGCAGCGCAAGAGCACTGGAACCGCCAATTGCGAAATCAAATTCCCCAACTTTGAAATGGCCTATTGGGCACATACCAAGCTTTCATCCGAATTGGACATGCTGAAACATGAAGATGGATGTGCTATTCACTGGATGAAAACACCAGCAGATGCTATGCTATATTGGACTCGGCAACTCAATTTCTAATCTTGATTGCTGGATGGGGGCGTCTGCGAATAAGTCAATCAGTCTGGAAAATCGCATTTAAACCGATAGTAAAGCTTAAGACTTCTTCCTCAATGTCTTTTTGGAGGACTGACAATGCTAATGAGCTTAGAACGGTGTGTTCCACCCACACTCAACCTTAAAGAAGAAATGAGTTTGACTCAAGCCCAATCAATATTGTATCAACGGCAGCGGATTCATACCAAAATCCATCCCACCATAACCCAGCATAGGAAAGTAGTGGTGGTTGTTGTAGGAGAAAGCATTGTTGTTTTGTTCTGGAAATAGGTAGTGCAAACAATCCTTGTCATTGGGTAGGATCGACATAAAGATCGTATAAACGTTGAATGCCAAAAACACCACAACAACGATTTCTGCCACCTCATCACTCACATGACCTCGAGTCATGGGAATAAACTGTTCTATCCTCTGCCGACATCGTACGGGAAAATGTGCCATGACAGGGTACCAACCCGGGAGGTCATCCTGGGCGGCAATATCAGGATACACAATGAAAGTCACAAGAATGACCGGGAACAAGGACCACAATACTCTTTTCCAGCCCCAAAGAAACATGGAAATTAGAAGAAAGAAACCGAGAATAACAGCTGCAATTTCAGGTTTGATGCCTGCTGGAATGGCTTTGGAAGCGAGACGATAATACTTTTGCCTCAAACGTTGATCGTTCCAACAACGTTGATATCCTGCCCAGGCTCGTTCCATCGCAGAAGCTCGGACCAAATTTTCAGGCTTGAAAGAAAGAGATTGCTGGGATTCTATCATTTGAACCACATAACGACCTCGATCTAGGGAGTAGTAGACAGCCACGCCGAACTTGCCATTGGCGGAATCTTGCGTGGAGTTTTGAACCTTGACAATCACAGAAGGAGGATTGCGGATGAAGTCAGATGGATCTTGGGGGTTATCCATTGCAAAGTATTAAAAGTGATTGTTGGAGGTGGTTGCAGCAAGAAGAAATGAAACCAGAAAAGAAACACAATGGAAATGGTGCTCGTCGTATCTTAGTCGCGACCCGTTCTGGAGTGCTGTATCGACTGAGTCAAAAACGCATCGTCACACTGCGACAACAACAAAAGAAGATTGAACCTCATTATTGTTTGAGCTTTGATACAGGACGGCACAAGTTGGGTCAGATATGAAAAAGCCATAAAGTGAAACATATTTGCTGTGAGAGCAGCAGCAGCAGCCTACTTTGTGTGTCAATGCATCCCGCTGATCTTCTTGCAATGTACTGCCCTCCTGTAGTAGTGGAGCTTCGTGCTAGCGTGGTGTAACAGGTGTTGGTGGCCTCCTGGCTCCTGGCACGCTTATTCGGCAGTAGATGCGTTGAAGAACGCGTGCTCAACATGAGATGCAAGTACCGGTAGTGTGTTCGGCCTGCTTCCGAGAACGATTCACACAACGATTTACATAACTCTCAGAATGGAAGTTCAAGTCCGGTGACCAAAATCAAGCAACGCTTAGTTAACAAGAAGACGTACCGGGGAGGATCATTTACAATGGAAGTGCCTCTGAGACACGATGCCAACATCGACTACTTAAAGTATTGCCAGTAACTTTTCTGTCATCCCACGAATCACAAACCCTTCTCTTTTTCTTTTCGCTGGAACAACCCCGGAAGAACACCCTACGATCCAAGATCCACCAAGCAACTAAGCAACGCAACATCACGCAACAGGATTTGTCTTTTTAGTTCACAAAATTTGAGCGACACAACTACTTTGGTACAACAATAACAAGGCTTAACTTGATTGAAAAGTATCCCTACAAAGAATCCCAACGATGGCATTCCAACGAGAGACAAAATGTGTGACTTTTGCTGATGGGTACCCTGTCGCCTCATCGGATGACAATGTCCACATCTATTCCGAAGATGAATGCAATGCTTGTTGGTACAACAGCGACGAGATCGATGAGATTCGATCACAAATCAAGGTCACCATGAGTTTGGTGGAGGCAAACCGAACCGTCGATGAGAATTTCCATTCCACCAGAGGCCTTGAGAAGCATGCCAGCACCTCGGCGGAAGTGAAGAATGCAAGACGTGCAGTGTTGGAGGAGTATGAATCTCAAGTCCGAACAGGCTTGTTCGATGACAGGGAAATGAGCCGAATCTACACGGAATGTTGTCAACCGGCCAAACTTCGAGCATACATTCAAGGCTTGGAAGATCAACGAACTGCTGTTGGCCAGTCCAACCCTGCTGTAGTACTATCCCAACACAAGAATGGCGATGCTGGAGCTGCTCGGCAACAAGTCCTTCCTGCCAAATCGCATAGGCGATGGATCCCTGAAGTGATGCGACGAAGAACGCTGAAAGTTTAGAAATAGAAACCCGTTTTGTTTTCACCCTGGGACTTTTTTGTGTACTTTAGAAGTCTAGTAGGAAGATTGATCAACTTCTACCGGCTGTTCCATACTCCTACTATCCTCCTGACCCAACAACAATCTGCAAGAAAGAGAAGATCTCATTTACAAATAATGGTTTCAAGAGACACAGCCATCGATGCATCAATCTCTCATCTCGTCATTCTTCTTGGCCACAGGACATTCTGTGTGACCACAAGCAGATCAGGGGACATGACCTAGGTACGAAAATATCGCGAGAGTGGCTGAGAACAAGAACCACAGTGGATCCAACCAACGACATTCATGACAATGTGAAGAAAGGAGCCAAACGTACTTAGTAACAACAAGTTACTAGTGGTCCAGTAGTGTCGTTGCTAGAGGACAACACCCAACAAGCACCATCTCGTCGCTGCCCTTATACAACCACCCTCCTCATTCTTCCTGCAACCACGTTCCAAACTCGGTCCAGAGATTCAGTGGATGGCAACACTTGGAGTGCTTATTGTTTTAAGATTTTATTTGAACAATTCATCTTATTTCATCTTTTTCACTCCCAGTTGATTTGAGTTTGCAATGAAATCTGGTAGTGAAGTATGAGGTCGGTGCGGCAATGGTTATCGTTCTTCTCCATTAAAGGTTATACTAACCTCCATCCCATAACAAATTCGACAAACTCGTTTTTCACATTTTTGACCCGAATGTATCGCAGGTGAAACAGTAGCCCGGCACACCACTAGAAAGCTCTTTTTGAGAGGAATTTTTGTATATATAACTTCAATTTAGTTTTTGCGAGTCTTCGAGGCCTGTTTTAGCGATGAAAATTCACAAAATAGCCAAAACCCGTGCTTCAAGAGACCTTCGTTTTGGGAGTAGCCCTCGTAAATTCCGGCATATTGGCAATGGTGGTACGACAACTTCTACGCATGATGACACGGTGTGCCGTAGCTCATTCGAAACCTCGTAAAAAGAGGAAAAAGCTCCGATTCTGGAAAAATGCGGTACTAATTGACCGATTCTTCGACAAGAAGACGAAAAATCGGTGAGATTGAAAAATGGCAGGGAAATAGTCGTTGCGCGCGTGACAATCTGGGCATTATTCGGCACAATCTGCGTACTGCGCGCCAGCATAACCCATTCTCTAATTATATCACGCCGGCAGGTGTCTACGCATTTGACGTAGAGTTTCCTACCATCGTGCTTTGGAGGAGGGTCCAAAATCGTGGGTTGTCGAATTTGTTATGGGATGGAGGTTAGTACTAGTACTAGTAGTAGGTGATTATTGCCACACATCACAAGTACTGTACCACCCTCGCACCATCAAGATTTTCTTCCAGCTTCTAGTTGTTGGCCGCCATATGTAAGTTTCCATATGTTTTCGGCCGGTGACTGAAAAGGGCCGCGCTTACTATGAGGAAAGTATTTTATGCGACGACATGAGTTTTCCCGATATCTCAACGGAACGCATCTAAACGCGGCCAAAATACATATAATCGTGCCATTCAGTCAAGCAAGAAAATCGCAAACCCCCCCTACGTGTTGACCAACATTGCTTCGGAACAACACTGAAGTTCACACGATCCACAAGCAAGAAGCAAGAACACACGATTGTTAAGTTGTTCGCCTCCAGCTCCAATTCACAAATTATCTGACTGCGAGCGCGGCAACGACTTTGTCATTTACACAAGGCTTAACTCGATCGAAAGTATCCATATCGTACCATGTTGTGCCAAGAGACAAGGAATGTAACTTTTGCTGATGGGTGCTCCATCGCCTCGTCGGATGACAGTGTCCACATCTATTCCGAAGATGAATGCAGTGCTTGTTGGTACAACAGCGACGAGATAGATGAGATTCGATCACAAATCAAGGTTACCATGAGTTTGGTGGAGGCAAACCGAACCGTCGATGAGAATTGTCATTCCACCAGAGGCCTTGAGAAGCATGCCAGCACCTCGGTTGAGGTAAAGAATGCAAGGCGTGTGGTAATTGAAGAGTACGAATCTCAAGTCCGAACAGGCTTGTTCGATGACAGGGAAATGAGCCGAATCTACACAGAATGTTGTCAACCGGCCAAACTTCGAGCGTACATTCAAGGCTTAGCAGATCAACGATCTGCTCTTGAGCTTCCAAGTGACGTTGATGGCAGGTCCCAACGCAAGGGCGATGCTGGAGCTGCTCGCCAAGTCCTTCCTACCAAATCGCATAGGCGATGGATCCCTGAAGTGATGCGACGAAGAACGTTGAAAGCTTGAGAGCTGAAACTGATTTCACAACATCACTGTAAAGCTTGTGTTGTCTAGCTTATTTAGACAATGGAGTGGAACTGCCGGTATAAATTGTATATTAGACAACGCTCAACAACAACTATTTCAACTCTTTCGAAAATTCGAAAATCTTCTTTTGAAGCAACCCTTCACACGTACCTATCGTTCCAATGTTCACACCTACTGCAGTGATATTGGTATCTTACTACTGTAATTCCATTTTTGATGATGAATGATGAGGGACTTATGAAACGGGAATGATAATGCCTACCGGAAGTATCTTGGGGGAAAACCCTAATTTCTCTTTGATCCCATTTCACCAAATTTGTTGGTGTTGTGTCTTGTGTCGTTGTCACGACTCCGATGAGTTGTTAGTACCACAACATGCAATTGCAGATAACGATCGGTGTCGCTGCTACTGCCAACGTATAACTACAACGAGTGCTGCTGTAGTAGCACACCAGATCTCGGTATGATTTCTCAGAACCATTTGTTGCATGCAATGCCGCACTCCGAGTTCAATTCACTCATTTCTCATTTTGAAACAAAACCGACAATGAACTCACAGCACCCTTCCATGAATCGAGAAAACATCTACACAAACAAACGCAAGTGCTCGCCTTGCCTTTTTGGCAGGCACGTCAGCTTTTCAGAAGAGACGAGAATCAAGAACATTTCCAGTCGCCATGGAGATGAAGGAGTATCGTTGAAATTGAGAAACCATGCCATCGATCCACCTGTGCCGATGCGAAATGGAAAGGATGCCCGTTTGCAAGGAGGAACTTCCTTCCGAAAACTTTCAATAGGATCTATAGATCGAAGGAATACTATCAAGATTGTCTTGAAAGAATACAAGCTCCAGACCAAGAGAGGAAGAATGGATACCATGCACCTAGCCGATATGTACAGAGAATACAGTCAACCAAACAGAATGCGAGCATATATCCAAGGTATAGCTGATGAAAAAGAAGCAAAACTCATCAGAAGTGAGATAGGAGTTTGATTCCCTGCTTCGATCCGCTGAGAAATCATGGCAATACGATGATTGTCCTTCCAGAGAAGAACGACGTCGTCCAGCCGCTCTGTGGGAACGAGTGCCCCTTGCTACAAGATACCCGAATTTCTTTGTGTTTCTTATTTGTAATTAAAAGTTTTTGTTGTATCCTTTACTACTGTAGTACTAGCAAGTTGATCATTTTTTTGTCTATTTGGAACTATGTTACCGGTAGAATGTTGTGTACGGCTTCGTCTTGTAAAAATGGGGGAGGTGCAAGCATCATGTCCAAAAGTGGGGGGAGGAATGGACTTTGTTGTGACCGTGTGATGACATTCCCAAGGAGGCACTTTTACAAGAGTGAAGCACAAATTCTAATTATTGTGAAGGCGGAAAGTCTTCTCTCGAGACCTTTAGTCAAATATTTATCTTGACCCAATGATAAATCTTAGGACATTCCTACTTCCGGCTTTAGAGTCTACTACAGTGTCGTAGGTCGTAGCAGACTACCACAGCCTCCTTCCGCATCAAGACACAAAAAGCTGCATTACACCGCAAGGACATCAAACGCTCTCCTCCATCCTTACAGTGCAGCACTGTCCAAGCATTGGAAGCGGCGACAATACAATGACGACAGTTGAACCACAACCTCTCATGGAGGATCTCACCGAGACGTCCCACTCGATGGATGAGTCCTTGTCATCAATGGATTCGCCCAAGAGAGTCACATTTGAAGAGAAGCCTCGGATGAAACTGATCCTACAGCGAAGTGAATACACACCTGAAGAGGCAAAAGCCACTTGGTATCGAGGTCAAGATTTGGAGAATGGAAGCTTCAAGGGCAGGACTATGTTGTCGAAACTACCGCTACACAAGCAAGCGGGTAGTGACAGAAAATTCGCTCTTTCTGGCAGGAACCGTGAAACAGTCTCGTCTGTGATCTCGGAGTACAGGAAACAAAAGCAAAAAGGCAAATCGAATGAGAGGGTATTGGCTGATTTCTACCGCCAAAGTTGCAAGGCAAACAAAATGGAGGCCTACCTCAAGGGACTATCCGACGCCAGGGATGCTAAAGGCATACAGGACGAAGTACTTCCTTCCGCTACGTCAAGGTGGGAATCTTGGAAGTCTTTGCCAAAACCTAGCCGGTGGCTTCGTGGCATGAAAGATAGCTGATTCTTTGAGTGTGTTGTTTGACACAATCATTATTTGCTTGTTGTGATGTGTCCTGTGAAACACTGTGCTGCAATTCTTCTTGTGTTTATACCATATTATGTACATTGCGTAAATAAGTCTCTCAGTACAAAACTTGTTTTGCAAAGCAGGAGTCATTCCAACCATTAAGTAATTTTCCAGTCCTTCGACTTCACCATAGATGTTGATCAAGAAAACTTTGGTACCCATCTTCTTGCCATGTCAGGCGAAGCTGATTTGAAGCGCAACTAGGCATATAATATCAGGTTCGACTTTTTCTACTACTGCGATTGTGCATGCATGATGATGATGCCATCACAGTAGTCCCGAGCAGCAATACTTCAAGCGTCTCCTGGCGACTTCGGCTAGGACATGAAGGTGGTTAAATTTAAAAGTCGGATGCACTCAAAAATGCTACCAAATATCTATTATTTCTTATTGAAACTGATTGGTGGATGTGCCTGGATATTGGCGATCCGCCAAGTTTCATAGGTATTTCAACATTTTTATTGTGCCTCTTGTTTTATCCTCTGTGACTCTATCCCCAAAATGTATTGCAATTGACACTCCCTTAGTGGTGGTGCGATACCCTTTGGTCACTGGCGGATGTTCCGAGAAGCAGGACCTAAGAACGATTCACAAACCCCGTACTCCCCTTGAATTTGCACAACTCCTGGCTGTTCCTGTCATTCACAACTTCCCAGTCAACGATTTCGTGGTACTGGAACTGCAAATTTCTCCCCCCCCCTCTGGTCCCTTCAAGCATTGTATGCACACAACATTGTATTTTTTGTTCGCCGGTACCACGTACCCGAAACCCTTCAACTCAGGGTTCTCACAATCTTTTTGAGTTTACAAAAACACAAAAACCACAAAAACCTCCTCCCTATTACACCCCAAGAACATACGATCATGTCTCCATCCATCAATGAATCGTCGCTCCCTGACCTTCAGTATGCCACTGACAACGATAGCTGTACCAGCTCCATCTCAAGTCTGGACGCTCAAGTCACAACAGCCAAACATGTATCATTCAATGAAAAGTGCAGGGTGCGCCTCACCAAACACCTAGAAGACTACAGCGACAAGGAATACTTTTCCTGTTGGTATTCTGTAGAAGAAAGAGCCGCCATCAAAGCGGAACTGGCCGATGACATTGCTCGAATGGAGCGATACGAAGTTGCGGATGAAATCAATACAACCTTCCAAGGTTTGGAATCGCACTCCAAAAAGGCCCGCCGACAAAAACTCAAGCGCAGACACGATGCCATCGACAGCGTGGTCGGTCAATTCAGAGGTCCATGCGACGAAGAGATTGCTGAAGCTTATCGGGAACAAAGCTACACCAGTCGCATTGCAGCATATTATACTGGTCTGGAAAACCAATCTATTGCTGCATAGATTGTTGTGACCATCAATCACTAGTGGCAATTGCAAGTCAGGGAACTAATCATCTATAGACATACAACAAAACCTTTTAACTCTTTTTTTCTCATGGTAGTTCAGAAGCTTCAAAGCATCCTGACTCCTCGGTCCACCGAAAAGGAAGCAAGACTTGCTTACACGTCCCAATTCATCGCAAATCACAATCGGTGAATCTTAGTAGAACATCACACCACCAACTACCACCACCATGAAACACAACCATTAGTCGTCTTCCATTGCAGTAATGCCCAAGGAGGATCCATCGGCCCTATTGGGATATCTCGGAGTTTGTTGCACGGAAGCCACGATACAGTTTCGAGCAAATTGTTAGCCTTTTCGTTGTGGTAGTTCAAATTGTTCGCCAGTAGGTTCGTGATTGACAAAATAGAGCGTGGTTTTTGAATTTGTCAGATGTTGTGGCGTATGATTGACTGCCAGCAATAATAATGACTTTATGGATCACCACGAAGAGATAGAGGGGACAAAAAATCTTCCTGGTTGAGTTCTTCCGACGGCTAGCACTGCACTTCTTGGCTCCAGTAGTACTGCCCTCGGAGGAAACGTTAACTTCAGGAATCGTGTTGCTTCCAACAAACAGAAGGTATACTGCGGCGCTCGACTTGGCCACGCTCCATGTAATCGTTCTTGTTGTTCCCATCCAACAAGAAACCAATCTGGTGCTACTGAATCCTCCTACTAAGGAGAAGTAGCATGCTTTGAAACCTTGGAGTTTGTCACTCAACATACAAGGCGTTTATGGTGAGATCAGACTAAAATATCGCGCCACGTACTCACTCCCCCAAGAAGAAGCAAGATGCCGTGTTCTTACTTGTGTTCAATTAGGATGTGCCGGCTGAAGGCCACGCACCAAAAAATCATTCTAGGAAGATAGCGGTGAGAAACTTCGACGTTTGTTTCTTCGATAACACCATCATTGTCCACAATGTTGTTATTGTTTGTCATGTTCGCCATGTGTACGGACGAATAAATTGATACTAGTAGGTTAGTTCTTCACCTTGTGACCCGTGGCTGTTTAGGTAAAAAGGATGTTTCTTGTGACCAGCTCTCCATCATGAATCATCATGAACCGCGAGAAGAAAACGGAAATCACAAACCACAGGACACGCGCCACCACGCATGATGAAACACAACCATCATGGTAGTATCCGACGGGAGATCAATAAATCCTACTAACGGTACTACCGTAGTACTACTGGGATATCTCGGAGTTTGTTTCCTTGCGAAGAAGATGACCACGATGATACATGATACAGTATAATAATATTTATTTTTGTTCTTATACCGTCGGTGGTAGTACCTTCATGTTGTATAGATTAACCTTTGGATGTGCGTACCAGCGACGAGTGACGACTTGAAAGTCCGTGACCGTGAAACGATGTACTACCGGTAGTACAACTAACAATCTTTAAACAACATTCAATATTTTGGACTTCACTTCCTTCCAACAAGCAACTGAAGAAAGTGACTTGCCAAGTTTAAGTACCTGGACATAGGATCGTCCCCTCCTGTATCATCACGCCGCCTTGTTGCAAAACAACATACGAGTACGAGGACCAGTGCTCTTGAATGTTCTTGTTCACCTGGCAACAACAAGCACAAGGAATAGTATTACTAGCGGGTACCTACGAGTACTGTACCGGTAGTAGCAACTTACCTCGTTTTCTTGGAGGACACGCACGACTTTTTTGTTCGCAAGAATCGCTCCATCTAACCTGTTTGGAAACCTCGGAGTTTGTTTCCTCAACAACCAAGATTCTAAGAGCCGTACTATCAAGATTCAAAAACGAAACTGTGCGCCAAGAAGAAGAAGAAGAAGAAGTGTGAGACGAAGAAAGTGCTGTTTGGACAAACCAAGAAGGAAGGAGAAAGGTTGTTGAAAGCTCCTTTATTTTCTTGTTGTATCTTGTGATGACTGGGGGCTGGGGGGCTTTAGCTAATCAGCGATTTCTGTGACCCAGGGGACCCCAACCGTTGGGACGATCTTGATTGGAAGACGAAACTGCAGTGACATCCGAAAGTACGATGTCTCTGTGATATCCCAACGTTATATTAAAAATTCCCGACGACACAAAGAAGAGGGTGGTTGGCTTGTCATCACCACAACATGCAGTGTTTGCGTTGTTCTTTTTTTATCACATCATGATCAGGCGACATCAGGCACAACCACTGCTTGTCCGACTGTTGTTGCTCTCTCCTCCTCTCCATTATTGTTATCAATCGGAAGTTACATTGCCACCAAGAGTATCATCTCATTGACCTAGCTAGTGCTCTGTATTGGTACTATCCTTAGTACGCACTGTCATACCGGTAGTCACTAGTAATGACAGCCCCTGTGCCAGGCAACGATGCTCCAGCTGTCAAAGCGGTGCCAACCAAGCCTCCACAAGCCAATGTCCGCGTTGTTTCACGTGTACGTCCTCTGGCCAAATATGAATTGGAAAAGGGATGTGAACCCGTTGTTGTTAAAGTCCCCAAACTAGTTCCGGATGATGGCCCCGAAGCGCTTCAAGTGAATCAAAATGATGACAAACGTTGGTTTGAATTGGACGCTGTGTTGGATGAAAGTTGCACACAACAAGAAGTCTATGAGCGATCAGGTGCTTACAATGCCATTGCCGAAGATCTCTTTTCTGGGTTCAATTGCACTATTCTGGCCTATGGTCAAACAGGTGCTGGAAAGGTAGGTTTAGTATTTTGGTATTCCCTCTAGGAATTGGGTGTGATGTACCATTTTTTTCGCTTTTTCGCTTTTTCGCTCACTCCAGAATACGATTTTCGTTGTCTATATGTACAGACATTTACCATGGGAACGGCGGCCAAGAACGTAGCTGAAATTGATCAAAATGATGGAGTCATTCCCAGAGCTGTCCGAGATTTGTTTGAGAATATTCGAATCAAATGTGATAGCAATGCCCATGTCGAACTTTCCTATATGGAGGTATACAATGAAGAAATTAGAGATTTGATGAACCCCAATCCCGGCAATCAGTCACAATTGAGAATAAGAGAAACGCTCAATGGAGAAGTCTATGTCCGAGGATTGCAAAGTCGATCGGTTAGTAACCCTGCCGAGATTGGAAAACTCATGCAACAAGCATCTGAACGTCGGGTGGTGGCGTCTACCAAAATGAATGCGGAATCCAGTCGAAGTCATGCTATTTGTGTCCTTCGTATCAAAGGTGTTTTGGAAGATTCGACCAAATTTGAATCCAAACTAACGTTGGTCGATTTGGCGGGTAGTGAACGTATCAAAAAGACGGAAGCTAAGGGAAGTCGGGCACAGGAAGGTATCAACATCAACAAGGGTCTCTTTGTGTTGGGACAGGTCGTTAGTGCCTTGGCAGAACAGCGCCCAAAGTTCAAGCGCAAGCCTCCGTTCCGAGATTCCAAACTCACTCGATTGCTTCAAGATAGTTTGGGTGGAAACTCTCGAACCATCATGATCGCATGTTGCAGTCCTGCCGATTTTAACTTGGAAGAAACGGTCAACACATTGCGTTACGCAACACAGGCACGTAATATCAAGAACTCGGCTACTGCCAATGTGGTGCAACAAATTTCTCAAGAAGAGGCAATGAAACTACAACGAGAGAACCAATTGCTGAAACAACAGGTCGCAGAGTTGCAGGACACTATTCGTAAGATGACGGCTGATGTAACGGAAGAAGACATGAATAGATCCATTGCTCTGATTCGAAATGAACAAAGGAAAAGTGTTACCGGCACTGCCGTTGGGGGCGGGGTGCAAAGTCAAGTGTCACCTATACCCACACCGAATATGTTGAATCGAAAGTCATTCCAGGGCAAAATGCAACCGGCTCCGGAACTAGAGGTTCCTGATTCTTCAGAGCAGGATGAAGACGATGATGATGTCGCCTCCGACGCAGCCCCCGATGATGTCGACAGTGACGAAGGTGCTGCCAACAGCGAAGCTGGCGATGAACCGGGCCCACTGGGTGGAATCCCCAAATCACCACCTGGCAAAAAACGTGGAGCCATCAGTTTGGATGCTCACTTTGGAAAGCAACCTACCCCTGCTGTTGAAGAGACTCACAACGACGACGAGAATAGTTTGGCCTTGAGTGAGGTTTTGCCCGGCTTGAAGTCGACCGATCGGAGTGTGGCTTCCACCAAATCGTATCAAGATTTGGAAGATGAGAATGAAGTTTTGCACCAAAAGCTCCGTCAAGCACAAGGGGATATTCGGGCTACTGCGGTTCAATCTGCCATTGAACTCCCTGCCTTGAAGGCTCGTGTGATGATGTTGGAAGAGGAGCTCAATGAGTCGGCCATGTTAGAGCAAGAGACCTATGAACTTCGACAAGAATTGGAGGAGGCCAAGGCAGACCGTAACTCGGCCCAATTGGCCGCCAAACAGTTGGCACAATTCATGGAACGTCAAAAGACAGAAACTGGTTTCCGAGGAGATGAGTTGGAGAAGAAGCGCCTATGGTATTTCCACAAACGATTGGATCAAAAGTGGGTCGAATTTGTGGTGACCATGTTAGCCTCCTTCAAGGAACAAATGCGTCTGCTTGGAGACTACTTTGAAATGGTGGTGACGGTTGTGGAGTCACCTGATATTCTGACCATGTTGGGTCCCAATGCCCGGAAGAAGAATGGGTGGTGGCAAGGATTTGGAAAGAGAGAACAAGAGGAAAGGGCGGCAGGCGAAGAGTCCGAGTTGCGACACCGTCTGTTGGGTGAACACATCAAGTTTTTCAACGCTCGTTTGCTGGAAATTGAAGATGAGATTGACAATCGGTCAGAAAGTGTGGATGCCATTCTGGACGGATTAACCCGTGAACGCGCGGAGATGGAAGAAGAACTCGACGAGACCGAGTTTGTAAGGAACCTGTTCTCCAAAAAGGGAGAAAAGTTATTGAAACATTTGACAGAATTAATGACGGGTCCGCTGTTTTCGCTTCCTTTGTTGGAAGGAGCAGCATCTCGTCTCGGTTGAGTTAGTTTTTTTGGCAGTTTGCTCTTGCATAGAGTTCGTATACTTTCCTGTATGCGTAGAAGATTTTGAGGACATCATTACAAGGAGTTCCTTGCAGATGCCGAATCCCCCGAATGACAATAGTTATCTAAGGTTTCCGATAGGCCTGAACTGACTTGCAGAGACTATAATCCGTCGTCGATACCAAAATGGCCATGTCCAGCATTATTACCTATGCTATGCCATTGCCGTTTTGCCAACCCCATACACAGTCAAGAACAAAGTACAAAAGAGATGGTTTGTCAAAAGGAGTGATGGAATTTATTAGGATATAGGATTTTTTTAAATTCTAAATCATTGCGTAGAATGCAATCTCATTTTAGTTGGCTGGCTCACTTTCATCGGCCACCACCACCTCGGCGTCCACCGACCCCGCATCGGCCTCGGCGTTGGGTGCTCCAGGCTCTGGGAACTCTCTCCAGTGAAAGTTGAATCGGTAATGATCATCTTGAGGCACACAGGCCAACGCCTGCTTTCGAATGAGACCGCGGAGCTTGGGATCCGTCGTATTGAGCCAGAGTTCTAGTTTATACATGGGGTGCTTTCCCTTGGATTTGTCCACAATTCGGATACCCAGAACGTGTTTGTGGTCAATCTTTCCCTCCATGACGCCATGCGCTAGTTTGTGCCAATAAGCGTCTAGGAGTTGAGGAGGAAAGTAGTGCTTGACGTAGAGCTGGCCAGCACAGTTTGGATCTTCCCAAGCCGGGCGAACACCTTTCTGGAAGAGACTATACTCGGTATGGTTCATTCCAGCACGGTGCTCTCCCAGAGTGTTACGCGTAGACTTGAGGAAGAAGTTGGTACTAGGTTGGGGCAAGTGGTGGAGATCCATGTGAAAGGCCTCTTGCGTGGGATGAGAGAAAAAGTGAGACATTTCATTGGTGTTGGTAGTCCATTCTTCCCCTGATTGGAAGTGACCACTGTCCCAGCAGTGTTTCCATAGAATCCATTCTACAGTAGGTTCTGGAACACCTTCCGTTTGTATTGTTGTAGCTGTCATCGTGGTGATGTTGTTGTTAGTGTAGTAGTAGTAGTTGTTGTTGTATGAATATTATATCAGCACAAAAACTTGCACTAGTAGAGTGTTTGGATTTTTCTCGCTTGTCGTTTCAAGGAAAAAAAAGTGAGAGGCTCTCACAACTTCACAAGTAGTTCGTACTGAACTTGCGCAAAGGAGCATGGCATCGTTTGGCTTCGGCATTCGCATACGTAAACTTCCTACTCAGCCCTACGAGAGGGTGGTGACTCGTTCGTCCGTCGAAAACCCGAACACCAGCAAATCACGAACTCGGCGTTGTCCAAAATGAATCAAGAACGCTTCGCGATGGTATGATTTCGCCGGTCTACGCATGCACGGTGCGTGGACTGTACTGCACAGGCTATGACAGGTGCTAGCGAGCTAGAGGAGCTGAGCCACCGACACGTCCTTGAATAGCCGCTTGACATCATCTTGGATGAGGAACCAGAACTCGCTCATTATTTTGTTCAGGTTGCAAGAAGGAGAAGTAGAAAGACATGAGATACGTAATCTATGTTTGCAGTTAGTACCTAGTACCTACAAACTAGGGTACTAGGTAGTCCAAATGGTTGCTGTCTGGTGGGTACATGAAATTAACAACCTATAACCCTCTATCGTAATAATATGGAAGTTTGGGTTGGAAATGTTTCCATTGGTAGATGCCACCAATGGTTTGGGCACCAATCATGCTCCAATAACAATCATTAGTTTTAGATTACTCTTGAAACTCCTTCAAATAGGCAAGCATTACATCGGGTTTGTTGATGCACAATTGTTGAACACCCGTGTCCAGCAAGGCTTGATACATCGTTGGATCTTCGTTTCCTACATCCAAGAAACGTTCCTCGCAATCACTCTTCATGCCTCTAGGACCACGCATCCATAGCATACTACCGTATCCAGCTGCGTGGATTTCATCGACTCGAGGCTTCGTACAAGTGTCGTACTTCAAATGGATCTCGGTGGCACCACAGGCCTTGGCTTGTTCCAAGTAGTCCTCAGGCACCTCGTCAAACAAGGCGCCCGTTGGGTACTTGATCGTATCCGGTCGCAATGATCGCAACTCCTTGAGTTGAGAATGGTCAAAGGATGAGTAACTGCATTGCGATGTCATGTCCAATCGTTCCACCAAATCCAAAGTCGGCTGCACAGTTCCAGGACCCTTGAGTTCAATCTTGACGAAAATGCCAGACTTTTTAGCATCCATCAATACCTGCTCCAATGTGGGGATCACACCTGCCTCAATCTTTTCCTTGGGGCATGCAAACTCGGCAAAGTCAGTGTTAAACTTGAGGGATCGGACGCTGGTCTCATAGTCTCCAGGAGAAGGCAAGTTGGTGATCGTGCCTTCAACACCACAATAATCAAACAAATCTCCAATTTTGCCTGGAGTATCACCTCCGTGAAAAACAATCAAAGTGCCACAAGCCGGCAATTGGAAAATATCCAATTCCACCGCCTGACAGCCAATGTCAGCACATTCCTGAAAGGAAGCACGCGTATTTTCAAGCTCTTTGTACAAACTGCCTCGATGCCCAACAATAAAAGGATACGTCTTGGATACTGGATGAGGCAATGTGGTAGCCTTGTCGTCCACAGCAGGACTCAAGCCCAAAGTATGACGCAACGATTTCTCCGTTGACATGGTAGCTGCGCTGCGATATGCTGAAGTTGCTGTTGCTGAAAACAAAGAAGCCGGAAGTAAACTGGAATTGCACTTGGAAGGAATAGTACTGATTCCACTACTACTGCCTAGATACCGGAAAGATAGAAAGCAACAAGAATTCAACCGTCGTAAATGCTGCATCAAACGTTGCTTGGATGTGCATTTTGTGACGTTGGACTTTCTCGCTGGCTTTCGAAAAATGGAGTCGGTTGAGTCCACTCTGAATCTTGTTCCTTTGGCAAGATTCATGCATATTATACGGTAACCTCCACCATACCATACATTCAAATGAATAATACCCTGTCACGGCACAGTAACCAGTCGCGCAAATCAGTCGCGCTAAGAATGCCTTCTTGTGTTTAGTTGTGTTGTTTGACGTTCTACCTACAACAACAGCACTGGTTTTGCAGCATCACCACTTTTGGACCAAACCAGAGGCAACTTAATCACTCAAGATGGCAGTACGAGTACATTATCATGTACTAGTATCATGTTGTTCTTGCTTGTTGTTGTTGTTGTTTTGTGGTTGAAAGTTCGATACTGAACGCTGCACTATTCTGCTACTTTCACCAGTATTCTGCAAACCTAACTACAGTTCTTTATAGTTAATGGTTGGTAGCAGGTGTTGGTTGAGGAAGAATGGAAGAAACACCACAGAGCCTGGCTCTTAGATTGCATTTCAAACTACACAAGCAATGATTTATACCAACGACCTAAATGTAGAATGTGGGCAGTAGCGTGAAATGAGATACCAGATGATTGGAAGCCATAGTTCCTTCATGTTTGTTCGATTGTGACGATGGACGACGACTCAACTTTCTGAATTAATGTCTGTTTAATTGGGATTATTACAAAGGAATTTTCGCCCGAAGGAGGACATTTTAGGTCATATTTAGATTCTCCCCAGGATGACTGAGGTGTCACTTCTCCTATTCGCATGCTCAACGAAGAGGCGGATTGCTCCCAAAACTGCCACAATGACGACGAAGTGCGTGCAAACTTGGGGATGGAGGCGCCGATGAGACGGGACCATAACGAACTTCCGCGTTGCTTTTCATAGTAAAACGAACATCATAGAATGGGAACAGTGGCAAAGCAAAAGTATCAAGGGGAATTCTCGAACCGAAACGCATGTACCGAATGGTGGATCGCATAGCAAGTACGTTAGTTGTGGCAACGCATATTTACGAAGTAAAGGATAACACAACATTAATATTCGATAGATGACCCTCCTTGAATAGCGCATTGTTCTTATTAAACTATATCCAGGTTGTGTAGGGGCATCCACACTGCTTCGCTGTTGTTGGCTATTGCGACCAAATTCTTTTGAGACCAGGGCGCTTGGTTGAATATTTGACATCACATAATTTTCGCCATTCTGCTCCACCATAGTAAGAAGATACTTGCTGTACTTGCTGTTTCCGGACCTAAATTATTTGTTGTGTTGTCCAGCATGGCGCCGTCGAGAGATGCTCCGAACCCAGAGAGTCTTGATGAGCTCTTTTTCTTGTTGAGCTCCAATAGCAATAGCAACAGTGCCTCCTCCTCGAACATCAACACATTCACCAGCAATATTCAAGGACCAGCTACATTGCCTCCCGTTGCTGGTGCGCCTAGAGACTTCGCAACAAACCAGAGCATTCAGCCAGTGACAACACGGGAAACAATGGATAAGTGGTCGCAGCCTTTCCATTCCGCTCCTGGTTTCTTTGAGGCTAGCACCAGTTCCAGCCCACCCAAGAAGGAGGAGGAGGAGCACCAGGATACGACTCAGAGAGAAAATGATGTTTTGCTAGGCAGAGGGAAAGCATACTATCGGCACCCAGGGAATGTGCGTTTTCGAAGGATGATCTCGGACCTCTCGCCGTCATATGAGGCTACTGGGGTGAATGGAAAGTACATTATTCGAGAAAACATTGTGGAGCAAATACGCCGAATAGGTGGACGGTTTTTGAAACAAGCCGGAGCCGCTTGGGAGATTGCAAGCGACAAGGAAGCGATGGATAAGGTGGCTCACGGTTTTCGTGCTCTACGAGGAGGAGGAGGGAAGAAGGGTGGTCTACAAAGGAAGACGAGTCAATCATCTACATCGTCGTCGGCAGCGATCGAGGATGCCCCCGGCGACTGTGACGACTTTGACAAGAAGCGCCGCGAAGGAGATGACAAGTGCTGACTTTATCTTGAGAGGTCTCATTGAATGGTGGGCTCCTCTCACACTGGATCTTTTTGGATGTTTTGTACTACCACTCTCTAACGCTATAGTCAGTTTTGGTTGTTTCACTAGTGGAACCTATAGTTCTATTGTAATACTACCTAAACTACCCACCTAGTACCTGATACGAAACCCAAACACCACGTCAATAGTGGTGGTCTATAGTAGGTGTTATTCTTTGCTGGCAACGAGCACATTATTTACAGACCAGTAGTACCTGACACGTAAGTCAAACACAGCATCAAGATGGGTCTATACCGGTAGCTGCATTGAAACTGGTTACAATACCGTTTGCTATTACTTTAGTAGAATAGTACTCGTAGCAGCAGTCTACCGATATTGGGGTGGAGATACGGCACCCGTAATGTTTCTCGGCGACATTCCATGTCCAAAAGGATTTTCCTCCTTTTGTGACGAGGAAGACACGAAACAATTGACAATCTCAAAGCCCAGCTCATCTCCTGCACTATAAACAATATTGGAGGAGGGATCCAATTCTTGGGAGGGAGAGGGCGACAGGGGCATGTGAGCAGAACTGTATGAGGCACAGTTGCTTCCGCTGGGGCTGCTGCAAGGTGACACAGTCGGTGTCTGTGCAGCGGGGGATGCAGGTCGACTTGGAGCACGAGGGTGCACGTTCGACATGTTTCTGGGGTGTTGGGGAACCAAAGCTTGATATGCTTCCGCCAAACCTGGTGTAGTGGCTGAGAGACCAGCCACTCTCAGAATATGTACGCAAAACGTTTGCTTCATTTGTGTTGACAGTGAAAGGTCGTGTTCCATAGCCGCAAGCAGACTGGCGTAGGCGAGAATACTCGGACACTGTGGCAAATTCAATAACAGTCCCTGTCGGATCAGGAACAACGCTTTGGAACGAATGGTTTCGACTGCATGGTCAGGCACTAGGGTGACAAACTGATGCAAGAAACATTGAGGCGTTGTAGGGTGCAACTTCCAAGCCAGCACCTTGAGCAAACGACGTTCCATGTCGATCAGTTGATCTACTGACACATTGGCTTGTCCAATTCGGACCAGTTGATCCATGGGGAACATTTTTGTGTCATGTACTTTGATTGCCAAACTCAGACAAGCAAGGCCTAACAAGTGAAACTCTTCACTGGGCATCTTGTACATGGAACGATCCAAAAAGTTCATAGCCGTAGGAACAATACGGGGAACCAAGTTGAATACTTCCACTACAGAGTACATCCATTGAACCACAACGGGCTTCCATGTTTCTGCTGTTGGATCTCGCGAGGCTACGTGATATTGCTTTTCCAATCTTTGCATCAATTGCAGCGTGTCCGAAAGATCATCTAATCTTCGCGCTGTTTCTTCATCTTGTTGACTCTCTTTGGTGACGAGTGGTAAACATCTCGGAGATGAATACTGATTGTAGTAACTAGTTTGCATGGACATCATCGTGGGAGGTCTTTTGGGCAACTATAATATCGTACTCTCCTGGGAAAGGATGTGACTCTTTTTTTGTTTGTGACTTGGAGAGTCGATCGCACTTGCACAAATCGCGAAACGTGGAATTTCCGTCTATACAAGAGACTTGAAGGGACTCGTCTTTAGCATGTCGCACCCCATTCAAATCATATTTCAGTGTCACATACTGCTCTTCTAACCGTTGGACGAATTCGGATAGGATCTCCACGCTCTGCCAACGATTCCACTTGCCGTTCAGACTCACCCTCGCAAGATCCTCTACAAGAGTCCCGAGTCCCACCCCCATAGTAGGGTCAGACCGTCGTATGTTGGATGTCTGTTAAAATAGTCGTTGAGGTGGATATTATGACAATGGCGGGAAAGTGGGTGACAACGTGAAGGTCTCCACGGGACTTGAGTGTTGGGTGTGTCTTGCTTTCTCACTACTTCTCAGAACTTTCGCTAAAACTGTCGCCAATAAGTTCTTCATCCAAACTACAAAACAACTCTCTCTTGGAGACTCCAAACTAGGATGCTACTAGTCTTGGATCTTGCACCAATAACTTGGGACCTCTCCAAGAAGTTGCCTCTATTGAAAGGTGAAACTTCTTGATCCTTCAGTACTAAGTAGGGTAGCGATATTCACCAAGCCCACCCTCCTCCATCCAAGTGTACAACTTTTACGTATTGATCTGCTAGATAATCTATTGCAATGTTTACAGAACTCATCTTTTCAGTTCCGAGTCTACAAGAATCCTATTCAACGACACGACGAAAGAGTTGGTCCATACCTCTAGCTCCAGATCTACCGGTAGAGATTGACTAATAATAAAATGGACTCTCCTTCTTTCCTTTCAAGTGCGAGCACATCCATTGGCAGTCGCACTACATCCTACTGTACAAGTACTACAACTATGACGTCCCTACTATCTTTAGCTTGAAGGCTGTAAATTTGTACAACAATGATGAATTTGCTAATTGATGTTCGAAGTTGGAACTTTGCTTGCTTCACTGTCTTTGGCGACATCGTGGTTGTGGACGGGCGACGGCATATTGTTACCCTCTTCTTTTGTTGGTGGTAGTTTTCTTTCAAATTGAGGGCGAGCCTTTATACGATACTGGAGAGACGGATGAGTATATTTCTGACTTTCATTGACTGGCATGCATCCTTGCCCAAAGCGACGATAATCTGGGCCAATGGCTTCTGCGTCAGGGTAGACTGCCTCAAATTCGTACATCAACAAAAGAGTTGCGATGGCCGTAGGGGCTTCATACTGCGAGAACTTTCTTCCTATACACATCGTTGGCCCATAACCAAAAGCCATCAGGGGGCATGCAATGAGCTTTCCGTTGGCGTCGTAGTGCTTGTTTCCTTTGAGAAACCGTTCGGGCCTCACTTCCTCAGGGTCCGGAAACACAGACGGGTCATGGTGGGGGTTTGTCAAAAAGAGAGATTCACCTTTGAAGAACGCATAGGTTTCACCATGAATCTCAATGGTGGTGTCCTCGGTAACCATACGTGGCACGCATATGGAAGAGCGCAAACGCAGGGTTTCAAAAACCATGGCCATGAGCAGCGTCATTCGATCGAATTTTTCTGTGGACAGAACTGGAAGTTCTGTAGCGGTATCAGGATCCCAACCGTCCTCCCCCAAAACTTGACAGATCTCAGACATGATCTTCTCCTTTAGTTTCTCATCTCGCAAGATAAAGAAGAGCATCCAAAATATTGTAGGCAAAGAATTGGTGTTCATAGCCCACGCCATAATGAACAAAGTAACTTCTTGGGGAAATTTCAACATGGCTTCCATGTTACGAGCGCAGTCCTCCATTTCCTCGACCGGTAAAGCAGTAGAAAGGTAATTCTGCACAAACTTTTGTGCGTTTCTTTCCTTCGTTTGCAAGAAACCTGGAATCAAGCCACTTGCAATTTCAACCGACCTTTTGTCAAAGATGACTGATTTCTCGTATATCTCGTTGCGTTCGAGTGAAGAATCATAGTTCCCATAAAACGCTCGAACAGCCGCATAGTAGACTCTATGGTTGACAAAATCTACAAGGTTGACCCCACCCTCTGGATCGTCGTTCTTTTTGTTTGTTGTTTGACAATCTAGAAGAAGGCTGTTCTTGAGATTGTTTCCAAAGCGCTGGATCATCTGGTCAAGAGTTTCACCGCTGAAGAAGTACTTGTGGGCCCAAGAAACCACATCACGAATTAAGTAATCTTTGGGGTCCGCACGAAACAAATTCTTGCACACCTTGTAGAATATCGCCTCGAAACTGAAGAGTTTCGGACGGCGTGAAAGGAAAGTGATGAGGTGGTAGTCTTTGACGAAGACAGCCGAACCAGAGGGCAACTTGGTTCGGAAGACAGGGCCATATTTTCCATGATTCCTGTTGCAAAACTCAACGTAGTTTCGCCCAAGCTCTATGCTTGAACCCAACACGGGGATCCAAGAAGAAAGAATGTTTGGTGGACGTTTCCCCCCGTTGCATCGAACCCTGTGATGGTAGTTTCGTCGAAGGATTTCAGCAAGAAGCACAACTGCTACGGTCAAGGTCAACAAAAGTGGGCTGAAATAACCTGGTGCCTGAATGTCATTTTCAGCAAACAGGTCCATCATGGTGGTAGTTTCGCCAGAAGGGCGCTTGTTGTAGCTGTTCACACAACATTTGAGCGCCGGTGGGCCACTATTTTCATAATGAACTTGAATACTAGTAGGTTTTTTGTCTTTTTCCCATTCTAGCATTCCTATGTTGCATTAAGGTTAATGAATGAGTGATGTTGAGGAGGAAAGGGCTCCTCCTCCACCACCACCGAACCGGCCAGCGCGAAAATAATGGTGTAATAACAACCGGTCGGTACGAGTTGTATGCAAAAAACTACGAGTAGGTACGACAATAAGAGTAGTGGAAAAGCCGTTCAAGTGCGAACACATAAAATGGCAGTCGCACTACAGCCCAGACCAACACGCAGCCACCAACCACCACCACCACCCATTCCACAAAGACATCTCTACTACAGGTACTGTACCATGGCAGCAGCAGCATCAACTTCGAACAACGAACTAGAAGACCAACCATGGATTGAAGATGGTTGCAATGATGATGATAACAACAATAACATCAATAACAATGAAGAAGATGATGAAGAAGATGAAGAGTGTTTTGGAAGCTCCTTGTTTGCGACAGACGTAAGCACCCCTGTCGATACCTTTACTTGTCGCTACACACCATCCTCCTCCCTGTCGTCGTCGTCGTCGTCGTCCTCCACTACCAGTGATGATGATAGTGGTGGAAAGTCAAAGACAATTACTCTCACATTGCATGGTATTCGAGCCAAATATCCACATTTACTTCAAAGTACCGGATTGACGGTTTGGAGAGGTTCCGAACAATTGTGTCAATATTTGGTGGATCATCCCGAGATGGTGGCCCATCGGACCATTTTGGAAATGGGAGCCGGTGTCGGTCTCTGTGGCATGGTTGCCAGTCAATTGGGAGCCAAACAAGTCATCATGACGGATGGTGATTCCGATACACTTGTGAATATGCGAAAGAATGTGGCGGATAACTTGAACTTGTCGAAGGATGATGGAATGGTGGAAAGTCAATGCCAATGTCAATGTCAATGCCATCAATTGGTATGGGGCCGTTGGAATACCGTAGCAGAAAGAGGTTGGAAACATCGTTTTGATGTAGTCATGGGAGCGGATGTTGCGTATGCCCAAGGATCGTTGGATATATTGATGGAAACCGTGGAAACCTTGTTGTCGTTGGGTACTAGTGGTAGTGATGGTGATGGTGGTGATCATGGTCCAGCCGTGGTCAAAGAAGAACAAGAAGAAGAAGCATCCTCCTCTGAACCTATTGCCAGTACAACATGTACGAGTAGTACAGGTGGTATTGTTGTTGTGGAACCACTATTTCTGTTGAGTTATGTATACCGTGGAAGTGTGACGATTGAAGAAACGTTGGAATGCGCGGAACGCCATGGATTGACATGTTTCGATCGACGACTACCTGTATCAGAACTCAGCAGTAGTAATAACGACGACGGCGGAGGACAAGGAATGGGCAATGGCATTTACCTATTGAAACGAAAGCAATGTTAGTACTAGTAGTTAGCAATGGCAGTGTAATGAATTGCTACTACTAGTATGTTTTTGTACAAGTACTAACGTTAGTACTACTAGTAAGTAGTAGAAGCATCCACAACATTCTCTCGGAGTTCTTTCTGTACCGAAATAAAAGCTACCGTACCACAACTACAAGAAGTGTTACCTGACAATAATGGAAGAAATAATATTGTTGGAATGCACGGAACGCCATGGTGGATTGGGATTGACATGTTGTATGATGTTTCGATTGTCTACTCGTTGTAACCAATACTACTGTACCGGTAATGATAATGACAATGGCATTTACCTCTCTCGTATTGAAACGAAGGTAAGAAACTGTAATGACAATGAACCATTCTCCAACAACAAACACCACAATCGCAACAAAATAAAAACTACACAAGTACTAGTACAACAGACAACAGTCATAGTTGGTATGTGAAACAAGTCCTATTCAATTGTATTTGTACCCATTGCTCACGACAGCAACAGTAAAATCCTGTTATCTTTCCCAGCCAAAAAAGTGCTTATGCGGTTTGGACAGACTCGACCTTTCCAAGCATCTTAAGACGGTTGGAGTCCATAACAGCGATACGTCCAAGGGCGGCGCATTGGGCGAAAGGCTCGACGAAGAGAGGAGCGGTAGGCTCGAACTCGACCTCGGCGGACTCGTATTGGGAAAGATCAGGGGGGGACTCGACCTTGGCTCCTCCGGTCTTCTTGGATTGCTTCCAAAGGATCTTGGTCATTTTGCAGGCGACCTTGGCGGTACGGGAGAAGATGATGGGGCAGTATCCGGGCTTGAGGACTCCAGGGTGCTCTTGGACGGCGACCAAGGCGGTGAAGGACTTGATGGGCTTGAGGGCTCCCTCCTTCTCGAGGTAGATGATATCTCCAGGGTTGACCTTCTCGTCCTTGGCAATACCCTTGACGGACATACCGACGGAGTTTCCGGGTCCGGCGGACTCGAGGACCTTCTTGTGTTGTTCGATGGAGAAGATCTTCTTTCCAGTCAATCCGGAGGGAACAATTCCGATGACATCTCCGGGGCGGGCGGTTCCTTGCTCGACGGTTCCGGCAATGATCATACCAACACCCTTGATGTTGTAAATGTTGGAGATGGGGAGACGGAGAGGGGCGTCGGGAAGACGCTCAGGGGGCTGGATGAAGTTGTTGAGGGCATCAACAATGGTGAATCCAGTGATCTTTTGCTTGGGCTTGAGGTTGGCCTCCCATCCCTTGTACCAGGGGGCCTTGTCGGTCTTCTCGACGAGGTTGTCTCCGTTGAATCCGGAGTAAGGGATGAAGGGGACCTTCTTGGGCTTGAAGCCGATGAGTTGGAGCATCTTGACGAACTCCTCCTTGATTTCGTTGAAGCGCTCCTCGGACCATCCGCAAGAGTCCATCTTGTTGATTCCGACGAGGATTTGCTCCACTCCGAGCAAGTACAAGAGACGGGCGTGTTGACGGGTCTGTCCTTCCTCCACTCCCAACTTGGCGTCAGCCTTGGCAATGGCAGCCTCGAATCCTCCCTTCTCGGCAGGCACCAAGAGCATACCGACGTCGGCGGTGGCGGACCCAGTGATCATGTTCTTGATGTAATCCTTGTGACCGGGAGCGTCGACAATGGTGTAGTGGTACTTCTCGGTGTAGAACTCCTTGGTGTTGCACTGGATGGTCACTCCACGCTCACGCTCCTCCTTGCAGGTGTCGAGGTAGTAAGCAAATCCGAAGGAGGACTTTCCCTTCTCCTCGGCAATGGCTTGCAACTTGGTCATCTCACGCTCGGAGATTCCGCCCATCTTGAAGATCAAGTGTCCGCAGGTGGTGGACTTTCCAGCATCGACGTGTCCGCAGACAACCAAAGAAAGGTGGATCTTGTCAGCCATGGTTGAATTAAAAGGAAATTACTACTAGTACTTCGAAACGGAGTGAACGAACGGTAACTCGTTTTATGACTTTTTTTTTTTCCTTGGTTGGTTGAGTGGGTGGCTTGGGTTGTGTCTGTGGCCTGTGGTGGTCTCGCCGTAGCCTTTCTACATGGTTCTACGTACTATGTACGACTGGTACACTCGCTACGAGTACAGGACGGACCCCGACAGAAACACATCGAACACGACGTTCATGAGTGGTCCTCGTTCGTTGCAGCTTGCAGGTCGTGGGACATCCATCAAGATTCCTGCAACTCCCGCACCCAGATTCCTTTCCGGGTGACCCTGGCATATGGCTCTCGACGCTTGTCGGTTTAGTAACACAGGTAGGAGGTAAACATGCTTTTTTGGGGTGTTTTGGGGGTGCCCGGTGCCTGGCGCGACCTGCGCGTGTCGGGTGGTCCTCGTGCGGCCATGTCTGTCAGGCCTCCATCTGACTCGTTCTCTGGTGGGTCAGTCACCCTTCTCTATCTCGCTGTCTCGCTGTTCATTCAAGAAGAAGGAGGGTATGACCATGGTGTGACGTTGACCGTTGACTTTGCATATTCCTTTCTTCTTCAACCACCACTACCACCTGTCCGTTTTCTTCTCCCTACAGTTTCATTTGTTCGGGTTGCTACTGCTTGCCGTTGTTCGGGTTCTGTTTCGGCGACAATAGGCCTTTTTCGATTGAGAGAATTGTCGACGACGACGACGACGACGACGACGATAGGAGTCTACCAACACCAAGTTGTTAGTGAGAAAAAATGCGTTCCTCGGTCGATGACTTCATGGCAGAATGGGCAGCAGCATCCAAGAACAGTAACAGTGAAGAGCATGATAATGATGATGAGGATGCTACCACTCATAATCCAACAACAACAACAACAACAACAACTGCGAGTACAACAACTACAACGACAACAACCACGCTGCAACATCAACCAATTTCGGTTGGAAATGCCGAAATTTGGAATCCTCATGTCATCTTGGAGATACATCCTTTCAACAACAACAATCTTCTTCGGGGATGCACTACAAGTACTGCAAGTACTACTACAAGTACTATTCCTGCTTTGCCAACCAACCCTCAAGTCGAATTGATTCGTCGTCGAGCACATGAAGGATTTCTACAAACATGTTTTCAAATTTTGCAACAATCCAATCAAACCAATAATTGGAAAGTTGCTAAATTGCCTATTCCGTCTTTGCTCGAAAAATGGCATATGGATGCCAAGTTGCATGAAACAAAAGCAAAGAATAATGTTGTCCATGCCAAGAACAAGAACAGAAATGTTGAACAACAATCGCAACAACAGGCAATGCCACTGATTGCTTCCACGACGGAAATATATACCTTGTATTGTCAACAACAACAACAACAACAACAAGGACAACAAGGGCACCAACAGAATCGATTGTCGTTGTTTCCGGATCCCGTCTTGTTGCAATCTCCTGCTGCCGTTTCCTTTTTCAAACCTCTTCTCCAAGCCGAACTGGAAAACGCGCTTCCGGCGCTTCCTCCCAAATTCCCACGACAGATTCAAGGGATTCACAAAGCCTTACAACGGGCCATGATCCAAGCACAAGACTCTTTTCAGAAACAATTGCAACAAGCCTATCAACAAGAGGTTCGATTATTGCAACAACAGAGTCATCGGGGGAAAGGAAAGTCCAAAGGAAAAGCAACATTTGTTTCGAAACAACGACTGCCCAAATTGGACTTGTCTCCCGATTTGTGTCGTGTCACGTATGCCGGAGTGACCTTGCAATTGCATGCAGCCTATTATGACAAGTTGCATCAATTGTTTTTGCGACAACAACAACAACAATCGCAACATCAACAAGATCAACAACAATCGCAACTTTCTTGGAATGAAGTATTGTTTTGTATTTTGTGTCGATATGATATGATTCAAGGTGCAGGATTACAAGCCGGTGTACCGGGAAGAGTCATGGATGTGTTGATGGAAACATTGGATTGTCGGATGGAATGTTTTGCGAGTCCCTTCAATTGTCGGTATGGACAATATGCGTCAGCCTTTGGATTGGATCGATGTTTAGGCAGTTTGGGAAGTTTCTTTGATTTGGAGTTGGAGGAAGGTTGTTATGAAGCCAATCCACCCTTTTGTGAAGCCTTTATTCTGCGGTTCAACCAACGCATGGCTCAATTGTTGCAAACAGCACAAGACAAGAACAAGGATCTCATGTTTGTCGTGATTGTCCCAACTTGGAAAAAGTCGGCGGCCTATCAATCGTTGCTAGACAATACCTTTCTGAAGCATCATTTGCAGTTGCCTCAAGGCAAACATTGGTATACGGAAGGAACTCAACATCGACGCAAGGCATCCTTTCGTGTAGCTTCCTTTGATACCAGTATCCTCTTTTATCAAACAGTAGCAACAGCCACCGCAGCGGGCCAATCGAAATGGGAGATTTCCACGGAAATGTTGCAGCAGTTGGAAGAAGCCTTTTGTCAAGATCCAGGAGAAATGGTCAAATCCAAAGCCTCGGTTGTTGGTGACGCCAATACGGACGCCACGACCACTGCCACCCCGTCAGAACCAAAAGGAAGCAAGAAACGAGCTGCCATCTCCCTCAAGGATCCTCCTTCTGTCACTTCCATTACAACTACCCCAAGCCAACAGCAACAGCAAACGCAACAAGGCCAACATCCAACTACAACTCGAAAACAAAAACGCAAACAAGACGCTGCCAAACCAAAGAACAACAAGTCCTCCAAAAAGAAAAAGTTGGCATCCAACAATCCCAAGGAAGAAAGTCAGGCACAACTGGATCTGTTGGCGTCCTTGGGTCTATCCTAATCCCAATCCCAATTCTAACTCTACCTTAGAGTTGTGTTCTAGTATTATGGTATAGTACTACTAGAATAGAGCAGTTCGTAGTAGCTATCCATTCCATTCCTATTATATTCTTGTACCACCATTCATCATCATTCACCATTCATTTTACTTTCATTCAACCACAAAACAAACAAACAGATTTAGACTACCCCGGGGATGAATCGGTAGGGCACTCGTTTCTTGTATTCATCCCAATCATCGCCATACTTGGCATAACACATTTCATCGTCTCGCGTGCTTCGGTGAATGAGCAAGACAGCAAAGTAAACCGCATAATAGTAGGGAACGATACTGTGGAATCCACAGAGTAGACAGTAGGTGAGTCCCATAATATAGTCTCCAGTGTAGTTGATTTTGCGTGCCATGCCCCACCAACCACTGGTCAAGAGCCGTGTTCCACGCTTGGTTTGTAGGTAGGTAAGTTGTGCCACGGCGGGATCATTGGGATTTCGACGAAAGACATCCTTTTGACCATTGGCTCCTCGAAAGATATAGAATCCCAACAAATAGATCATGACAATGGCTGTGAGCATAAAAGGACTCAAGTGTGGATCATGATGGACCAAATATTTGGCATTGACGGTATAGGTAAAGGGCACCCATGCCATGTCTCCAAAACACAACATGAATCCAAATCCATCCGTAGTAATATCCATGGTCGTAAGAATAGCTCGTTCTTGATAGAGAGAATCCCAAACATAAAAGGCTTGGAAACCATTCAAGAGCCACATACTTCCCGAAACATATCCCAAGACTTGTCGTTGTTGTTGGAGACAGGCATAGTTCAACAGAACCCATCCAATGAGACCAGGACGCAATTCACAAAATTGTTTCCAATCCAAATCCAATGTCGAAAACAATGGAATACGAATCCTAGGATTAAGTTCTCGACCCATCCAAAAGTCATAGGGGAGACTTCCGGAATTGCCACCCACGGCAAGAATCTTGTTCGGTTGAAAACTACCCACATAAAAGTAGACAGACAAGAGAAATGTCCATAGATTGGCCATCCATGCCAATTCATCATAATAGGCAAACAAATAATCATTCAAGGGAATACCAGATACAAGGACACCCACGATAACGACCCAAAAGGTGGCATGACCATTCAATTTGTACGACAAACGATGTTTGTCATTGCCCAATACAGGAGCCCCTTGGACAATAGGACCTGGCAATACCATCCATAACAAGACAAATACTAGAAAGTAAAGCAGCAATCCCAATCCACATTGGAACAACAACTTGGGATTGTCGGCAGACGGCAACAAAATCTGTAGAATCTTGTTGTTGTTGTTATGCCAATCCAAATCGACGTATCCCACTGTACTCCAATGCGACAACAACAGCACCAAAATAGGAAGAAGAACTACACTGACTCCTCCACCAATGGGACCTCCAAATTCATAATGAAACTCTTCTTCCTCTACTTTCTTTTGGGATGATGATGATGTTGTTGCTGCTGCAGTTGTTGCTGCCATGATTGGATCGCTACCACCGTAGTTTGGTTGTTGCTTGAGTGTTGTGGTGACGAAGAATTATGTGTTTATTTTTAGCAAGAGAATGGCGGATACTTGGGTTGCACTCGGGACTCAAAACACGAATGAAAGAAGGTAGGACAGGAAGCAGGGAGGGAAGTTGTCATGAATCACAAGCAAGATAATAACAATAATAATAGAGCAATCCTAGCCTACCATCAAACTGCTCGAAACGAAAGCACGACACGAGGTAGCTACGGTATCCATTCTGCTTCTTTCCATACTAGCGAGGCCGAAAATCTACAGCGGCATGCCCACATTGCTCTAGTAGAGTTCGGGGATGCTAAACCCTATAATACTACTTCTAGAATTTTCCTAGTAGAACCACAGGTATTCCTAACTGTAAGTAGTAGGGTAGTACTACTAGTAGTTGTTCAAAAAAACTTTATTCCATCTTCTGCCGACGTTTCTCCATTGAAAATCGTACATTTGCCTTCTTCTTCCAATATATTCAACGCTCGTCGCAACAATTCTTCGTCCAATCCTTGAAAGGACATGCCATGTACATCTTCTCCACTATGCAACTCGTACATGGTACAAACATTTCCAATTTGACCATTTTGCAACGCCCATTGGTAAATGTCCGTTGCCAACTCGTCTGGTTTTCTCCACAAGACACGGCATTGGGTTTGAGCTTCATCCAACCATTCTCCATTTCCTTTTTCCACTAAATCCTTCATGACGGCTGTAATACCTTCTTGAGATAAAGATCGACTAATCTCATGGTTCGTCCACAAGGGACATTCATGGACGACCAAGGTCTTGAGTTTGTTTTGCATGTGAAATTGGACAATCAAATCCCGCCATAATGTCAATTGCTTTTCTCGAGTCTCCAATACAGGTTGGATCGTAAAGAAAGGAGGGAACGAATAAAAGTCTGGATACTGGGGATTCATTGATTGCAACAATGAAAAAAGGGTGACGTTGTTGGTATGGAAAGGAAAGTAAGTAAGAAAAGAAAACACAACAGTATGTGCTTGGTGAGTCATGGAAAGAAGACGAGGACTAAACCTGATCGTGGACTGTGCAAGAACAACAGGGTTTGAAACAATCAACCATTGTGCACATTCCTACTTTTTCTTACCTCAAACGTTGACATTGTCTCTCAAAGAACCACTCTACCAGCACTACCGGTACTGTAGCAGTAGTCTATTGATTTGGAAAGAGCTCCGGTATGCGGCACCAGTTGTCCTTTTGTATGATATCAGGTATAATAACTACGCTACTGTACGTATTATACAATCTACCATATTGAACCTATCTACATACATATAACCTACGTTCTTTCTGCATATGAAAGTTGCAACAAAATTACTGAGGTCTCGGCTGCACCTACTGACTACTATGATACGATTTTTACCGTGGACGTGGTGATTTAGTTCGCTTTGTGCATCGGTCATGACTATGGGGAGGCTTATCGGGCGTCACTCTTGTCAATTGGGCCCCCTACTATTTGCTTTTAAACGCAAAAAGAAGCAAGGCGGAGTTTCAATTGCGGTAGAATTCTGGGAGATTTCGAGACGCGCTGCAATAAATCTACTAAATAACCTCGTATGACTGCGATACTCCTCCGTGATGTCCAAAAGTGCACTGGGTATGGGGAGTACGAAGTCGCGAAGCTCTCTAGAGAGCTAGTGTTGATTTTCAGGTACGAGTAGAGTTATTAATACCTCCTGGCAAGAGAGATAAATCGTTTTCCATCATGATGATGGATCTTGGAACGATGATCATGAACTATTTGCTCTTAAACGGAGTCCTCGGACCTCCTATGTTTGGCTGACGAAACTGTATTCCCAATACGTCCCAAATTAGCATCATCATCGCGAACTCGAATGAAGACTCAAACGGCCGAACTACCGGAAGTTTGGTTATAAACCTGGTCAATCACGGGAGGGCGCAACCCATTCCGTCATATATGTACCTCTGATGGAGGGCCATGAAATTTCACGCCTCGCTTCATTTTTGCAGGTTAATTCATAAACATTACTACGTGTAATATGTCAGTTGGTAGTCAGGTTACTATGTGTCAACAAAGGGTTTCACGCCAATAGTATCAGAGCATTTTCGTGCAGTGAATCGACAGGAGGATAAACATAGTAAAGAGGATGATGGACCTTCGTCGTATTGAAAAACGCACCAACGCACGAAGACGCGGACCCAAACGTCAACGCTGCCCAAGAGTACGAAACAACAGTTGTTCTGGTACATGGACCTCCACCCTGGTGGGCAGACAACATCTTGAACAAACCCATACAAGAGACAGTCCAAGAAGGTAGGGACTCTTTGTAGTGTCGCTGCTCTTGCTGGAGTGATAAAAGAATCAATGGTTGGAAATGGCCGGAGGAAGAAGAACAAAACTTCCGCAGCTCGTCATCGTCTTTGGAGTGGTGGATAAGTTGTTGTTGTTCCCACGATCTTGCGCTCACTACATTTTGCCTTTCAAAGCAACTTTCCATAGGAACTAGCCATCATGCCAAAAGACGACAGTGATGGGCAACGGGATCATGCACAAGATCCGTCCCACAATTTGGAAGAAGAAGGACGGAGACGAAGACGACCAGGGTACAATCACAGGCAGATCAATACAGAAGGAATGACGGAAGAGGAGAAGGAAGAACTGGAACGGAGGCGATTATCCAGTCGATTGAGTTCGAGACGAAGCCAGGAGCGCAAGTTGCAACGCATCGAGTTTTTGTACAAGAAGGCAGAGGAACTGCGGGAGCAAAACAAGCAAATTCATCGCGAAAACGCGCTTCTTCAGGCATCGCTCACGGCCGTTAGGCGGTCATTGCAGCAGGCCAAGAGTGGAGGTGCTGCTGGGGCTGCTTTTCTTCCCAATCTACCGATTGATGTACAGACATTCCTGGTCAACCAAAGAGCAGCTGCTAGTACTACTAGTACTAATAGTGGCGCCGGAAGAGGAGAAGGAGGCACTGCCAGGAGCACCACGTTGCAGCAGCAGCACCACCAATTCGAGTATCCTCCAGGGGTTGTACTGCCGCAGCAAACACCTGCCATGGCTCCACCTCCGATGTCATCATCCTCTACTACTACTCCTACTACCTCCTCGTCTAACCCGCAGCAACTCGATCAGCTCCGGCAACTGTTGCTTCAAAACATGCTATCCTCCAGCAGCACCACGCCAGCAGGAGGGGCACAGCGGTACCAACAAGGGGTGACTACTATGAGTCAGCAGCACCACCACCATATCATGCAACTGTTGGGGTCCTCCTCCACTAGTGGCGGTGCAGGCAGAGGCGATGCGAGTACTACTAGTCCTGCAGGAAGCAGCAGCAGCATTGCTCAAACCACTTCTCTTGTCGCTGGTGCTGCTGGTGCTCCAATGCCGCTTGGTTCTACTTTAGCGCAGCAGGATCAAAAGATTGCCTCACAATCGGCACTTTTGAGACCCGATGCTGCCACTACTAAAACCACCGGAACAAGTACTACTGCTACGGTGGTTGCCGCAGGACCCGTTGCGATTCCTACTAGTGCTGGTGGTGGTGCCAACAAGCAAGAAGAAGCGCCGCAGCTATCTAGAAATCAGTCAAAGATTCCTCCTTCTCGCCCCGCTCCTGCGCTGGATCAACAACAGCAGGCTCTGGTACAACGTCTAGTGGCGGCCATGCAGGGAAACCATCAGCCTCAACAGCAGCTGCATCCTACGGCTACTAGCCTCCTCGCCGCTCCCAACCAGCATTTCCCTTCAATGACAACACCCACTACTGCTTCTGCTGTTGCAAATAGCGGCAGCGCTGGTGGTCCAACCGTTCTTGAACAAGCAACAGCATTGGCATCGGCATCGGGAACCGTTGGTGGCGGTGCTGGAATGATGATGGCATCGAATCATTCATGGCTACTGTCTCAGTTGGCCTCTGTTTTGGGATCACAGCAACAACAACATTCACTGCCCCCGACAGCTCCGCAGCTGACAGCTATGCTTGGTAGTGGTGGGTCTCCGCATTCTACTACTACTCCTCGTTCCGCTACACCTGCATCTGTTGGTGTTGGTGCTGGCACCATCAATGCAACTGCACCATCGATGCCATCTGCATCGCCGCAACTAACACCAGCACCGATGGATTCTTCTTCGACTGCTTTGAATTTGCTATTGCAACGCATAGGGGGGCATCAACAACAGCAACAACAGCAGCAACTTCTTGCGCAAGAACATCAATCGCAGCTTCTTCTTCAAAGGGGGTCTTCAGAAGGAGGAGCTGGTACTGCCGCTGATGCGGCGGCTGGGTCCGCCACTACAAGGAGGAGCGGAGGGCACAACATTCATACTTCTCCTTCCAGTGTACTGTCTAACGAGTTTGCTGTGCAGTTACGCTCTCCTCCTAGTAGTACTGGTGGGCAACAAGAGAGAGGAGGAGCACCTGCATCAGCGACGTTCACGACACAAATACCTCATCCTACAATGGTCCATTCAACCAGCGGGGGAGCTTCTATGCCACAATGGCCTCAACAACAACAGCCGGTAACACGTGAGACAGGAGCACCGGCGCCGTCCAACACTGCCTCCAATGATTTCTTCCAAGCTTTCTTGCTTGAGCAGCTTCAAAGATCCGGAGCATCTACAAGAGGGGAGTCTCTACTACCCACTGCTACTGCTAGAACAAGCGGTGTTGGGAGTGGGAATGGTGCAGGTAGTAGTAGTAACTCCCTACATGCCATGCAGGAAGATGATGGTTCGACCGGTACTAATGAAGATGCCAACAACTAGTAGAGGTTCGCGCAAATACACAACATGCGGATGATGGTTCGACTCGAACCGGAGATGCCATTAAAGTTCGACAGTCTGTAACTAGAAAATTGGCGAAGTTCTGTACAGTGTGAAATGCTCCTACTCTTAATGGTGGCGAAGTTTTCGGTTTTTGTGGCTCGGCCACAGCTGCTATCTTGCACAAGAATTTTTAATGGCGTAGCGTTCAATTTTGTAGTTCTACTTCAATACAAGTAGTAGTCCTGTAGTAGTTGAGTAGTACAAACTATTTTACTGGAGGTGCTTCTGGCACTGGTACATCGACATCATCTACTGCTGCGTTGCACTACGAGCAGCAAGGTTGGGTCGTTGCCCAGAACGGGATCATGCACTTCGGCGGCATTTGCCGCAGTAAATTGGTGAACTTGGCGCCCTAGGAGGCTATTCCTCATTATATATTATTTTGAAATGGCCTCTCTTCTGGCCTCATTGTATTCTGATCGCTGTACCCAAGAAGTGATAGCGTCCTGATAAGTAGATTCCATGCTCTGACTCGATATGTTCAACTGCTATCAACATTGACAGAACTTCCCTGTGGATGACCAAAAGGACCCTGCATGGACGTCAACGCGCATCTCACTCATAGGCCAGGCATATTGATATAGACCAAGTGCCGATTTTTCACTCCGCCGTGAGGATATCGTTTGACATTTAATCTGTCGTATCCGGAGATCAACTAATGTAGAAAGTGCGTTCGAGCTTGTATTTAAAATAAAATAGTTCTCTGAAAGCGCAAGATTGCCGGGATGTCGGAGTGAGAAACCACCAGGTAACGCTGCATCCGACGAACACAGAAACCCAATCGTTACAATCCCCGGTGTAATCGCCGTCCTGCACTCGTGTTCCTTCTCGTTAAGAAAGTTGAACCCGCCTGAGAAACAAGACACGTCTCTCTTAGTCACGTCTTGTCCAGCTCAGGTGTCACCACCGCAGAGAAACGATTCTTCAAGTACAAAGATGTTCATCAATTATGAAAATCAGTTTGACCCAAATGGACCAGGTTTCGCTCCGTCATGAAATGAAATGCACGACAGAGGGTGTACACCTCATGAACTCATCACGTTATTTTAGGTTTCAATTGCTGAGACAGAGTAGTTCGGTTGCGACCGCATGGGTACAACTTCCCCTGATCCAGAAGAAAGACTTTTTCACCAACCATTCTATGCACAGCCACAGACTTTTGGATAACAGGTGGGCAACAAACCTTGTTGGCGGTGGGTGTTGTTTCTTCTTGGCCCATGATTGTTCTGTGGTGGCCATTTGTTGTGATCGTCCTCCGGACTCCCTCCTGCTGCGGACGTGATGTCGTTATCCGTTTGCCCGCAGGTAGTCGTAGCGTATGACGAGAACGCAGTTGCCCATTCATTTCCACTCATTTTTGTTGCTTGAATGTGTTCTGATTGTAGGTTACATTTGTATTTGGTGAAGCATGACAGGGAGTGCCAACCAGGCTCCGCAGCAGTCCTCCAACGACCCACAAAACAACGAGCAAGATGGAGATGGCGAATCCGGCGTACCGAGACCCCGAGGAGGAGCTGCGGTCCACCGTGCATCTCCAGCACCACGCCGCCGCAGGCAAATGGACGAGCAGGCAATGACTCCTGAAGAAAAGGCAGAAGAGTTGGAAAGGAGGCGAGAATCTAGTCGATTGAGTTCCAGACGTAGCCAAGAGCGCAAGCTCCAACAAATCGAATATTTGAATCGGAAAGCAGAAGCACTTCGTGAACAGAACGCGAGGTTGCAGCGCGAAAATGAGCTCTTTCAGGCCTCGCTCAGTGCGCTGAAGCAATCCAGGTCCTCGGCTAGAAGTAGTGCTGCGGAAGATTCGAACACCAGCACCGCAGTAGTACACAGTCCGAATGTCATCCTCGGGGAACAAGACAAAGAATCAGTCCTCGACGCTGATCATATTGCTCACCACCAGCAAGAAGAATGCAATGCTGCTTCGGTCCAACCTCCGTTAGATTCTTCTTCAGCAGGAGTTCGTCAACAAAGAAGTCATGGCGGAGTCACCAGCACCACGGCAACAACAGCCGCATCATTGTTATCACCACCGCCAGACTCCTCCTCTGTCGCTTCTTCTCAGGCAGAACTCGTTGCTCAACTCCTCCTTCTTCATACCCAATCGGCAGCGCCTACTAACAGGACACCGGCTGCACCCGCAACGGTAGGCAGTGCTGGGGAAGAACAAGAAGGTCAGGACCATGATGATCGCCAGCAACAGATACTCCAACAGCTCTACTCTTTGGGAATAATCCATGCCCCGCCGGATGATAGCGAGGGTCCTTCGATTATTGCTGCAGCAGCGGGTGACTCTAGAAACGTAGAGGACGACCAACGTATCCCCTCCCAACTGCCGCAATGGGGTGGGCTACAAGTTGCCGCAGCAGCTCAGCATGCTGATCACCATCAGACTGCTTCTGACGACAGAGGAGGACTAGTATCTACTAGTACTTCTGGGAGCAACCAAGGTGAAGGCAAGCTCTCTTCCTCCTCTACCAGGAAGGTACCACTAGTTGGAGACCTCAAAGGATCTCCCCCTTTGACGAAGACTTCCAAGCAGACCAACGTTCTTCAGGCGGCTACGGGTACTACAACAGCGGAGACAGCAAGAACCACCAGCGGGGTAGCAGAAGGTGGTAGTATTGGTACAGCAGCTGGTGCACTTGGTCCTCGTTTGCCTGCAATGGTGCTTGCCAACAATAACCTTCCACCCTCCTCCAGTACTACTATGACGACGGAACTCGATCTGCTGCTGCAAGAACGCCTTCTAGCTGCGCTAGCCAGTACTAGTAGCGCTGCTGCTACCGGTACAACAAGAAATGCTTCCGTTGCTGCTACTCCGGTGCCTGTTGTCGGCGGTGGTGGCAACACTGGTGGGAGAATGCCTGCCAGTTCTCTCCAGCAGCACCCCGTTGCTTCCACTACTAGTAATCAACAAGACGCCGCTGCGTTGTTTGCAGCTGGACGAGTGGTAGATTCTGCAGCTAACAGCAACCTTACCGCTGGAGCTATTGCGCAACACCAGATGATGGCTTCCTTGGGGCTACCGGTAGTTCCCCGGCAGCATCCTCTATTACTACAGGATTCTAGTAGTAGCCAGCAACGACTACTACCACCACCATTGCAGGGGGGATTGGTGCTTGGAGGTGGCAACCAGCAGCACCAGGTTTACTACCCAGCCAGCATTGCTACACCGCCGATGCAACAAGAACAGTTGGATCCTACGTTGGTGTCGCTACTGCAACGTCTTCAACAAGAGGTGCAACAGCAAGAGCAGGTGTTCCTACGAAGATCAAGGGCGAACCAGGATTTTGCTACCCATTTGGCTAACTCTTTGGGACTACTACTACAAGATGGGGACCTGGCCGCTACGGATTCAAATAGGAGACATGATAGCACTTCTTTGCGGACGAGAAGTCAAGAGCCAAGTTTCATAGGTGGGCGATTAGTAGGCTCGGGCGAAATGCAATATCCTCCCCAGCACCAGCAATCATCCACAACCGTTTCTATATCTACTGACAGCAGAGCCACGCCCGCTTCCTCGGATGCAACTACATCTCTTCCAATACTACACCAAGGTACACTCTCCAATCTCCGACAGGCAATTGCATTAGTACAACAGCAGCAAGCAGGAATCTCCACTACTTCTCCCCAACAAGAACTACTACTACTGCAAGATCTACTATTGCGTCCTCAACAGCAACAAGCACAGTCCGCCGGAACAGGTCATCCTAGTATGTCGAATGAACTACTACTACAGCCAATACTTCGTGCGCAGCAGATACAAGAACAGCTTCAGAGGCTTTCCTCTTCCATGGAAGGGTCTAGTAGGGAACAACTTCCACAAGCTACGACTTCCAGTACTTCTCGTTTGCCGCAGGAAGGTGATGATGAATCTTTCCCCGCCACTAATAATTCTACGCAGCACAGGTACGGGGGGTGACGTAGAACATAAAATGGCGAAGGTTCTTTTTACACGAAGTAAAATTGGATCGTCTAATTTTTTAGTTTGGCTACGCGTTGTACTTAGAACTATTTGGAAGTGTTCTAATTTTGGGAAGGAGGAGGGATGATTATTTAGAATGTTGGTGATGATGACGACAATGCACGTTTCGCAAGTTCCCAACGGCATTATTTCTCGTCGTCGTTGTCGTGGTGGTTCGTGGGTCAGGCGCAAAAGTATCTCTAGGAAACGAGGTGGTGGTACAAACGTTAGTAGTATTACCTACACACAGTACCTAAATTCATGCCTCATTCACTGTTGACACCAACAGCAACACTATCACATTGGCGATATGACCCAACTCCGTTCTCGTAGCTTTCAACGTCTAGTACAAAGTCTCAAACAGCAACAAAAGACTTGTGCTGTTGTGGAGTCATGTTGTGGAGGACTGATTAATGCCTCAATCATGGCAGTGCCAGGGTCTTCCAGTGTTTACTACGGAGGATCGGTAGCGTACAACACCAAGAAATCCCAGAAACTGTTGCTCAATGACCAAGATCTTCACTCCAACTTGGTCCAGTCTGTTCAACCAAAAGAAGGAGAATCCGAAGCCGATACGTACATTCGATCCAAACAAAATTGGACTGCTCAGACTGCGGCTGCCTTTTGTGAACAATTAAATGTGGATTATGCCATTGCTGAAGGTGGAGCATCTGGTCCAACGTTTAGACCACAAGGCATGGACAAGGGATTCTCTGTGATTTCTATTGCTGGAAGAGATTCCGAAAACTCTTCTCCAAAAATTTTGGCTCAGAAAACTATTCATTCTCCCCACAATCAACGAGAGGCGAACATGCGGCTCTTTGCTGATGCTGCGGCGGATTTGTTGTTGGAAACCATGGGGGAAAAGGAAGAAACTAGCACATCAGTGGGCACAAACACAAATTTGGACTCTCAAGCCATTGACAGAGCTACCCACCTTCGAACGGATGAACAAGCCTTGAAAGACCTTGAAGCTCGGGATGATGCCAAATATGTCGTTCTCCGCGATTCCAAGGAGTGTCTCTTTGCTTCTAGTACGGAACTCGCCTATGCATCCAATGTCCCTGACTCGTTTGAGAAAACCTTCCTTGGACTTGATCCCGAGGGATCGCCCATTTTTGCAATTAATGGTGACAAAGATTCGTTGCAGGCCATCGACCTGCCTCCTGATGCAACATTTGATAATACAAGGACCCACGCACCACTTCTCCGACCCTACGATCTAGAAATGGCGTTGTATGCGACGGCTCTCGCGAATTGGAGACGTACCCACAAATTTTGTTCGGTTTGTGGACAACCGCTTGCGCCTACTCAGGGAGGAACCTGTCTACAATGTACGGCTTGCCAAAACATGTCCTGGCCCAGACAAGATCCTAGTATTATTGTTTTGGTGACAAATCCAGCTGGAGACAAGGCCTTGCTAGCAAGGTCTCCTCGTCATCCTCCCAAACTACACACGACTTTGGCAGGGTTTGTGGAAGCCGGCGAAACCTTCGAGAGGGCTGTAGTTCGAGAGGTGGCAGAAGAAACAGGCGCTCGGGTGGATCCTCAATCAATTTCCTATATTTGTTCCCAACCTTGGCCATTCCCCCGATCTTGCATGATTGGATTTGTGGCAGTAGCCGATGACTCAACACCATTAAGCATAGATCCAGAAGAGATTGTGAGCGCAGCCTGGTACGACAAATCACAGGTTGGAACTGCCGCCCAAATCACGGGGCCTGTCATGGACCGTGACATTGCAAATAAGGTTATTGAAGATAATCCCTCCCTGGAACTTTTGATTCCACCTCAAGGGGTTGTGGCAAGAACGTTGATTGATGCTTGGTTGCATCGAGAATAATGAACACGATACGGAGCGCTAAGAATTGGCATCAGGTAAGTGGATACATACGGTAATATTTGTAGGTACCGCAATAGTATACAACAGAACTTTGTAAGTAGGTAGGTATAATGGATGATGGCACAACCCCAACGGTAAGACCAACATACGCACAGTCGTCATCATCATACGAGCAGACGCCACTCTCTCTGTAGCAGAAGATCAGCAGTTGGCTGGGTGTACGTGAAACTTCTCCTAAACTACTACCAGGCAGAAGGCGTCCTGCTGCCGCACCTCCTCTTCACAACAAGGAGCGCGCCCCCGCGTGGTTTTCAGAGTTGGAAGACGTTCGAATTTGTACAATTGTTGACTCTTGTATGGTACCGTAGTAACGATAGGTTGTAGAAAAGTCAAGCTGGTAGTTAGTACTAGTAGCATTAACAGTAAAAATAGGAGTGTCTCTCTCTACTGGTGGGAACCAAACTCATTCTCGAATACTCTCCAAGAAGTTGTTCAAACCTTGGCCGCCAATGAAGGGAAGTCTACGATAATATCTTCCCACTCCGCCGGTGGCATCCTGCTGCACTTCCTAATCGCTCCAGATGATCCTGCCAAAGACTGGATGTGGCATATACTAAGGCGGAGAATCCGCCGCGTGGGGCCTTCCCCTGGGCTCCTGGATGCATATTATGAAGATGGATGTGATGAGATTCTTGCTGGTGGGCGAAGCGAAAGTCGGTAGATAGGGGGCAGCCAGCTCTTGATGTTTATTGTTTACACGATGAAAGTGGTTTGGTTCACGATCAAGGCAAGAAGTTTCCCCACCAACTGTCGTCGGAGCAAGCACAGCCGTCCTGGTACTACTACGCCGTTAGAATTCTAGAGCAGCTGTGTAATCCTATGAAGTGGTACAGTTGTTGATTCTTAGTACGTAATTTACTGTTAGGTGTTTACAGGAGGAGTTAGTAGAAAATGATCATGGGAGCGTGTCCAACATGGATCCAAACTCAATCTCGAAGTTGTTCAAAGCATTGGTGGCCATGGGGCCCAACGAAGGGAAGGTTGGGAACTGTAGTGTGGACTCCAAATTATCCTCGTATAGCTTGATGTCGGATAATTCATGTTGGTTCAGCAGCTTGTTGTTGTTGAGCGGAACAAGCAAATCTGTATTCGGAAGGAAACCTGCATCGAACATGGAAACAGTATTACAACTCTCCATTTTGGAGCTGTGACATAGAGCAGGCAAAGTAGTATCAGGAAATTGTCGGAGCTCAATAGACATTGCCAAGTTAGCCAATGCAGTTCGTTCGTCCAAGGAACAAACGTTGTCTGGCCAAACAATGCAGTCGAGTGAGGATTGTTTTTGTTCGCAGTCTCCTTGCTGGCTGTCAGGTGAGACAGCCTTGGAAGGAGGAACTGTATCTGACAGCTTGGTGTTCAAGGAAGAGAGTGGTGATACTCTGTTCTTGGCTTCTTTGAATCCATTCAATTTGATGAGATCGCGAATAGCATGTCCAGTCTTTTCATGGACTGCGTCGCTATCCAGTTGGTAGTACTGTTGCGTCTCAGTATCTACTTTGATGAATCGGAATCCTTGTTCCTCAATGTATTCAACAATAGATCCAACAATGACTCGTCGGTCTGTTCGGTTCTTTCCTTGGATGTAACGAGGGATGTTCCGTCTCACAATGTCAGAGAATCTCTTGTTGCCTTGATGTTTGGCATAAGAACGTCCCCTTCCACAAAGAATATCGGAAGCACAGGGCTTGTAGTTCTTTGGGAGAAGCATAACATTATTGTTTGTAAAGGTTTTGGAGTTTGATCTCGACAAAAGCATGGTGATGATTGTGGGAGTTTGAGAGTGTGGGAGTGTTCCGTTGTGTTTGCTGGAGGACGACGCTTTCGAAATATGAGCTCCAGGTACATGGACTTTATGCCGTCAATCTTCAAGGTGGAACTCTGTGACAAAGCAAAATTGTATATCTCATCCTTGTGCTCGACTTCGACTGGTGGTTCGCGAAGCAAAGGCACATCAACCCGCAACATTAATCAAAAGGAGCATATCTATATGTCGTTACAAAACCTCCATGGCTTATTACCCAGGCCGCAACCAGGAAGGGGCATAGACACTACCAAAGACTCGAATCACCTTACATAGGCGACTTGACTTGAAAATATAAACAGGATGCGAAAATCAATTAGGGTCCCATCAACGTTTGGTCAATAACAAACAAGATTTTGTTAACAGTACGAAGATGAATCATATAGTGTTTTGCCAGAAACTTTCAGACGGTACGACTAACATTATACAGCCATCGCCTCCCCATTGCGATTCGTGGGAGTTCGCAGGAACAGATTTCCGCAATTGGTGGCTTATACCCGTTGGATCTCCACTGCATACAGTCATCGACTTCGACGGGTTGTGCTTTTGACATTAAACACCACGGTTTTGAGGCTTGAATGTTCGATAAACAACGATGACTGAAAATAGTTCGCCAACCTAACAAATGGGACTACAAAGTTTTGGTGGCCCAAAGTCTATTGTCGTTGACGCATTCACTTATTGGTTGGATGTCGCCCTTTGCCGGACGGGGATTGGTATTGTGGGCACGGGGCTCGGCACAAAAGTTGCATGGATTTTTTTTTGTTGGATGCTTGGATTAACAGGAATGTAAGCATTTGGGGGACAGTGCAGCCGTACGGAAATTGCCCAGAGATGGTACGTTTGGATACGAGGTGGTACTCGTATACTGCATGCTAAAGGGAACGTGCGTCTGGCAAGCCTACCACAGTTGCTACAAACAAAACATAAAACCGCGTCTCCAAAAAAGGGACTGGGAGTCTGACCTCCCCCCATGCTCCCCATCACATCCCCATCAGGAAATCCTCACAAAATCTCATGTTCCTTGCCACATCCCAGGAACGAATATGACGATGCTGCCGGCCAAGAGAAGAAAAATGGAATATCTCCCAATGGGCTACACACCCCTTCCGACAGATATTTTGTGTGGAAGAGGCAGATCGTTTTGCAAACACTTCGGCAATCAGATATTCTCTGAAATTGTTCGTAGCAGCGTGCAAAGGTACAGATATGGACAGGATCGAGCCGAGCGACGTGAAATTGTGGAGTCCATTATGGAGCACATTTTTCGACAGGGATATCGATTTCTCAAACTAGATTTGAAAACACAACAATTCTATGAACTTGACTCGGAAGCCGCTCATGAAAAAACGGGCCATGCTATCCGTGATCTCATCAAGGTGACCAAGAACAACAACACGGCGGGATGCTCCTCCACTGGTACTGGTACATCCAGCGTGGGCATCAGCAGCAGTCAACCTCTTGTATCCTTTGACACAACACCAGAAGCTGCCACTGCGAATGAAATCAATTTTGACAAGAAACTGGCAGATCTTGTCGATTATCTTGAAAAGGAGCAAAATAGCCTATCTCATTTGATTGCCGCCGCGTCCCCGAACAACCTCGACATAGGGGGTAGCGCATGGAGAGAACTGGAAGAGCGTGATCTTATCACAAGAAGTCTACCACTGCCTTTTCCAGAAACCTATACTTCAAGAATGCAAATTTCAGGCCCAAAAATGGATTATCTGTCACCACTTGGTGGTGGTTCTAGTACTACGACAAGAACTGGCAAAATCCCCATGGATACCTTCTACCCAAATGAGATGCTTTCACAAATAGAGCTACCCATGTCATCATCCCAATTACTGCCTGGAATTTCATCGGATTCTTGGACTGCTGCAATGATGTTACCTCCAGCACCACCTCCAGCGGTTGCGACGACAGGCAGCAGCAGAATGACTGGTGACTTCAAATCATTGCATCAACACCCACCATCCATTCAATCATCGACCACGGCAAAAACGAGAACGACGACATCACCAGGCCACACTGCTAATACTACCGTTAGAACTACTGCTACCGCTGGCACCAGTAGTAGTGTCTATGCCGCCTTGGACCAATTTGATCATGATTTGGACCAAATCTTCGATACCACATTGAACTAGGAACAAAGGATACCATCAGCGTATTTCACCGGACCATCGCCGGATCTCGAACATTCATTGCAATGTTCACGACTACAAAGTACTCTCATTAGCACGGTGGTGAGGGTCACCATGATCAACATGATGGCCCGAAGAACGACCCACCACAATCAGCCCCCATCGTCGAACAACAGGAATACAGGAGAGAAACATTCTTTGTCGTCGTTCGAGAGGTAGATTCTGTAAAATATTAGCAGCCTGCATTGTCCTACAATCACCGTTAGCTTGTAACTTCACTTCGTTGCGGGCGTAGTAAATGCGGGGACTGGAATCAGGGGAGTTGTTGACTAATTGGATTACCAAACCACGACCAGCGGCAGCAGCATCCTCTTTCCTCTTTAAAAACAGATGTCGGACACAGATGATTGAGATTATGAATGGTTGTGTACTCTGATTGAGAGCACGTCTCTCTTTGTTGCACTCCACTAACGTTTTGAAGCAGAGAAGGGGGCAATCATTTGCCCAGAGTCTTTTGGTGAGTGGGGTGGGTTTCTTTAGCTATGTTTCACTTTATATCTACCTTTCTATGTTGCTGCCATCGGAGGCAGTCCGCGACAGTATTACCTGGTGTGAGTGTGTGTGATGGGTTTTACCCAAGCGGCGACCTCAAATTGCAAAGAACGTCATACCGTCGAATAGTTCATTTGCATTCATGCCTTCCAGTTGATCATTAAACATGTTGGATTCCTCGCCTTGGATAATAGCACTGTTGGCGTAGATGGTGCAGTGCGAATCAATGGGACTAGAACTTTCAGGGCTCAACAACAGGACGGAAGCCAAGGTTTCATCATCGAAGAGGTCTCTGAATGGCTTCGTTCTGGTTGAGGGGAGGGGTGGAAGCTGGGCGATAGCTGTGACTTCCTTGACAGGTGAACCTTGAGCGACCTGACATGGAGAAGCTGGGCTAACGATACGTGGAGCAGGAGAAGACCCTCCTTCCTTGATGGAAAACAAAGATCTGGTGACGTTGGGCGTGGAGCAAACCGGTTGTGCTTTTCGTTTGCCGTTTCCCTTTATCTTGAGGCGGTTCATATTTTTGCACAGATCGGCGTCGCCTCGAACGAAGCACTTGTGGGAATATCCTCCCTGGTTGATTCCTACGATGACACGTTCAAAGCCCCACAGGTTCACTATGGGTGCAAGAGGAATGGTAGGATGTGGCATTTCAAGGGAAAGGATCGTCGAGAAGGTTGTATGTTAGAGGAGGTGCAAGATATACAATAATCCAGAACACAAGGTATCGTGGAACTTACATTGACGTTGGAAGGACTTGTACTGGGTTTGCCGGAAGTATCGAGGAAGCACCTGTTCGACAAACAAGTCAGTGTCATGAGCACGGAAAGCTTGGTTGTCTGGCATCCAAGATACGATGTGAGCGAAGCTGTCGATCTCTGCATCATCCAACATTTGGTGAATCTTCCAAGGGAACTGAGCTCTCTGGTTCCATCTTGAAGACTCTGCAAAAGTCTTGCAGTGCAGTGCGTTATACTTGTTTGAGCCGTTGTTCTTTGTGGTGTGCGGTTCTTGGACTTGTCCTTGTCCTTGTGATACGACCTGCTCTTGGGCCGTTGCTGTTGTAGTGGTCATGTATTGAGGAAGAAGCATCTTTGTGTATTTCTACTCATATTTTATGAGAAAAGAATAGATGAAGCAGCAGTCCTCAGTTTTGTCCTTCCTCGGGTTTTCAGAACAGCGGCAAATAGAACTTGTCAGCAAGAGTACTTATGATTGCCGTGTTGTTCCTTGGCCAAGAGTTCTGCATCACCAGATTGTAGTCATCCGAAGCATACGACAATCCCAAAATCTGACGCAATCGTCTAGGGTTGCGGATTGTTAGTACCTTTTCTGGAGCACATGTTTACAACTTCTAGTATGCTAGATGATACCACCCTGCGATGAGAAGCGTGCCGTTTTCCCTTTGAGTATACAACGTATTTGCAAGAAGAACGCTTCCACGGTATCCTATTACGATAGTACTCCTACTGTATGCAGCAACAAGACCACAATCTGGACATTCAATGAAGTTGAATTCGAGGGAATATCAAGTCCGGTTCGCTATTTGCTGTACCAGGAATTGTACGAGAATGCTACGAACACTTTGGCCCCAATGTGTACCTGTCGACCCATGCTTCTGTCACTTTTCAGGAACATAATGAGCAAAAGAGTATACACCTGAACACAAACCACCCTGGATTCTTCCTTCCGATGTCAACTTCCAGTTGCATGTTGTTATAGCAGACGTCACAATATCCTTGTGGTGACATGCCAACGAAGAAGAAGCGATGTCATGCTATTGGCGTTTTGGGCATGCTTTTTAGATGTTAGTCTTGAAGAAGATGTTTAGTGCTTAGGTTGCTTTTTTGGATAAACCCACTATGCCAGGTAGTAGAAGCTTCTGTTTTCTAAGGGAGCGTGGTGATTCATGATGGAGCACCAACACTTTCTAGTTCACATTATTTCTCCGACAGAACAAGAAGTCAAAACATCAACCGAACATTCTTGATACTCCTTTTGCAACTTCTCTATGTAGTATGTTGTAGTGCCCAACACACCGGTACAACAGCAATATGGCTTGTCGGACTTTGTTCTTTCTTGTTCATCATGAACATAAAAAGACGGGAGTGCTAAAATACGTGGAGAGGACAAAAAGTCATGAAGGATCGCAAAAAATACGCAAAAGTGCAAGCAAGCAAAAGGATTGACCGATAGGCGACTTGAACGCCTGACCCTCGGGACTGGAATCCGAAGCTCTGCCAACTGAGCTAATCGATCTAATCACACCATCGCCGCGGGGCGCAGAGAGCAAAACGAAAATGTACGCATGACCGATAGGCGACTTGAACGCCTGACCCTCGGGACTGGAATCCGAAGCTCTACCAACTGAGCTAATCGATCTGGTGGCCGTGGCAGAAAAAATGTTTGGTTCATCAAGTTTTCCAGTCTCGTAGCATTGGCCACCACTTGAACATACCTTGATCACCGGTTCTGAACATTTGGAATGTACCAAATCCCGATTGGCGCAATTTTATGGGAAAGGATAGGCAAAACATGTGCACAAAAAAGGCAACACAAGTTGGACGGCGATACCACCTGGTACTGTACTCAAGGTCGTTGCAATCATCGTCTCTTTCTCGTCGTTGTGTCACGTGGAAACTAGTTACTTCCTTCTTTTTGCCCAGCACACTTTTGTATTGACAGTGTGAATTTACTCTGCAGAAAAAGATGGGTTGCTCCAGTAGTAAAGCAGCAGCACCTGCTTCCCAATCTCCCTCCAAACAGGGAGGAGTTACTTCCTTGCAAAGTCGCAGTGTCGATCGTGATGTCATTTCGAACAAGATTCGACCCGATCAGCCTGAGCGTCTCTACAAGTTGCTAGCTAGGGCACAGCAAGCCTCCAACCGTGGTGAGCGCTATGAATTGTACCAAAAAGTGTTGGAGCATTGTCATGAACAACCAATGGCTGCCAAATGGAGCAATCCTGCGACAGGGGCCACACCCTTGCACTTGGCTTGTCGTCTGGTGGATTTCGTAGATTCTTCTCAGGATCTTTTCCAAGTTCTAGACACTCTGATTGGTGCGAATGCAGGTGCTCTTCGCGTACTGGATGCTGCCAACAATACCCCCCTCCACTACGCCATTGCCCCTGCTTCCCAGTTTGATCCATATGGAGATGGGAACAAGAAGGATAGTGCGCCCCCTACCAACTGGAGAGAGCGTGCCCGCATTGTCCATTGTCTCATTCAAGCTGATCCCCATGCAGCGGCCCACTATTTGCAACGCAACGACGTCAAGTTTGACAGCTTGGATGCAACAGGCGGATGTTCTCCTCTCTATCGTGTCCTTCAGTGTCTGCCTGATGATTTTGACCCTTCTGGTCCCACTGTGGAGTATGCCGCCGTTGCTCAGGGTGCCTTCCCTCTTAATGCCGGTAGAGGAAATGCCTCAGATGGGGACAAGCCCCTTGGTTTGCTCTATCGCCGATTCACCCGGCAATTCGATATTTCGGAGCAGTTTTTTGCTGGTGACAACTCACGTCAGGAAGTTGTCTCTCATAGACAGCGATACAAGACAGCTGCTGGAAACACTTGGAAGCTCATTGAGGTTCTTCTCCGGCCGCCCAACCTTCCTGCCACAGCTCCTTGGGGAATTGTACACAGAGCAGTTCAAGTAGAAACGCCTCCTGATCTGTTGAGGTACATTGTTGAAACCAATGCACAAGATTTGACACGTGTTGATCCAGAAGGAAATCTTCCTTTGCACTATGCTGCCGCCAGCAAGCCTCCGACTTTGTCGAAGGAGAGCAATGGATCCAAATCGGCCACATCGGGAGATCGATTCCCTGCATTTTACACAAAGTATGTTGTCGATGAACTCTTGTACAAGTTTCCTGAAGCCGCCAATATGGCAGATGCTCAAGGTCGTTACCCCCTCACCTTGGCTGTCGACGCTGGCAAGCAATGGATTGGAGGTGGTATCAAGAGTCTATATGAAGCCTTTCCAGATGCTCTGAAGCAGATTGATCTGGAGAACCATCCTACGTTGACCCGTGCTCTAAGTATTTTGGAGGATGAGGGTGACAAGGAAGAATACAAAGATGAACAACAGACACTAATTGCTGGAGTTGTCAAGGATGAACATCATGATGCTATCATGTTGGTGCAACAACCAAACGTCACTGTAGAAGAAGTAGCTACGAGCATGTGGGCACACGAAGAGGATGCTGGAGTACAAATGCTTGGTTGTGTGGCCATCGCTACCATGGCAACTGGAAAGAATCCAGAGCAAGTTCTACAAATTGCACTGAGCGCAACTGCTGCCGTGGTGAATGCCATGAAGGCGCATCCGAATGAACTCATTGTTCAAGAGAAGGCATGTGCAGCCTTGAAGGGGTTGGCGGTTGCCGATGGCAGACGCGAAGTCAGTATGGTTGCTTCGGGCGCTGTTGCTGCCATTGTCGGGGCCATGCAAGCACATGTAGGTGATGCAGGTGTACAAGAACATGGATGCGGAGCCATCGCCGCCATTGTGCAACACGGTGGTGCTGACCGTGCTACTGTGGTAGCTAGTGTTAGTGGAGTCACGGCTATTTTGAATGCGCTCGCAGCCCATGCTCAAGTTCTAGGAGTCCAGCAAGCCGGAATCCATGCCTTGAGTTCCATGACTCGACATGCCGATGCAAACCTACCTGAGCTACCCATGTCACAAACAGAACCTTTATTGATGGCCGCGAAAGAAGCGTTTCCAGCAGATTGTTCCAAACTTGTCGATGAGCTCTTGCAACGCCTGTCATAATGAATGTAGTATTCACAGTATCCATAGTTAATGGTGTCTTAATTTTCCTTTCTTCGAAACACTTGTATTAACTAGCGCGAACGTTTAATGTCTTCACAGATCAAAGGAAGAGCACAGGATTCCACTGGTATCCTTCGATCTCGACCAAACATTGGTCAAAGTTGCTTCTTCCGCCAACAGCGACTGAACACAGAGATATCCCAAAGGAATGCTAAATATACTTGAGATTGCATCCACACAAACAATCGTCAGGGATTGAATACAGAATTGATGAAACATAAAAATTCCTTTAGATGACGTGATCGATTAGCTCAGTTGGTAGAGCTTCGGATTCCAGTCCCGAGGGTCAGGCGTTCAAGTCGCCTATCGGTCATATCCCTCCTTTTGCCAATTTTTTCTCCGTTTTGTCCGTTTTATTTCTTTTGTTTACCTTCTTGGTTGCTGAACTATCCATCATCAGAAACCATACTCATTGCGTTGTTGTCACTCTACCTATTAGTTGTTGTCAAGTGTTGATTCTTCCCGCTCAGAAAGTTTATTTTTGGAGTCTCTGATGAGTCTCTGCATACAACCGTTGGCCTGACGACAGACTCTGCATACTGGACCTCGCGTGCGTTTTTCGGAGTGGGACGAGAAAAGACGGAGAATTGGAGTATTTTGCAAATGCGGTATGCGATAATACGACGATCCTCATCACAAAGTGGTAAAACCCCGATGTTGTTTCTATTTCTACCCACAATTACAACTTTGATTTCCGATGCTGCTGGTGGGATCACTGAAAATATGACTGCTCATCTACATCAAACAAGTCTCTGTCGTGCAGAAAGGAGTGCTATCATGTCTGCACCTGTCCCAGTAGTTACAACAGAGGAAAGATCCAATCAGCGAGTGCGTTTCAATGAGATTGTTGGGATTTGGCATATCGCAAACTCCAACGATTACTCTCCAAATGAGAGAAAGGCGACTTGGTATTGCGCCCGAGAACTGCAAAAGATTCGAAGCGAGACGCAACAACTTGTCCATCTTATTGAACTCAACTACCCATTTGACGAGAAGACAGCTTGCCGACGAGGACTTGAGCACTTGACCATTGAGGCCAGCAGCAAAAGGCGATATCATAAACATTGGTCACTTTGCGTGGTCCTAGATATGCAGTCTGAAGGGACACATGCGGCAAGGGAGGTGGCGAAAGAATACGCCAAAGCAACCTACTTCTGTCGCAGAATGGCTCTAGATACTGGCGTTCTCGATGCCAAGGATGTCGCCGCCATTCGAAAAGAAGATGGCACGCTTCGTCACAGATTTTTCAGATTTCTATCGAAATGAGAAAAAGTTTTCATGTTGGAATGATTGAGTGATACAATTATCTGGGGTTGTTCCCACTATATTCGATATCGGTGTCTCGATGCCTCCAGCCACTTCGGACTGCACTGCCAGGTACATTGCCAACCTTTTGGCTACACAGGGGTATTGTAGCTGCGAAGGCACGGAACCTGAGGATAGTCCTCAAGCTTTTGATGGAAACATTGGTGTCACTGGATACTTTGGAGCTCACTCCTACGCCGAGACCATGGCCAATCGTGTTATCCCAATTAGAAAAGATTGCGAGTCCAATCCAGCTGTCAACCGGACCTCGTACAGGAAGTTTGTTCACAAGATGCCGTGCACCCTCAAGAGACAAGATGTATCCAGTCAAATACCAAATGGCAGTGGGTACCGACAAATGGCTAGAGAATGGAACCAATGGAGCCTTCTTGGGTCTGCCGTACCCAATGGAACAGAAGTGGAAGTCCCTTGGAAGCTCTTCCAGGAGAACCTCCAACCTATCAACGAACCGATCCACCAGAATAGCATCATCCTCTAAAATAACGCACACAGGAGTCGGCTGCATGTCTTCGTTTTTTGGATCCAACGGAGGTCCGCGAGCGAATCCACCAATAAGCACCTTGTGATGTGGCAACATTGGACCAGGGCTGGCACCAACAAGATCCAACGTCCGAATAACTCCATACCAAGCTCCAACGTGTGAGAGGGCACATGCTTTCTCTGTGTTACTCACTGCCACCATATCGTCGGTCTCGGGAGCCTCACTGTCAAACGGTCTCAAATCCCCCGGAACCCATTTCGGCAGTACAAGTCTATCAAGGTCTGTCTGAGATCCTCCAGAAAAGTCTTGCAATTGCTGCACCACCTCTGCAACATTGATTCCTTTCCCATCGATTGCATTGAAGCCAAAGAGGGTGTTGGATTCTTTTGAAGTGTCTGTACTCAATGGGGCTACTCCCTTCAAAACCAACACCTTCTGAGCCAGAGCTTGGGAGATGAATGCCGCATATCGATCTGGTCGGCGCTTCAAATTGATAACTCGCACTGTGATGGAATCAGAAGCAACATCTGCCTCGTCCAAAACTTTGCAAAGCTGTGAATCGAATGACCGATTGTCGGGAATGGCTTCCTTCAACCAAAGGCATAGGCGGTACATGCATTCAGCATCCCCTAGCTCCTTGAGACAATGAATTGCTCCCTTCACAACGTCTGGTATAAGATCTGTGAGTGCCTTGGATGTTATGCAACGTAGTATTGACTGGGCAGTCGCATTGATCTCCTTATGCTCTTCTGGATTCACTGAAACTGTTGTGGGTAGAGCAACAATGGCTCGGTACATGTCCAATTGCCGAATTTCCCACTGGCATCTGGCTTTGACGAACCAAAGGAGATCCACCAAACAGTCTAAATCCCCTTGAAGACATTTCTCAATATCTTGGTTGATGAACATGACACTTCCGTTCAGCACCAAGGCCAACGCAGAAACAAACGATGCATGATGCCTCTCCTCTAGGACAAGTTCCTCAGCTTTGCTAACAAAATCATTTGGGAACTGGAGTGGTGTAGAAGGCCATGAGATAGTATCTGAGGGAGATTTGAATTTCGTTTGCAAGCGTTGAAAGGCAGCCAACTCGATACGTGAAATGTCAACAACACGACAGTCAAGGTCTGAGCCGTTCCTCAATTCAAATATTGCAGCCGTCGCTGCCATCACAAGGTGTATACCTGAAACAAAGGAGCCATCACTATCATCAGTAGACATGATCCACTCCCCTAGGGACGACCCCGGGGAACCTTGAATGGCTTGCAGAGTAGGTTTGTTGGTGAATAGTAGGATGTCCACGACACATAAGCTTTGTACTGGTTGCAGCTTTGGGTAGTCCTCAATCAGTATGGAAGGCACAGTGGCAAGAAAATAGGACCAGAACAATTGAAATGCTCTATGATAATCTCCTCGAAACAACAATACCCCGATAACAAATTTGGCGTGCATGCATCGCTCAGCCAGTGCGACCAATCGGACAAACGATTTGGCATGGAATGAATTATTGAGTACTCGTTCATCGGAGGCTGCTGTTTCCTTGTCACTCTCGATCCTTGTGTCCATTTTTACATGCGTTGCCGTGGATTGGATGCGAATGGATCGGTCATTGACTGGCCAACACTCCACCATTTCGCCTTCAAGAGACTGAATCAAGTTGGCTACCATGTCATGTCTATGTCGCATCCCCAACAGGAGCATTGACTCCTTTTCATTGGGAACAAACGTAGGATCCGCGTCAAGTTGGTCCAGAGTCGAGCCAAATGCATCCATGACGCAAAGTGCCGATAGCACTGCCTCCATACCTGCAATGGCTGGGTGTGGGATTGTTGGCTCTTCCCCAGCAAAATCAGAGCCTTTTGGTTCAAAACAAGGAAGAAAGTTGGGTGCCATAAATGGAGAGTATCGCGTTTGATCTGTGGAAACGTTGATGCGAGCTAGGTCTCGCAAACATGCCAAAATGTCGATAATGACATCTTGATCCGAGCGTCGACACAAGTTGCTAGCGGAGGCTTCCTTGACAACATCACCGTCATCCTCCTCCATGTCACTGCTGCCTTTCTCATCAACGGTTGTACCGTCCGGAGAGCTATCAGCGACCAAGGGAATTCCAAGATCCAAGAGAGATGTTTGTGCTTGTGCGAGTTTGGCCAGGATGTCATTCCTCAAACTCCGACTCGGCAGTGGAATCATCCTGTAACGAGCCTTCTTCTCATGCCGAGCCTGGTGATTGGAAGAATCTTTCCAATCTATTGCAGACAAAGTGGAGGATACCGACGATGCAGACGATGATGATGATGACAAGTCCATGGAGCGTGACTTTTTCTTGTGAATACCAAAGGATGGTACATTGTGCGTAGCAGGGTCCTGATCTTGATTCTGATCTTGATCGTCATCATCTGAGGAGGAAAACTCCAATTCAAAGTCACTCTCCTCCTTGGGCCTTTCTGAACGAGGAGGTTCTTTCTTGTCGGCCTCCAAAATTATGGATGGTGGCTTGTCCTGATTCGTAGGAGGCGATGATGATGTGTTGTGTTGGGGCAGGCTATGGTTTGGCGGTATTCCTGTCTCCATCTCCATCGTCTTTTGATTCGTTTCTTCTAGCTTGGCAGCGAGCTCTCGAGCCTGTTGTTCTTGGAACCTGGCCCGACTCTTCCACTTGAGTACATCATAGTCTAAATTTTCCTGCAAGGACTGAAAGTACCGAAGTACAGAGGAATCCTTTTGTAGTAACTTCACCAGAGAAGCAGGAGGAGGAGGTGGAGGCGGTGGTCTTTCCCTCTCTGGATCGCCTTCCTTTTTGGACGCCAACGCTCGTTTCTTGCTTTTGGATTTCTTGGCAGGACCCATAATGTCGCCACACTTTTGCCAATTTATTGTTGTACAACTAGTTTATTGACTTGCAAAATCACAAGTTTCTGCGTCTTGTTGCACATGAACGTTTCTCTCTAGTTTCCATTAATTCATTCCGTACGGTACTTGCAACTGACTTGGATTAAGCTACCAGTAGAGTGTATCAAATTGAACTGCAGGTACAGTCAGTAGTCTGCAAGCGACTTTCGTAATAGGAGCCTGTAGTCGACAGTCCAGTAGTAACCAGTATCCAGCAGCTCCAACACAACATCGCGGATCGCGGTACTGTCATATGCAGTCGTCTGAGTCAAAAGCTGCAACTGGCAACACAGCATGCTATGCGGAATGAACGGCACTGCACCCTGCATACGGCACAATACCGTAAGGTACAGCACGTGACGTCTTTCCGCCGACGGTTCAACGGTTCTATACCTCCGACTTTCCGATATTTTCATCCTTTTTGGAAGCTGTACTCGTACACTCATCATCATCACGGACTACAACAGTAGACTCCCACCATACGAGAGGTACTACCAGTCATGTTATCATGGTTCCCCTAAATCCAACCCTTGCCGCCATTCCATACTACAAGCGGTTGTACCACCCAAAGGTATAGCTTAGGCGAGATGGTCCTCCCTCACTCAACAACAATACTCCGACCAAAGCAGTACTACTGGTGGTGGTGAGGCTACTCGTACTGTACTGTTGTACAACAACACGATGAAGCTAACAACAATAATTTTGGAAACCGTGGAAGCGGACGTCTTGAGCATTATCAATGGAGGGCCAGACTCTACTTCCAATAAAGGATAGCACGTAGGTGAAGACAAATTATTACTCTTTCATGAATAGACTGCGAAGATTTACGGATGGTCGCAGTTTGAGCTTTCCATCGTGTGAGTGCATCAAAATCTCACGTGACAATTGAGTTTTAGAAGGATTCCCTGCTGTCAAGCGGAAGGAAGCTGTCACCACTCCCATGGTCTTTAAGTATGTTGCCCACTGAACCCTTCTTTCCGATTTTGGGCATCTCAAGTTGCATATCGTCTCTTGTGTCGCAATCAAGGACACGCTACCTACCCTTCGTTCGTGCTTCATTCTGCGAGGGCTCAAAGGGGACGATATCGCTTTCTCATGTGCACATTCCATTCGTTCGTTTCTTACTAGCGGCAAAGTGATTGGGGGCGACTACTATATGATCGTTAATTACCCACTAGCCGTGCTTCAATGAACGGGATCCCCATTCCTTCGGTTCGCGCCGGAGGAAGGTGAAGAAACACCGAGACCAGCTGCTGGTTGCCCGTGTTGTGTATTTTCGGTATTGAGGAAGCGGACCAGCCCCTCTCTTTTTTAGTGCCCTTGGGCGCAAGTGGATTGCGCTCACAAAATCACTATCCTGACGCAACCCTCCTCAAAGCCCCCAACCAAACAAGAAGAATCATCCCATAAAATCGAATCTCACACAAAAGTGAAACATCATCATTCATCAACATGACCGCTCACTCCCAACAACAACAAGACTTGTCCAACCTTTCCATGAGACAATCTCAACACGGAGCTTCCAACAAGCGATCTCCTGGCCCTGCTACTCCTCCACCAATTCCTCACAAGAAGAGCTGCCAAGAAAAGCGCAGAGTTTCTTTCTCTCCCTCTGTTCGATGCCGTAAAACCCTTAGCATTGTCAACTACACTTCCCAAGAGGTTGAGGACAGCTGGTATTCTCCTTCGGACTTTCAAACCATGAAAGCTGAGGTTCGCGACACTGTCAAGCGTATGGAAACCAACCAAACCATTGACGATATCGAATATTGCCGACGAGGTGTCGAGAGACACACCAAACACGGATCCCAATTGCGCCGTGAGAACAGACAAAAAGCTCTTTGGGCTGTCATGGAAGAACAAGATATGTACGATGCAGACACAACAGCAGATGAGCATGCCGAACGCATTGCACACTCGTATCATTTGGCTGGAGCTCGCACGCGACGCATGGCTCACATTATTGGCTTGGCCGATGAGCAGAGTGCTCAAGAAGATGCAGTTGCAGCTGAAAACACCGCCAAGAGGACAGCTCGTGCTCTTCGACGTGTGTTTTCCTCCGTTGCATAAACACAAATTTTGTTGCAAAAACATGAGATCGACGTTCGACCTACTACTACAGATCATAGAGAACAACACCTTTAGAACAAAAAAATTTTACACTACTACTACTACTACTACTCCATGAAAAACGACAAGGGTCAGCACTGTTATCAGATACAAGTACACTTCGTCCGCCTTCTCTCAAAGTACGAGCTACCAAAAACACCCAAGGAGTATGGTGCGAGAGAGAACCAGTAACCTTATCTGAAGACAAAAGGAAGAACTGGTATTCGAGAACTGCTACCGAGCTCTGAAGAACCGATCCCGAAGCCTTATCCCCATCCATCTGGAAACTTTTGCAGCCCAGTTCGATCACTGGTGGTCGATGACAAAAGAATTCAAACTCCTGGATTTCTCTACTTTTGCAACAAGAACCCTGCAGGTGGTGGAAGGCCTCGCCGCCAGCTCGCCATGTTTCGAGAAAGTACGTCATCGTTGGAGAAGCGATCTGCAATCGAAGGGGTCGTCTCAAGCTCAAGCTTCGGTAGCTAGCTTGGGTGATGATGATGTCAAGCTGGTGAAGGTGAAACCTCCGTACAAATCAAGGTAAGTGGAATCCCGTAGTCTCTCCACATGACATAATTTTTGGCGCACCAACTGCCTCCAAGCCTCACACAATCAAACTCAGCTCGTCCCAAAAACGATTGTATGGTGGTTCCGAACACTGACTCGTTGACTCCCCGTCTTCGACTAAACATGCCTCAACCACCACTACCACCAACAGAAAGCAGACCATCCAGCCCAGTCTTTGATTCGGACGATGAAGGCGAGGCTGAATTTGACATGCCTATGGATGGAGGAGCTAGAACTCCCGGTAGTAACGAACATGATGGGTTTTCGAGTCTCACCTCCAGCGCCAACAGCTCCCCGAGTCACGCATCCATCGTTGAAGCTCCTCTACAAACTTCCTCGTCACCCCGAGACCGTCTCACAAAGGCTTTGCAGGATCGTTCCCTGGATTTCCCAATCAATGTGGAATGTAAGTACGAGTACTGTATGATGGAAGCCATGTGAATCCAATCGCTTTCTCACAATGTTGCCGTGTTGATCCCCCCATACAACAAATCCATTGTTCAGGCACTTCCCTTTGTCTGAGTCCTTCTGGAAACTTTATGTGGGCTGGTTTCAGCGACGGTACTCTTCGTGTCTTTGACATGTCGGGTCAGTTTCCTCTAGAACATGATGGAGTGGAAACCAGTCGTCAAAAGTCCTTTGTGATGGTCGCCTCCAAGTTCCATCAAAGGTTTGGGGCTGTCGCGTGTCAAATCAATGCACGTGGTGTTCACACCGATTTGTTAATGCATGTCGATACCTGTGGCGATTATGTGTTTGGAGGAGTGATTCGAGGAGCTGTGGAACTCTATGCTGTCTCCACCAAGGATTTGGAAGACGCTGCCAATCAAAAGGATGGAGCCCAGAACACCAAGAATATCCTAGATCATGTTCATTGCTATGGTCACATGGATGCCAAGCTCAAGGGTTTTGGTGCTTGTACTCAACTCGAGAATGCATCTCGGCCGACCTACCTCTTGTTGACGGGGCGTGGTATCAAGAACATTCACATTTGGAAGTTCCAACCTCCCATTGACCATGACCCTCATGGAATCCCTGTTTGGGAACTCCTCTACGATACCCAGACCAATGGTAACACCATTCATCTTCTCAACTTTTATCGAAATCCAAAAGGATCTCTCATTGGGGTCAGTCGATCTGACGATCAAAAACTGTGTTTGTGGGACCTGTCCAAGGAAGAGGAAAATCACGCCAAGGGGATCGAAGACAAAGTGGAGCGTCCAAAGAGACCTCCTTACCAGAATGTTGCCAACAGTCAAGGGGCATTGGGAATTGTTGGCGATTGCGGTTTGTGTGGCGGGGCTACCATGTACAACCAATTCAGTATTGTGAGTCTGAGCAACCCCAAAGCGAATTACAATCACACAGAGCTGGCCTTGCCTGGAGCCAGTGGTATGAGCATGTCTAGAGGAAGCCAGAGACGCGGAGAATTGAAGCAAGTGGTGAAAGTTGCTACGTTGTGTCAAGACTCTCATCATGCTCTTTTGGAGTTGGATGATGTAAGTTCTACCCTTTGGATTGCTGACGTCGCCGCAAACGATTCTACATCTCACACTGTCTTTGTTTCTATGCTTTGTTGCTGTTTTCCAGGGGTCCATTGTTCACTACGAAGCCGTTGACACTCACCTTGGTCGTCCCAAGGTCGAGCTGGTAACAGAAGCCAAGACTGGTATTCCGCCACTGCCTGAGGACTATTGGTGCCGAACCATTTGTCTGGGAAAACCCTTCGGAATAGTCGTCGCTGCCGTTTGTGTGTACAATCCAAACACCCAGCAAGGCAGAATCGTTGTTCGTTCGTTGCAACGTCTGCAACCTCAGTCGCCAGCCGTAGATCGGTACGCCCTGAAAACGCTTTGCATGGAAGGACCCACGACTCCCCTACCCAAGAAAGTCAAAAAGAAGAAGAGATCCAAAGAAAACTGTCCTCCAAATGAAGAGAATGTCAGCATTAAGATTCCCAAGCCTAAGAAGCTTGTTCTCTCTACTCCCACCCCAAAGTCCAAGAAGGATCTCGCAGTAGCTCAATCCTCTTCTGCCGCAATGGATTCTTCCACCGGAAATTCTCAAACTTCTACGACCATCCCCAAGAAGGTTTTTGAAACTCCTGTCCAACTATCCAAGAGCAAGAGTACAGACCGACTCATGGAAATGTCAGATACTGCTTCTGTCAAGAGCTCAAAGTCGAAACGATCTGAGAAAAGGAGAGACTCATTGAGAGAAATGGTCACACCGGATGGCAAGTCCAAGGGAAATGTGCCTGCTTCGGCAAGTGCTGTGGCTGGCGTGAAAGCCAAGAAGCCATCGCCCTCCAGTATTTCCCAGAAAGAATTGCTCCCACCCGCTCATGTCCCCCAGACACCAGTCGCAAAAGCAACCTCACCCGGTGCTACTACTACAACCACCAGTCCTACTGTTGCCCCACGTGCTTCGACAACGGCTGCTCAGGTATCCCCAAGTGCGCCCACCCCTCCAATGGGATCCGTCACGGAGACGCCCTCGCCTCTTGAACCTAAGCAGGACCAAGGGACCATTTCAAAATTCTTGAAACCCAAAAGACTTCTGCACAAAGAGTCGAAGAAGGATGTTTCAAAGTTGGAACTGACGAAGTTGCCTCCTCCTCCCAGCCAATCTGAATCCGTGAATGATGTTCCTACCTCAACACCTTGCCGTCAGCTAGTCAAGTTGTCAAAGCACAAAGTCCCCAAAACTAAGAGTGTCAAACCAAGTGCAGTTCCTGCCGTCACTTGCAATCCAGATATTCCCATTGTTATTCCCAGAAAGGAATCACAGCTTGAGAAGGTTAGAGAGCCTGAGAGCAATCAACAGGATGACAAGAAACACGCCAGGGAATCCTCTGCAGCTCCCATGAGTTTGAAACGCCCCAGGACAGACTCTGTTGCTGGCATTGCTAGTCTCTTGGTTGACCTCAGATCAACGACCAAGTCACCACAGGAAACAACAAAAATACCAAAGGCTTCGGAATCCACGCCAACCATGAAAGTTCCACCCACAAAAGCCCCCACAAAGAAGCAACTCCCTCGCAACCCTTCAGAAACAAGCCTCTCTCTTCCCCGTGATAACACGGTTTCTCGAAAGGCCACTGAACAGTACAGACACCTTGAGTCCTTGATAGCCAAACTCCCAAAACGTCAGAGCAGGCTTTTGGCCGGGCGCGGAAACCGCCCCAACTTGCAGCATCAACATCTGGCGGCTCATGAAATGATTCAACGAAAGCTCTTGCTCTCAGCGCTAGCAACGGTGAGAGGTCTTTTGGAGGGGCTGTCTACAGTGGAAGCTACTCGATGCGAATTGAGGGAAACTATCCGCTCCTATGAAGAAGTTTTGGTAAGTCAATGTCAATCTGCTAACACTGAACCCATTTTCTCCATATCTAACCCTTTCTTTTCATTCCACTAACTACCGCACAGTTCGATACCATGCAGCGTCAGCAAATGGAACTGGACGCCATGGTCCACGGAAAGGCTTCCGAGAACCAAGTATCATTTCCTTTTCAAGCGGCTTTCCACGAAGTAGAAGCAGTGTTCCAAGCCATTGAACCTCCCAAGCGCCCCCCTGGACGCCCAAAGTCATCACTGGTCAACAACAAGCCAATGCAAGTTCAATAAATTAATCCATCTAAAATATTATTATGATGGCTCAAGAGTCAAGAGTGGTGTAGCTCGTAGCTAGACACTATTTCGAAAAGGTCGAACTGGTCATTCAACACTAAGCTAGCTCTGACTTGGTCGTCTGTCGGTCGTTGTTCCTCAAAGTCTTCGTGCACGTTTGAAGGCGTCATCAGAGAACCAGAGCCAAGAAAATGGAACAGCAACAAAACAGGACGTCGGGAAACGTCCAACTCGTTTGAACCAACAGCTCTAGAGCACAGGAGGGATGCTGGTGATCTCCAAGGCAGGGGTTTTTGCTTCAAAGATCTTAACGTCAAGTATTTCCACTGTCACATCCACAACGACAGCTCTACAGGGACAAGTTCCAGAGAACCTTGGGCCAGAGATTGCGCATGAGTTGTCCATGACGCTAGCTCTTACTCCGAGGGTGCGATCATGTGCATATTCAACTATGGCCATGGCTTTGAATTTTGGGGGATATGAGTTTGCAAGGAATAGTGCATTGGCACTTTTTACAAGTACCGAAACCGGGTTTTCTCACCCATCTGCCTTTCCATTTGCTATGGCTATGGTAACGCCGATATCACTGGGGTTTCTGTTTTGGTATGGAATATTAATTAATCGACGGGGCCCTCGACAAGCTCTGCGAGCTACCAGTTTGGTTTCAGCGTTGATTCTCATTGGGTGCTCCTTGCTTATCCAAGCAACCAATGGTACATACCCCTTGATATCCAAATGCATGGTGTATTTTCTATTTGTTTTTGCCAATTCCTATACCCACCTCATCAATACACAACAGTGGTCATTTCTTGGCAGTGTCATGTCGTCAGCAGAGGGGGCAAAATGGTTTTCCGTGATGGCTGGAATCACCTCCATTGTTTGTACCAGTTCTGCAATGCTTATTCCGACGATCCTTCCAATGTTTGGTCTACTAGGGCTCATGGGGTTGAATGGGATGGCGCTCTTGACAAGTCTCGCTCTGTCGGAACGTGCCTATCATTTGGCAGAGAAGGTACGTACGGTTGGTTGTGTCGGGATGGTTGGTGGTGCGCTATGGTTTGGAATCTCACGTTGATGCGTTGTATTTTGGTACGCTCTTGTGTTGGTAGTTTGACTTTGAACCGTCCGCAAAAATGTTGGAAAAGATGAGTAAGAAAAATACTGCTGCTGCACAAACGTCATCACCCAGAAGTGATGCTACTTTCCTGTCAATTTTTGAGCGAATGGCGACAATATTCAACCGTGTGCCCACCCTGGCCGCATTGTTTGGGGAAGTCGTTTCGTTTCAGTCTCTCTGTACGATCATGAACACCCTCTTTGTCTTGTTACTGAGAGAAAGCGGAATGTCCGACTTGGACCGGGCAGCCTACACGGGACGATTCTATGGATATGTCAATGGAGTCGCTGGATTGCTTCAATTCATTGTCCTCCCTTTGACACTTCGGCAAGCCAAACTGCAGACTGTTATCATGCTTGTACCTTCCATGATGATTCCAATCCTAGGTTACTCTGCTTTGCAGACGCCTACATTGAGTGTGGTAACTACGGCCTTTTTTCTCCTGAAAACAATGGACTACACCGTTCGCACAGTGGTCAATGAGATGGTATGTCAGGGACTAGACTATGAGTCCAGATACCTTGGGAAAGAAGTCGTTGGAGTCCTAGCCAATCGCATTGGAAAGTCTGGCCTCTCCACGGTGCTCAGTGTGGTTGCACCCATGGGTTTTGGCGTTGCATGGTTGAACCAATTTTCTGTCGTAGTTGGCGGACTATGGTCATATGCCAACTACAAGTTGAGTTGTCAAGCACAAAATGCCGAACAAACAAGGGAGGCGAACCAAGGGAGTAAGATTCTTTGAGAGAAGCGTTTCCGTATATGTAATGCTCATAGCTCGAGTACTTGTACTACCAGTAGCGGCATGTCATGAAAGAACCTGAAACGTGTCTGTGGTGAGAATCTTGCAGTGCTGTTTTCGTCTTTCCAAATATTTCTCACTAGAAATTGTTTATAGTTCGAGTGTATCTCACTTAAAGATTGTGATACGGCGTGCGTTGGCATTCGAGTGAACGTGGGGGAAAACTCGATGTGTTTGGTCATGCGTGTACTGGTCTTTGGTTGCTTCACCTTGAACCCGCGTTACTTATGTATGTATTCATCAGCAGCAGTGCTGAATATCTTTCCCATTATGTACCCGCATGTTCCACACGTCTACAGGCTTAGGGAAATAAATGGCGATAGATAAATCCCGTTCCGAGAGTCCTTTTCCCGCGTTTCGATTACTATTAAATCGTCATTCATGATTACGTTACTGTTGCCTTGGGATCTTGGGAAGGCCACAAAATTGAAAGTTCGGCACGGACGAGCTATTATTACAGTGTCAAATTGATCTTACAAAGGAGTACACAATCTCGTGGAATCACATCATGCTATCAGAAGAACAAGTACTTGACTCTGCCTCTTCTGTAGAGGACAGCCTGCCACAATGGGATGGCGACAAGCACAACAACAAGAAGAAAAGACAGTCGGTCACTTTGCTGGAGCCCGATGGTGTCGGGGAAGGCAAGGTTGAACGGAGTATCGAAACCAAGGCGGAGTCTCCATCGTTGCTTTCTCCTGCCAAGAAAAGCAAACCCAACGAGGATGAAGATGAAGAGGACACTCGGCTTCGTTTGAATGAAATTGAACGGAGAAGAAGTGCCAGTCGAGAGAGTTCACGAAGAACAAGAGAGCGAGAACGAAGGCGATTCGACTACTTCTCCTCCACCAAATACAAGTTGGAAGATGCGAATGCTCGTATCAAGATTGAGAATCAGAGACTTCGGTCGCTGATTCAACTCCTCAAGCACTCCAAGGCCACAATGTTTCCCCAGCAGGGATCATCTCCTGCCAACATCAACAATAGTAGCATTGCAGGTGGTGTAGGCCAGCAGTTTCATCATCAATTGGGAGCCTCCATGTTGCCTCCGAATGCTTCTGTCGCTACAAACACGAACCAAATGTTGCAACTTTCCGGGTTTCTCGGAGCCGGTGCAGGTGCAGGTGCTGGAAACAACCCCACGTTCTCATCACCTTCTGCTGCTCCTGCCGCCACCCTTCAAGATGTCGTTCAGCAACAACAACAGCAACAGCAGCAAAGGGCAATGTCCCCTTCCCAGCAGCAACAACAACAATTGCTGAACCTGTTGCTAAACAAGGCTGCACTGCAACAGCAGCAACCCTCTTCCCCGGCTCAAGCTGGTGGTTCTTTGCAACAATCACAGCTCTCGTCTCTCTTTGCTCTTTACAACAACAATAATGGTGCTTCTGCTGTGAGTCAACAAGGCGGGACCTCCTCCTCGCCTAGCATGCCCTCCGCTAGGCCCCTCGCCGGACCGCCCCAGCTTCTCGGACAGCAACAGCAGCAACAACAACGTGGCTCTAGTAGTACTACTAACAATGACGCCCTGAATCGTCAGCTCCTCATGGACATGCTGAATTCAAGAGGAGGAGGGGCGGCACAAGCTCCAACTCCAGGAGGTCCTTCTTGGTGGGGAGGAAATGGATTGTAGGTTTGCCTTCCTTTGGTTGTTTCATGTACTCTATACTATCCTACTACGATTCGATTCAACTTCATGATGTATATCATGACCTCCACCGACAGAACCACCACTATCTCAACTCTATTTCTCCTCAACATCCTAGTACAATATTAAAGTTTGTAATTGCTTTTACTAGATCACCACCTTTTCGTCGACTATCGCACTACTATCACCTACAGAGATATTAGTAGAGTCTACTAGTATCCTTTCCGAAATTGCAAGAAGTAGTGACGACTGAAAAGATAAGGCGATCACTACCTATACCGTGACAATGGATCTTCCCGTCCAAAAATGCGAAGACACCACCACTCAACGTCTCTTATAGCACGGACTGTATCACGAGGTACTGTTTGTATCACTCTCCTAGGAAAAGGGATCGCAGAACACGAAGACTACTTGTCACAGAAGATGCGTGGTCTGCTGGTGGTGGCTTGAAATAGTCAATACGAATACGATCGTACCACAGTAGTCCGTTGTGCGTTCGCGGGTTTCCCTCCTGCTGCGACGGTCGGCGGCGGCATGGCGCAGTGGTCAAGGTTTGGAGCACCTTCAATATGTCAAAAAGTAGAATGAAAAAGGTTCGCACGCACCACGAGCCACGAGTACCAGAAATATCACCCAACCCTTAAATACCCTTCAACTTTATTAAATGACGAAACGTGGCTACAACTTGCGAAAACCTTACAATATGTCGTGTTCAAGTCTTACCTTTTCCGTTTTTGCAAACTCTTCTACTGTAAGAGGTCTATTTACGTGTTTGAAACGCGCCCTGCAAACGTGAGACGACGTTTGGGATCGATCTCTCTTAAATGATGACAAATGCCTGTGCTCAAGTGTGTTCATCTGTGCGACTTTTGCTCCCGTATACTCTAAGAACTCAGACGTCAGGAGCACGATGACTGCTGGATCTTCCGTGCCTGTTTCGGAAGAAGCTAAGCACGATCAGTCAAGACGGCAAATGAATTCTGGTTTGTCTCATTTCTTTCAAAGATCAAGACAAACAACATCGAAAGCAGCATCACACATTATACACACAAACATGATTGCAGAAACGTCCTCCTCCAACATCGAAACCTTGACCAAGAAACGATCTGGTACTGAAGACTTGTCATCCACTTCTCTTCCTCCTTTGAAACGTACCAAGATCGAGGACAACAAGGAGCAACATCAACAACAACAAGATGATGATGATGATGATGAAGATCGTCGCATGAAGGAAAGCGAACTGGAACGAAAGCGATGGGCCAGTCGCGAGAGTTCCAGAAGGACCAGAGAACGAGAACGACGTCGATTCGATTACTTTGCAGAAGCCAAGGCCAAATTGGAAAGGGCCAATGCAAACTTGAAATCAGAGAATCAAAGAGTCAGAATCCTCATTGATATGATCAAGCGCTCCAAGGCCTTGTCCAAGGCAGCTGTTGCAGCTCCATTGTTGGGTCAACCATTGAGGCAACCACCTGCCATTCTAAACCCTTCTATGGCGTCACCTCCTCAAGCCAGCAGCATGCAACCACAAAAGAATCCTCCTTCTATTTCGTTCCCAACAAATAAAACACCAAGCTTCCAACCATCATCACCAAACCTTCAGTCACTCTTGTTCCAAACGTTGGCTGGAAATCCCCCTACAAGCTTGACTGGGTCCAACTCTCAACAACAACGCCAACCACAGTCAGCATCGCAACTTGCTCTTGCGTTCCTTTCTAGGCTGCAAACGAGTGGAAATTTGCCACTGGTGGGAGGAGGTACAACCAGCACCGTCAATCATGGTGCAATGCAAAAATGTGCTACAGAAATGCTTTCATTTCCATCCGTTATGATGGCGAACAACCAGACAAATCTATTCTCTCCTCAAACCTCTGCTTTGTTTGGAATTCACCAACAGCAACAGCACCAACAACCCAAAAATACTTCTACGTTCCAATAGTTTGGTATTTGATCTTTGATCAATGAGGATTAGAAAGTTTATCTATTCTATTAACACACGCTAGTTACAGAAAGTTAGTAGCATCTAGATACTGAGACTTTGTCTTTTTGTACTAACTATTTGATGCAACAAGAGCGGCAGCACATTGCCAATAGGAGCAACTGCTGCGCTCGAAGAACCTAGTCATTCATTTTCAATGTTTTGTTGCCATTTTATCGTAGCAGTTGAATCAGTCATGTCACCCCCCTTTCAAAACTGACTGCAATGAATGATTGTAGGGTGGGGGATTAGAGGGCAACTCTCGAATCGGTAGGGCCATTCGACCGGGAGCACTCTACTAGGAGGTCATTGGAGGTCTCTATGATGGACCGTATGATGTGACGAGCGTCAAAATATCGCAAGACACGACGAATTATTTCGCTCATTATTTCTCGGAATCTCGGACCATTTTGATTGAAGGACCCGATGACGGCCTTCGAGCCGAGTGGCCGTAATTCCTTCCCGCAATAGCGTTTCGGCGGAAACATACCTGGCCACGGGGACGCCAGGGCAGATGACATTACTTAAAGATTGAGCAGAAAAATCTGTTTGGTGCAGATATTCTGCCCGACATCTGCCATCAAATTCCGAGCAGTTGACGCAATGAATCCAAGATTTCGTAAGCTATCATGAATCTTACAGTACTGCGTTACGGTGCTGCTGCTGCGCCGCGCTGCAACTTTCCTCACAATTCTGTTCTCGCAGCGTTTGAACACATACACTCGCCCCCCAATCAAACAACAACAACAACAACAACAACAACAACATGTTGTCCGAAGTCTCTTTCTCAAACAATACAACCTTACAACACCCAATCTCTCCAATGGAGCAAAGAAAGAGAAACCTGTCCCTTGAGGATTTACCTCTCGGAAGCGACAGTGTTCAAGGAAGCAACGAATCTATCTCGTTGCCACCAAAGAAACGAAGCAAGCATGTCACTGTCGCTGTCGCTGTGTCTGATTCAGGGTCGTCCTCTGTTTGCAGCAGCACTGAAGATCAAGAGTTGGAAAGGAAGCGAGTCGCCAGTCGCGACAGCTCTCGAAGGTCTCGCTTGCGAGAAAAACAAAGACTCGACCACTTCACTACAGCCAAGTACAAGCTCGATCAAGAAAACCAGCGAATCCGGCAAGAAAACGATGAACTTCGTGCCTTGATTCAGCTTCTACAAGAGAGCAGAGAATCTGTCAAGGCCAAACAATTGGAACAAGAACAACGAGCTCTTCAAGCATACACTGGTGTGGACCAGGCACAACTTCTCGCAGTTTTGTCTGGTGGGCTCTTGGCTCAGCAAACGCCACAGGTTTCTACACCCAAAACATCCCAAACAGAGTCTGCATTAAAATATTCTTCGAAAGGGGATCAACAAATTCCCCAGGTTGACTACAACGCCATCATGCAGCTGTTCTTGGGAGCGATGTTTCATGGGCACCACCCCAGTAAATGAATTTCTTCGTCGGTTTTTTGAACCACAATCTGGAAGACCACTCCAAATGGGAAGTTTGGCCCATGTTTGCGACGCTGTATGATGTTTGATCAGTCTTTACCCGAGGCTACTAGTCTCCTATATACATATTATAATACAATGTTACTAAGAATACGCACAAAATCTTTTGTCGTTGCTTCCAAACATGGTGTTTGTTTGGGAGGAGTCGATGCATGCTGCAGGTATTCTATCGATTCGTCCTAAAATTCCTTGAGAAAGGTGCATCGGGTTGCATGAAAACAAAAGCGTGGCGAAAGCACTACCCCCTTCTGTGATATGGAGACCTGTATATCGCGGGAAGAATATCTGGAGGAGGAAACTGGGTGGAGCATATTATGCTCAAGCACAAGGTAGTAGGTAGAAAGCAAGCAGTTTGTTTCCCTGCTTCTCTTCTTTCTTAAGATCAGTGGGCGTGATTGGAGCTTCCTTTGCCTTTCTCACGGCCATGAAAAACACGCATGATTAGAGAAGACGGGAGACAGCGATTTAGGCTTCTGACTTTACTTAAGAGAAAAGGGGAAATGGAAAGCAGCCATGACGTGATTGACTGGAAAATGCCATGCCAGCACAGGGGGCTTCGTTCCTTGTTTATGATCAAATTTTCCTCTGATTCGTCCGATGAATTCCAACGATGCAAACCTTTCATTCTTTTCCCGTTTAATGGTATGGGCACGATGAGAACTAATGGATGCTCTCCAAAATGCCTGATTCGAAAAATGCTCATCCACTACTTACCTCTAGGCTGAAAGGTGTAATCAAAACTAGTCCATAGACTTCTTTACTTTCAAGAATTGGAGATTCGAGGTAAGGTTCGTATTCAAAGGACGCCTTTGTGCTTGAGAGACTGGTGGCGATGGATGATGCAGCGCAGCAGTGTAATAGCCTCCATTTGCGGATGCCCATCAACCTTACGCAAGGGTTCGAAGACGTCGAATCCCGAAGCCTGTCATCAAGGTATAAACTTGAAAAACCAATGTATAAGGATTGGTCGTGGTTCCTCCGCCTTGTACTTTCGTTTCTCATGTTTCAAATGCCATCCTCAATGTTCGAAGCATGCGATGATTGGAGTCCTGGGCTCGTCTGCTGGAGTTCATTTCACAGAAGTGGTCTTCAGTCAATAACAGGAAATTTTGCTTTAATGAAGGCCTTCTGTTTCCACTTATGAGCAGATGTAGCAATCTGAGTGCCATAGACGTGATTGATTAGATAATCGAGTGCCAGCATTTTAGGCTTCCGTCTCCATTTAATGACAGTATGAAAACTGGGAAACCGAAACCTTTCGTCGAGTTTCGACACTCGTGCTTTTCCTACGTCTTCACAGTACTGATGGAGTGATTGTTCAAAAACGGCATTTCCAAGCGTTGGTATCACAAAAAAGAGAGATACTCCACTTGCAAATACCGCCAAACACAACCCTCCACAACTGCTGCTTCCGTTTCAACTCCAATGGTAAACAACCAAACAATCATGGACATTCCCGAGATGCAGCTAGACGTTTCCGTCAAGAAAAGACCTTTGTACAGTTCCATCTCATCTTCTGCCAAGCGAATGAGAATGAGCAAGAAAAACGAACAAGAACAAGAAAGCGACCCCAAGATGGAACTCGCGAAGAAGCGACAAGCAAGTCGCGAAAGTTCACGAAGGACAAGAGAACGAGAACGAAGCAAGGTTGACTATTTCAAGGCCAACAAACTGAAGTTGGAAGGTGAAAACGAGAAATTCAGAGCCGAAAATGAAAGGCTTCGAAGACTCATCCAACTCATCAAGGAAGGAACTGCTAGAAAGTACTCGTCTGCTGCTGTTGCTCCTGTTGCAGCGATGCCTGCACCTGCCCCAGTGCCATTGCAGTACAACACTCCTATGTTTCAGCAACCACCAGCACAAGGAGACATGACCACAACGTTACCCCAAATGATCATGGGTTTCCTTTCCAACCTAGTGGTTGCCAGTCAAGCACAAACACAGCAGGCGAAGCAAATCCCCACAGCTCCGGCGGTTCAAGTCGATCAGACCCAACTATTGTCGCTTCTTACCCAGTTGGCTTCACAGGCCACTGGGTCCAACTAGGGCTTGATTACATTTTGTTTCCAAGATTGCATAATGATTCTAGTGAAATGCATTGTACAGTTGCTCATTGCTTGTTAATCTACTACATCTACTACTACATCATCTACAATTACCGAATCGTACAATCTGTGTCATTACCGATCATAGTACGTCTTCGTTTCTACTCTTACAACAGTTTTCGAGGGGAAAGGGAAAACAAAATAGCGCACGACTATCTCATTCTCCAAGAAATTCCTCGAGGGGCAAGGAGGTATGTGATGGTGATTGGAGATGGCCATGTGGTGACACTTCATGCAAGGTGGGAGCCACCAAGTGGCCTTCTTTCCATGTTTATGAGCAGTTTTAGCCCACCAATATTTCCTGACGTGATTGGAATGATTCTTGAGTGCCAGCAAATTCGGCTTCGTTCCTTACTTAAGAGCAGAATATCATCCTCAAAGAGTGGTCAATGAGGAGCTTCGACATTGTTTCCTTTCCCACGTCGCTCCTCTGATGAGGTGGTGATCCAAACAATCAAGAACTCCGACGATTGTTGAATTTTGCTGTGATTGAGTACAAAAGCTGCAATGTGTAACCTGCAATCTGCTGAACCTTACGCAAGAGAGCAAATCGCGACTCCATCAAACATCATCCTCAACAACCACAATGCAAACTAACGATCCAACCAGGAACACAGACTCGTCGTTGCCAGGCAACTCCCAAAAGAAGAAGAGGAAGAAAGACCAGCAACCAGAATGTGGTCCTTCATGTCAGCCTGGTGATTCATCCACCTCCTTGTCGTTCCCACCTACCAGCAACACGAAACGACTGAGGATCATGACGAGTGGAAAAAACAAAGAGCCACCAGAACAACAAGAAGTACACCAGAAAGACAGCACCAAACCTAGTAGTAAGGAGGACCCCCAAGAAAGTGACGCTGCTGAGCTAGAAAAGAAGCGACAAGCAAGCCGCGAGAGCTCACGAAGAACAAGAGAAAGAGAGAAAAGTAAGGTAGACTTCTTCAAAGCCAACAAATTGAAACTGGAAAGTGATAACGAGAGGTTCCGATCAGAAAACGAGCGACTGCGAAGGCTCATCCAAGTCATCAAAGAAAGTACGGCAAAGGGGATGATCTCGTCTGGTACTGCTACTGTTAGTACCGGTGCTGATTACCCAAATGATGCGAATATGATACCGCAGCAGCCAGGAACCGCCTTTGCTACTTCCCCAAGATCGCAACCCGCAACAAGTTACGACAACCAACATGCCATCCCGCCACGAACAGCAATGAATACTCCTGCGGCGATGGCTCCTCAGCAACAAGCAACAATCGCACAGCCGCCGCCACCAAACATTGCGGCGCAGCAAATGATGCTCATGACAATTCTATCCAATCTTTTGGCTACGAGCTCCTCAACTGCTGCGATTAGTTCACAGCAGCAGCAACAAGGGGGAGGAGCCCATCACCAGTCTGCCAATGCTGTTTTTAGTAGTAGTGGTACTGGTACTACCTCCTCCCCGACAGCAGCACAAATAGATCCGAATCAACTCCTGATACTATCTCTCCTCCTCGCACAATTATTGTCACAGCAGGGAGGAGGGGAAACATCCGGCGGAGGTCAGAAGTACTAACGTTAGTAGTGGGGATAACACTTTCCCATCATATCATCATTGTATTACTATTACTAGTTGTTTGACCAGCAGGTAGCCTTCTTCTTCTCCCTCCACTCCATCTGAATAAAGTTACGTGCTTCTTGACGATGGTGGCTCTCCTTGACGTAGCGCTACTACTAACATACAATCTCCTGGTCTGCAAACCTATTTGAGCTAGAGTAGCCATACAAGTAGTACTACTACGAACTTCGTATTGTCATCCGGAGGAGGTAGGTGAGGAGGGGTCACTTCGTCAAAACGCTACTACTACTAGAGGGCCCGAACTAGCAGCAACAAGAAGGCCGATGTTCAAGTTGGCCGGTCTGAAACCCTGAATGCTGTTTGCTGATCATCTCTTGTTGTACTAGTACAAACCCTAACAACTACTACAGGTAGTGTACAAACTATTGAAAGTGTGCTAACGTTGGCCTTCATCCTTCTGAGTATTTTTGTTCATTGTTCAATTTTGAAAAGTTCTCATTTTTAGTAGGCGTTTCTCCAAGTATACAGAAGTGAACAACGCGAAGCGTGGTGACAGCCTCCCAGCGAATCGAGTTCCTTTCATGTTTATGATCAATACTGACACCGTGGGAGTTCCTGACGTGAAAGGTGGTACTGACTACTACTACTAGCGTTAGTAGTAACATTCTACGTGCCGGCAGCGGGTTCTCTATGATGTGTTGTGGGAGTTTCGTTATCAGTGCTGTACTGCCTCTACTGAGGTGGTAAATCGAGAACTCCGCCAACGCCTGTGGAAACGTCACTTCGTTTGGAAAGTTAGAACTTTTAGAGTGCACTAGTAGTAGCTCACAAAACCAGATACCATCCACCACATCATCTCCAGCTATCTCTCCACCCTTACAACAAAAACAATGGCAACCATCGACAAGAAGAACGTTGCACTGTCGACAAAGCCCAACTCCAAGAAGACGAAACGAATGGCAAGAAGGATGAGCAACAATTCCTCGTTGTCCTCTTTGTTCTTGGTACGCCAAGAGCACCACGACCCGCCGCAGCCGACTGAAGGCAACAAGAACAACAAGAAAAGGTCTCATCATGAACCACTAGAACCACAGGATCTCGCAAAGCGGCGCCAAGCAAGTCGCGAAAGCTCACGAAGAACAAGAGAACGAGAACGAAGCAGGCTTGACCATTTCAAAGCCAACAAACTGAGTTTGGAAGGAGACAACCAGAAATTCAGAGCCGAGAACGAAAGGCTTCGTAGGCTCATCCAACTCGTCAGAGAAGCATCCGGCAGGACTTTCTTGTCGGTATTGACTACCTCACCTGTGCTTTCTTTCCAGCAGCGCAACAACGCTATGATTCAACAAAAGGAACCCCAGCCAGCACCACCACCACCAGCTGACCACCAGTTCTTGTTGCAGCAAATGCTTGTCATAGGCTTGCTCCGTTCCAATGTGGTTGCCGCCAACCCAGAAACGCAAGTATGTCATAATTCTGCTCTAGCGGTGGCTACTACCCCTCCTGACATATCGGTGGATCACCAGAGGAGCCAGCTTCTAGACATACTTTCGAGTCTCAGCAGCACCACCTCGTCCTCTAAATCACAGCACAGCCAGAACATCTCTTTACTACAACAAGAAACACCAAGAAATGCGGATACTACAGGTTCCACCACCTACAATCCCTTCAACTACTAGTACCATTGGTGGGGAAAGAGTATCTATCTAGGATTCATTTTTTCCTTTCAAAATTGACTAGTAGTGCCTACGAATAGTGCCAATATACTAGGTACTGTCGCTAACGTTAGCAGTAGTATGGTCAATATTATTTTTGGATTGCATCATCGCATGTACTAACAGTACTAACGTCAGTACTACTTATAGAACTCCAGTACTACTCGTACCGGTCGTAGTCGACAACAAGCGTGTTTGCAGCGAACCCTTCACGTGCGTGTTCAGAGTTGTTGAAACCATCATGTGGATTATGGTTGATGCATTCAGTTGTCGTACTGTTCACCCGCCCCTTTCGATCCATCATGGGCAGCCTCCGCCGTGAACTACTAGTATAATTTGAAAGAAGGCCCACAGTAATGCAGTAACGAAAGAAGTGGCTCAATGATAGAACATTTGGATTCTCCGTGATCGTGTGTTTGCTCGTACTAACCTTAGTGTTTAGTGGAGTCGTAGAGGAAGTCAAGCGCCATTGTGTCTAACCTTTCTCAACTTCTCATCAAGAATAAAAGTTGATCCAAGCGAAGCGTGATGCCACAGGTATATGCGATGATTGGAGCTTTGGACTCGCCACAACAACATTCGAGAACGTATGTCTGGTACAAAACTATTGTTCAACCAAACAGGGCGCAGGCAGATAGAATTCTTTCGTTACTTATGATCAGTTTTGGAAGTCGTAGTAATTATATGACGTGATTGGTTTGAGGCATGCGTGCCAGCAAATTCGGCTTCGTTCTCCACTTATGAACAAATTATTCTCAGCAGACCCGGGATTCTTCAGTAAGCGGTCGTCGTCCCTTTCGTTCCCCTTGACGCAAGAAGTATTCACAAAAACAAAAAGCGTGCGTTCATCATCATAAAACCGCCAACCTTTCCAAGAAATATCCAACACACCAAAACACAACACCAGAATGACTGCCAACCAAACAACCATGGAGAAGAGACGTTTGCCCAACTCATCCTCGCCTTCTGCAAAGCGAGTGAAAATGAGCAAGAGCGATGAACTCGACCTTGTCGACATGGACCCCACGATGGAACTCGAGAAGAAGCGACAAGCAAGTCGCGAAAGCTCACGAAGAACAAGAGAACGAGAACGAAGCAGGGTTGACTATTTCAAGGCTAACAAATTGAGGTTGGAGGGAGATAACGAGAAAATCAGAGCCGAAAATGAAAGGCTTCGAAGACTCATCCAACTTATCAAGGAAGGAACGGCCAAGAAGTACTCGACGGCAATGGTGACTCCACAACCAGTGCATGTACAACCCAAGATGGTGTCCCCGCCTGTGATTCAACAGACACCTCAGTTGCAACAGATGCTCCTCATGTCTCTGCTTTCTTCCAGTATGGTTGCAAAGAGTAATCAAACACAAGCTACGCAGATCCCCGTTGTGGCACCTGCCCCTAGTACAACGGTGGATCAGAGCCAGCTTCTGTCAATTCTTTCGAGTCTCACATCAACGACTGGAAGCAACGCATTCCAAGCCCCAACTGACCCGATCCCTCTCTTTCAGGGAGCCCAGTAAGCACATTCACTGTGATTTTTTATTTTTGCACAACGACCACCACTATCGGTAGTACTAACATCAATTCTAGAGTAACAATGATTCTTCAATGTAAACATCCTACAAATGCGATAGTGCACTACTCGTACAGTACTGCAACGGTATCTTTCCATGATGTGTTCCCTTCCCCAGCACCAAGCGGATACGTTTTTGTTTCACCAGAGCTAGTAGTAGAGATGAGATGAAGCAGCGTGTTCAGCGCAGTGATCCTCCTTCCAATCGTTGCCTCCGTTCTGCTGTGCTTCCTTGATGCTCTATTTCGTGAGTGCTGCTCAGTGCTACCCCTTGATTCTTAAGCACAATGTGAACTTTCTACAAGTGGGATGGCATATATAGGAATAGTTGGCTCTTAAGTGCAATCAGAACGCCTAGATTGCTGATAGCCCACGTCATTCATGCCTGTAATCCTGCGGCATTTCGGAGCGCACGAGGCGTTCACAAAATTGAAACCTTGCACCCAAAGAAGCAGAATATATTTGTTCCAAACCCCACGTAGTACGTGATATTCTATTCATTATTATTCACAATCAAAGAAATAAACATGAAATTGCAAGGTAACTCCCCATCCTCCCTGAACAACCCACAATGGCGTGGCGATACTATGAAGAGACCGTTGCCCGTCGAAAACTCCTTGTTGGAACCAACTACTCGTACTGTTGGTGTGGACAATGATGCTGCTGTTCTTGAACAGAACGGCGGTAGATCTCCGGAGCAAGGATCTCCCTCCAAGCGCAGCAAACCCAACACGAAGGAAGAGGAAGACGCTGAAGACGCTCGTTTGCGCTTGAATGAAATTGAACGAAGGCGATGTGCCAGTCGAGAGAGTTCACGAAGAACAAGAGAGCGAGAACGACGTCGATTCGATTACTTCTCCTCCACCAAATACAAGTTGGAAGATGCGAATGCGCGTATCAAGATTGAGAATCAGAGACTTCGGTCGCTGATTCAACTCCTCAAGCATACCAAGGCTACTATCATTTCTGGGGACAATCCAATGTCTGCTCCAAGGTTCCAAATTCCCAACCAGCAACAACCCAAAGCTCCTCCACCCGCTGCAACAACATCCAGCAACAACCCTGGCGTTGCAACAAATGCGAATCAACTGTTGCAAATGTCAAACTTTATGGGGAACTCCATGCCTCAAGCAAATATTCAAAACGACTTGTTGAAGCTTCTATTACTCAATGAGTCAAAGTCCTCACCATCGTCCTTTCAAGGAACATCTGGCAATACGCAGATGCCGACAATGTCCCATGGATCAACCCCTACCTTTCCTCAACCTGGAATGAAGCAGCAACAGCAGCACCAACAAGCCCAAGATCTTTCTTCATTGCTATCTGCGAATCCTTCTTTGTTGAGTCAACTGTTGGGCCCCAACAACAAGGTAGATGGGAATAGTGCTGGTGCTACAACCAACAGGAACAATGGTGCTGGTACAAGTAATAACACCCAACAAATGTTTCCACCCATGGGGCATGGTAATATGGTGGACATCAACCGACAGTTCCTTGAACGATTGAAACATGGCAATGTTGGAGGCAATGGCTCTACTACTGCTGCGGCACCCGTACCCCTTGCCCCACCTCTTTGGGGAAATGGTGGGTTGTTGTAATAAAGAAGAACAACTACCAAAGCAGGGGACAGGGTTGGTTGATGATGATGCAATTTTCATAGTAATAGTTTTTTTCGATGGAAGGAGGACAGAGGACAACAACAACAAGCATTTGCCTCGACGACCATTGGATTTGTTTTAGAACGTAGCTCAAAGCCAAATAGATGCAAGCAAAAGATACGTAAATAATACAATAAGGTCTTCTGTATTGTACTGTACTTGTAGCATCATGTTCCAGATGGAAACCCAGATGGTCCAAGAAGGAGTCTGGTTGCTACTTGTTGTTGTTGTTGCTGTTGTTGATCCATTCAAGGACTACGATACCACAACTGTTGGACACAAAAGGTGCAGGTCCGATACAGTTGGAAACAATCCTTGTCCTTTTGGGAAGGCGCCAGGTGGGCGTTCCCACGAAACCTACCAGTAGCTTCTTGTGATCAGGTGGATCGTCGCTGGCTCGAGAGTGTCCCATCGACGTCGGACCACGATGTCCACCTCTGGGGACGATACTGGTACGTGCAAATCTATACGAGGTCTAGTTTTCACTTGGAAGCCAGCGAAATTCGTCGAAGATGATTGGCGGCTAGGTGCCGACTCCGTGGCACTCTACCATATGACTGGAGAATGAGGGGTCTGCCAGTCCATTGGCGGGGCGTCCAAATTACATAGAGGTTGGGGAAGGAAAAGCTGCCACTAGTAAATGTCCTAGTCTCAGCTGTCTAAATGCCCGAAATCAGTTAGAACGAGCTGTCCTGAGCAGATTTCGTTGGGAGCAATTGTTGCGCTTGTGAAATCATGGAGTTATGACACAACTGGCCGCCACACACATAGGCGGCACGACCAATACATACTGTTAATGTCCTCCTTTGGCCCACAGCTGCCACGGTTTACATAAGAGGAGCGTAATCTTTGAGAAAAACACATCGTCTTACGTTTTGCGTAGGTTCCTACTGAAACTCTACGAGGATGCGATTTGCAAAAAAACTCTCGCAGTCGACTGCATAAAACGTAAAACGACAGCAGAAACAACGTTGCAAGCAACAACGATGTTCACAAAACAAAACAGTGAAGACACCCAACCACAGAACATGTCCACTTCCAACAACAACAACAGTAACAATAACAACAACAAGCTTCCTCCTCAGGAGATCGTAGAGAGTGACTCTGAACGAAGCAACGAAGCGTCGATGCCGCCCAAAAAGCGAAGCAAACACAACGCGGAATCGAAACAAGCCGCTGACACCGCTGCCTCAGAAGTCGAGAAGAAGCGTCTGGCCAGTCGAGAGAGCTCCCGAAGAACTCGTGAGCGAGAGAAGATGAGAATGGATCACTTCACGACCACCAAGTACAAGCTAGAGCAAGCCAACAAGAAGATCAAGGCAGAGAACGATGAGTTGCGTTCTCTGATCAAACTACTCAAGGACAGTAAAGCCATGGTCGCCTCCAAGCACCACATGCCGTCGTCTACTACGACACCGGCTGTGGCAGCCCCCATGCAGGTTCATGTCCCTCCTACTCCTGTTGTGCAGCAATCACAGCCTACCGCTTTTCAGTCACAGCAAATCCAAGGGGATCAGCTGCTGAGTATCCTCGCGTCTCTGACTTCGAATCAAGCTCCGCCTGCTGCTGCTGCTGCTGCTGCACCAGTGCCGGTACAAGCACCACCCCCTGTTGTTCCTCAACAGCAACAACAACAGCCTCAGGGTTTGGATCAACAACTTTCAGCTCTTTTGACTGTTTGTATGCAGGCGAACAACCCTGCTTTGAATCAACTCGTGATATCCTATATCACTGGACTTGTCCAGCAATCGTCAGGGAATCAACCAAAGCCTCCAGTTCAGCAGCCGCAGCAACCTCCAGTGTTTCAACCCCAACCGGTTCCTCAAACTCAGCCTACCTATTCTCAAGCCAATCACGATTTGAGCCAACGGTTACTGGAGGCTTTGGTGCAGGGAGGCCAACTAGGTGGCGGCAATACTGGTGCTAGTAGTAGTCACCAGTTTGGACAGTCTTGGAGCAACGGAGCTTGAGGATTGGATTAGTTTCCACTCCTTTTGTGTTTGGTACATGAAAGAAAACACTACAAAAACTCCGATGCTACTACCCCTATCCATATTCTTATACCTTTTTTTCCCGGCGAGGGACCCCCTCCAAATAATGTCAACTCACATCATCGACGAAGGGTCCAGTTGAGGGAAATGGCGACAATATGAAACATATCCAAATGTAATGGTAGCTCTTTGTAGTGATCTAGATTATCTATATGTTGTTCATTTTACTTCGAGCTGATAGGCTTCACTTTTATTGCTTCTCATTGTCTACTGGTAGTTTGGTCGTATCCCTCCTGCTGTACCAGTGGCGTTCAAGGACGAGCCACAACGACAGCAGCATGTCACGTGCTCTAGTAGACATTCTACGGAATGGCGTAAACGTTCATGTCGTCGGTACTGTCGTGCTAAAAAATTGGTCACGCGGGCCCTACTTGCAACGTCAAGAATATACAATGACGGTCGCCTGATGAGGGGGGTAGTAGTCGTATGTAGAAAATGTGAAGAATGACAAGCAAAATGATGGACGTCTGCCCGCCGTAGTATAAACCATTTTAGTATCCTCCCGGTCGACCACCAGCGGACCATTATTGGCGGGCTGGTAGGAGGAGGAAAGGGACGAAAGTGCCACATGCGCTAATGAAGTGATGACTCTTGCTCCCATAACAAGGGAAGGTTTCAGATTTAGGCACGTATTTAAGAGCAGCTCGGAGAAGGCTTCTTCCAATTGCTTCTAGCTGCTATTGTTTGAACCCATAATTGGCACGTATTTAAGAGCAGCTTGACGAAACGACAACTTCTTCCCATAGTTTGAACGAAGTAGGCAGCGTACGTAGCCATCATCTTAGACGGGAGACGGGTGATGATGAGGAAGAAGAGACAACAAAACATTCAATGCCAACAGGAAGGATTCTGTTCTCAATTAAGAGCAGATACGTTCTCGAAAGGACAAAGATTCTAAACCAGCGGCGTCAACATTCCCTTCTGAGATTATTTAAGAGCAGCCTGAAACTCTTCTCCGCCACGAGAAATGCCTTAAGTTCTTCTTGTCTAGGTTTTGCAAGGGAGCCCGCATTTGTATCGTGGAACACTCACGCCTGTGACGGAGCAATATATACATCCTTAACGGCACTAATGGCGTATTTAAAAGGAATCCCGAAAACGTGCAACAGCACATGGCCGCCGATGACTGTCAGTCTTCTGATCGTTTCCACACGTGAATAGAAGGCTGACAAATCGGTGGAGCATTCTCACAAAAAAGCACATTCACACACTCTTACATCACGATAACGCAATATCACATCAGCATGGAAACCGAAACCACAAACACAAACCAACCTGAGAACACTCGAGTTGAGAAACGGCCACTGAGTCTCACCAGCCATGAGTCCAAGTGTGTCAAGCGAGTTTCCTTCACACCGTTGAAGCGTACCAAACTCGAAGCTCACTGTGAACAAGAAGTAGAAGGAGGAGTTGCATCTTCCTCTGCTGAACAAAAGAAGCTCAAGGCTCTGACGGATGCGAATGAGCTCGCCAAGAAACGATTCGCAAGTCGAGAAAGCTCACGAAGGACCCGAGAACGAGAGAGACACAAGATGGATCATTTCCAAAACAACAAAGCTAGACTCGAGAAGGAAAACGAGAGGTTCCGCGAAGAGAACCAGCGCATTCGAAACCTCATCGAAATCATCAGAAAGTCCGGAGTCAATAGCACTGACGCTAAGGCCGCATTGTCCAACCACGTCAGTTCTTTACCTCCTAAACCGCAAATACCAGCGCCTACAACGGATCCCATGTCGATATTGTCTCAGCTGGCTGCAGCTGCCACTGGTGCGAACTACCAGAAACAAGTTCCTGCTACTAGTACGCCCAACAACGTAAACCAAGCAGCACTACTTTCATGCTTGCAACCCGTCCTTCAGCAGGTTGTTTTGCAATTTCTTTCCAATGCTCTCGTGTCTACCAGCTCTCAGGCAGCTATGCGACAAACACCCACCACAAGTACCGATGCACTGCAAAGCCAACTCCTAACAGTCGTGGCGCAATGCCTCCGCGCTGCGGGTGCTGGTACCAACGACCAGCAGACCATACCACCGACACCCAGTCCCTCCAACCAGCAGCCCACCAATTGGTTATTACCTCCACCTATGATTTCAACTTCACAGCAACAGACTTCACAGTTCTTGCCATCGTCATCGAATCAGCAACAGCAGCAACGAGGAGGACAAGAACCAACCAATTTTCTACCACAGCAGATACTATTGCTCCAGCAACAAGGAAATCAACTATCCTCCAATGTTGGTCATAGCACCTCATGAAATAGTTTGCAGTAACTCTTTGGAAAGAGATGATAGTAATATGTTGTATTATTATCTTTTGAAACAGACAAAGTCAAAGTAGCTTCAGCTCCTCTACGTAGTTTGCCTTGCCATGCGTCGGTGGTGTATGTTGTCACGACAGAAACACGACCTCGTTGGACTTACGTAAGCCCGAGTCAGTGAAGGTCAGCGTGGACGTCGGGGAATTTCAATTAAAGTCGACAGCTGCTACTCGGAACACTGTTCGGGTCATGTGATTGGGGTTCTCGTCGTCGTGAGCGTTCTTGAATGGAGCGTGCTTGTTCCTTCTCCCTTGACCTAAAAACAACATATGGAGGGGGTTTCGACTGATCCGTCTTTTCCTTGGGAGAAGACCCGAACTGTTGCTCCTTAAACAGGGCGAAAATGGAGTTGTCAGAACTTAATAAAATCACAGTCTTGCGTGACAGACGCGTGCTTATGTCAGGGCTCTTCAGTAGGATCCTTCTATGTGGTTTGTATATCGCTCAGCCTCATTCCCATTATGACGAAAGCACCAGTGTTCGAGCAGGAATAAGTACGAATATCCGAGCTGGCAGCTGGACCCGAAACGAGGTACTTTAGAGACCTACACACCTATGCACGCCACACCGCGTATGCGAATGTGAAATTGCGCAAAAAAAAAACACCTCAGGCCGTGCACAAAACTTCGCACAGTACGGTGAGCACTTACTTTCATCTTCACCATGTCTCCGCAAGGCAAAAAGGAAAGCAAAGAATCATCTCAGGGAGATGACGGTGATCCAGAGTCAAAGAGGAAGAAAGTGGCATTCCCTGTCTCGCCCAAAAGGCGGTATGACGAAGATCGAGACGTACTCGTTGCCCCCAAAGACCCTGATCGGGGGGTCAGCAGAGAGAGCAGTGGCCGACCTGCTGTCTCCAAAGCAGGAGTGCCAAGTGAAGCTGACGCAGAGCTTGAGAAGAAGCGTAGTGCTAGTCGTTTGAGTTCACGGAGGACAAGAGAACGTGAAAAGCAAAAGCTCGAGCATTTTCAAGAGATCAAGGCGCAAATTCAAGAAGAGAACTCAAAACTGAAGTCCGAAAATGAAAAACTCCGGTGGCTACTGAATCTCCTCAAGGTTGGACGAGCCGCTCAAGCAAGAAACGCCAGTAACAGCTCTGAGGCTACTTCCTCTTCGGGCAACCATGTGGCGGCTCCGACAACGCCCTCTCCTGCGGTTGGAGGCCGCGCCTCCTCGTCCTCGTCTGGCGGTGGCACGACAGCTGCAGCTCCAACGCCACCTCCGGCTGCGGCAATGCCTCGACCTGAACAACAACACGTGCCTTTAGACAACTCGCTAGCAACGTCACAGTTATTGGTGTTACTTAGGCAGGCACTATCGAACCAGCACCAAGAAGAGTCGCAACTTCCTGGTACTGCTCCTGCTCCCCCCGCTCCTCCTCGTCCAACTGCGGTACTATCATCAGCTGCAACACCAGCTGTGGATGAAGTGGCCTCTGCCCAACAAGTACAACTACAAGCTGGTACCCCAACTCCGCAAGAAGGTGATCCTTTGTTGCAAAACCAGCTCCTCTCGCTCCTTACTCTCAGTGCTTTGGTATCATCAAGTCAAGAAACAGCGGCAGCAGCGCCGGGGGGGCATCAGGCGCCACAACACCATCAGCAGGTCGTTGGTGAAAGTGATAGTGGTGGGGTGGCTAGTACCAGAACAACTACAACATCCCAGCCACCGCTCCTACAACAACCCCTGCTCCCCATTTCCTCATCGCTGGTGGCTCCTCCGGTGGTGTACCAGCAGCATCAGCCCCACCAGCTGCAACGCACCGCCACCCAACACCTAGGGCTCCAGCATTTCCCTCCTGCTCCTGCGATAGCATCCATCCAGCAACCGCCCGTGGTACTACCACAATATCAGCAGCAACATAACTTGTTCCCATATGCGAACGGGGGGTTGTTGTCACAGCAGGAGCTCTCGTCCATTCCTACAGCACAGCCGTTGGGTGCTGTGGCGAACCAAGAACAACAGGAGCAACAACATGATCCGCTAGTACACTACCAGAACAACGCTCAGCAAGTCAATGTCCTCCTCAGTCAAGAGCAACTACTGCGAATGTTGATTCAACGTGGACTAGCACCGCCAGGAGCCGCCAATCTGTTTCAAAACAATGCACCTCCACCGCCACCGTCGAGAACCTAGTAGAAGTAGTAGTAGCAAGTGGTACTGCAACTTTCTTCATCGCTCCTCCTCGACATAAGCCACCACCATCATTTCGTCATGTTTATAATTCCGCGTTCACTAGTAATTCTACTACTATGGTAGTACTAACAGTAACATTGCAATTACTACAATGATTGTGTAGTATGTCTTGTTGTTGGATTTCTTGTTGGTACTATGGATCAAACAGTAGTACTACTGCTGGAAGGCTCGTCGTACTAGCACTTCCGTTTGCAATAGTAGATCTAGCTACCTAGTGTGCTAGGACTGTTGGACGAGAAACTATTTCTTCTTCTTTTCTATGACGAGGCCACAACGGGAGGATGGCTACTACAAGGCCAAAAGTGCCGGAGATGTTTTCTTACAAGTACAACAAGTACTGGTGCCAGTATTGTACTATGACTACACCACCAGTAAAATAGTACCTAGTTTGTAAAGCTCAAAAGGAGGAAGTAGTAGTATAATAGTTTCGTTTTCAGTTTGACGAGCCTGTAATTGCAAAGACGTGGCTGCTGTTTGCTAAAAGAAGGGAGAAAACAGTAACACCATAATAACGTTGGTATTGCGAGTTAGTATCATCATCGTTGTAGCATCCACCACTGGTACTCCTCCGCTCAATTGATGACGGAGTTTAGCTAGAGCATCGAGTACATAGCAGTCAGTATCGATGGTGGAGGATGTAGAAGACTGAGCGACCAGTACGCAAAAGAGATCCACGTTGCGAGCACCTACGTGGTGATTGGGCGAAGGATCGGGCAGCTGCTGATCTTGATCTTCTCCTCCTCTTCTGAGAAGTCCCGCACAGCAGCAGGAACTTTGAGGCCCTGGCTTGTCGATTCGTACGATGACAGACTGACACATGGTACGTTTGAAAGACCACCAAACCTCCAATCATCGCACAGCAAATCGGATGGATCGCATCACGTCTGTCGTCGTCGCTTCAACGACCAACACCATTTTCCAATCCTGCACCTCATTTCTCACTACTGTACGACTGTACGTAGCAAGTGGTAACGAATCTACGGACATTCTCATATCCCAAGCAACCCAAGGGTATCCTTGCGCATGCACCATTGGAAGGTGTCCTTGACAACTCCACTCCTGCTTCTCGTCGCATATTATCTCGTCGACGGTTCGGTTGCCTTACCAACTCCCAGTGTTACTACAGGAAGTTCCTCTAGTTTGAACAGTATAAACTACCTACATACAAAGAAAATGAGTGAAAAGCCACAGGGAATTGCTGCATCTATTGCACGCAAAAACATTTTGGAACTTCAGCCATACAGATGTGCCAGAGACGATTATTCTGATGGTATCTTGTTGGATGCCAACGAGAACGCCTTTGGACCTACTTCTCTTCCTACCAAATGCCTTGATCCTTTTGATAACTCGAATGTTCTTGAGCGCTATCCTGATCCTTATCAAATGGAACTCAAGGAGCTATTTGTCAAATACCGAGGAAATGATCTAACTCCTGCCAATGTTTTTGTTGGAGTCGGGTCCGACGAAGCCATTGATTTGTTGATGCGTATTTTCTGTTACCCAGGACAAGACGAAATTTTGACTACTCCTCCCACTTACGGCATGTACAAAGTGTGTGCCAAAGTGAATGATGTGGGTGTCAATATGGTTCCTTTGACGGAAGACTTTGACGTTCGCATTCCCGAGGTATGTCAGTTGCCGCATTTATTATGTTTCTCCTTGTGCAATGATTGCACATTCTCTGTTTCCATTATGCAACCCAATCCTATTCTATTCAATTCAATTCAATTCAATGTCACAACCACCTAACCAGTACCCGTCATTCTATTTTTTAGGTTTTGGCTGCCGTCTCGGACAAAACAAAGTTGTTGTTCCTTTGCAGTCCTGGCAACCCCACCAGTAAGGCGATTCCCCTTGATGTAGTCGAAACCATTGCCTCTTCGCCACAATATAAGGGTATTGTTGTTGTGGATGAAGCTTACGTAGACTTTTCGGACAAGGGAACTGCTGTTGGATTGGTCCACAAATACCCCAATGTTGTTGTCTTGCAGACTTTGTCCAAGGCCTTTGGGTTGGCTGGAATTCGTTGTGGATTCTGTATTGGAGCTCCCGATGTCATTCAACTCATGAACAATGTCAAGGCTCCCTACAATGTGAATGTCTTGACCAGTGAGGTTGCTGTTAACGCCATGAATGCCATTGAACGATTGGAGACCAACATTGCCAGTGTCCTTGCTGAGCGGGTTAAGATGATTCAACAATTGGAGTCCTTTGACTTTGTCGTGAAAGTTTTCCATTCGGATGCCAACTTTTTGTTGGTCCGCTTGAAATCCAACGCCTTGCAATTGTACAAGACCATGGCTGACGCTGGAGTAGTAACTCGATACCGGGGTTCGGAAATCCATTGCGATGAGTGCATCCGTATCACAATAGGTACACCCGAAGAAAACAAGACAATGTTGGATCTCATGCAAAAGACATACAAACAGTTGACAGCCTAAGGGACAGGATAATGTTATCCAACATTCCAAATATTAGAGCGCTCTATTTCGAATGTTTGCTGAATGTATAGATCTTCCCCCCTTGCAAGGATATACCACAACTAATGTCAGAGATCTACATCATCAATAACATAGGTCACACCACCATCGCATGCTTGGGCTATCATGGTCATCGTCCAAACTCCACTGATGCTTCCATACAACTATATCCTCCATTCCACCTCCACCAACATACTTCCCCAAAACTAGCGTGGGTTCCTTAGATGGATGTTGTAGACTATGGTTGCGAGTGAAGGCGAACATGACAGTGACGTTTCGAGCTGGTAGTCAACTCCATCACCAACACTATAACGACAGCACTCTTCATCCATAGTGAAACCAAGTCAAAAACTCGGTTGTCCTAGTACTACTTTGGACTGCTGAAGTAGTACACTAGGATTGCGAGTGCCGGTGGCAGAGACCGCCCTTGTTCGATCTAGTAGTAGGTAGCTAGAACTCGTATGCGATTGTCCCGACCATCATGGTGATGCCAACCAAACTCAATCAATCTACACTACTAACGAATAGACCCCAATTGTACCTAGATAGTTGGATGTCCTCCAAACGGCATCCATGGACGCAACACTCCATTGTAGTGTCACATCACATGCTTCCATACATTCCACCATCTTCAATTTCCTACCCATCAGCTCGTCCAAACAACCTACACATACACAACCATGAGCCACATAAAATTGCCCAATAGTAGTATACGCAAACATCCAACAAAGCTTGTATTACTAAAACAACGCAAGAAAAGAAGTATAACCTATCTCAGTTTTTAATCGGTAGCCTCTACCTTTTCAGCAGCCGCCGCCACAATGGCAGGATCCTCCATCATGGTCTGAGACCATCGACGCAAGACTTGAGCTTGATAATCCAAATCTGCTTGACATTGCACAGGAGCAGCTTCCTTGGCCTCCTTGGTCGTCTCACGCCTCCACGATCGCTTTTCCATGCGTCGCTCATGCGCTTGTTGAATCTGACGCTTGTACTTGGATCGAATGTCTCGGACCAACTTCCAACGACGATCTTGTCTCTTGAGATTACGAGATCCTCTCTTTCCTTCCCTATCTGGAAGAGTAGCAAAGGCCAGATTCAACAACTCTTGTGTTTCTTCTTCGGAATAGCGAAGGGCAGGGAATTTGAGCGAGGCATCGGTGGAAATGGCGGCATCCTTGGCCAATTCTTTTTCGCGGCGAGCACGTGCTTGCTTTCCTCCTCGACTCTTCTTGAGGACTTGAGCGGTAGTGACTTGACCCGTTTGGAATCCATCCACAGCGATAGATTGTTGGAATTTGACCCATTCTTGATGTTGCAAGAAAGGTTGGTTGGAAGCATCGTCGGCGGTTGGAGCTTCCTCGGTAGCTTTCTACAATTGGTACCGTATATGGATGGATGGTTGGATATTGGGAGGAAGTAGATTGTTGTTGTTGTTGTTGTGCAATGATTAGGAGGAGAAGAGAAAAAGAAATCTAGGTGAGTTTACATGACAACAACAACTACCTAGCGAACCAACTAAACCAAACCAAACCAATCAAACCAATCATCCCAATAACGTACCGATGCTAGAGGACCATTCTTCTTCTTCTTGGCTTGTACTTTAAGACGCTTGGCATTCTTGGCATCAATCACTTTACGGTTGACCGCAAAAGTACGAACACTGCAAGACGATGACACTGGAAGCGAAACCAACTTGGGTACTGCTGCTACAAGGCCAACCTTACTACTAGCAGTTGCAGAAGCAGCAAAGGAAGTCTTCAATGTCCATTGAGAGACTTGACGTGTCAATTGTGAAACAGAAGTAGAAAACATGATTCTTCTTGTGGGTTGCAAGCAAAATCCAGCAATCGATCAATCAATCCTTCTTGACAACAACAGTCAACACATAAAACAAACAACGACACAACACATCCATCAGCAGGTACAGGTCGAAACACACGGCCTACAGACAGACGCCGATCTTATGGATGGATTGCGAGCCGCACATACAACTTGGGGAATCCAACATGTTGTAACTGGGGGATGTCATGGAAAGGGGAAGGGTGGATGCAGAATCCCCCAGACACATGCGACGGGTAAACAACCAGTAAATTATAACCTTGCGGAGCAGCTCCAACGACCGACAAACAACAACGACAAAAAAGATTCGAATAACCAACTGGCATTGTCCTTGGTTTTAGGAGTAGTTGTTGTTTTGCTGTTTGTTTGCTTGGCACGAATCAACCACTTTTTTGTCATTCTATTTCACATCCACACACACAACACACAACAACAGTCTATTGAATGCACGTGGTCCATCACATTTTGACCATGGCGGAAGAAGAAGAGAAACAATCGCAATCGCAACAACTACCTGAAGAAGAAGAAGCTAACGAAGAAGTAGAAACGGAACAACAACCGGAAACACAAGAAGAAGAAACACCAGAGGAACCACCAACAACCTCATCAGCTACCTCTAGTAGTACTAGTACAGCTACAGCTTCCAAAGATAATAATACAGACACCAAACGACTCCAAGAACTTGAAGCCAAAGCCGTTGCAGAAGCTACTGCAACTGCCGATGCCGCCTTTGCTCCAAGTCCCAGTTTGTTGAATGCGGCAACTGCCGCTCCTCTCTTGACTCAAATTGATGGTCCTTCCTTGAGTAACTATGAAGGAAAAGAATCCATCTATGTGGGTCGGAGTGTTCCTGTCGCTGCTGGATCCAAGTTGCATGTTCCCATTCAAGTCTCGACGCCTGGAAGTGTTGTCGAATATTCTGTAGAAAACAAGTATTATGATATTGCCTTTGGGATTGTGGCAGAACGAGAAGAGGGAGTTACTGTTGTCAAGGTATGTCTGTTCTTGTGATTGTTGGATGGTTTGTTAGATTGATTGTTGGATGATTATTGTTGGTGCTGTGTTTGCATGCTTTACTTGCCTAACAACAACGGTACCAACAACAACAACATCAACCATATAACAGGACGTCACCCGGGTCGATGCCTCCCAAGTACCCATCACTGGAAAATTCCTTGTAGGCAGTGTCCCTTGTCTCATTTATTTCAAGTTTGAGAATGACTACTCTTGGTATCGTGACAAGAGTGTTAGTTACAAGGTCGTCATTACGCCTCCCTCTCGTCAGACCCTCATGGCTGGTCGACGGCGTCGAGCCCGTGCATGCCTCAAGACCATTGAAGAAGATTTGTCTACACTCACCCGACGGTTTGATGCCGTCTCGGAAGATAAGGCGGAGATTCAATCCAAATTGGATGAATTGATCAAGGAAATGGAAGAAGTCAAAGCCTCCTTGGATGTTGTCCAAAAGGATGAAGATGTCATCCAAGAACGACTTACCTTGAGAGAATCCCAAAAGGATGCCTTGATAGATCGATTGGAGAATGGATGGCAAGATGAAGCCATGCCAGTGGAAGGAGGTGGAGCAGCAGTAGCTGCGTCGTCGTCGTCATCATAGACTGCTGTGTCCTGGTACCGGTAGGAGGAACGACAGCATTGTGTAGCTGTACAGTACTCGTAGTTGGACATGGTGGAGACAAGTACCTACTGGTAGTAGTCGTCGTAGTTTCGAATAGTTTTCTCTAAGCAAATAGTTGGTTGTTGTAGTATCCATAGCTTCTTTTTGGTTTCTCGGTGGTCATTGTTCAGCCCCTTTTTGAGACGTTTTCCTCGCTACAAACCAAGGCGATGTGATGCTACTGGAAGACGCCTATCCATTCATCCTTTTGTTATCGTACTAATAGCATAGTAGTAAAATAATAGTGGTTCATTCGTTCGTTCGTTCGTTCGCTCGTTCGTTTATAGCAGTGTAGTTAGCACACACCCAAGAATTTCACAAATAGTACAGTGGCACGTGGTAGTAATAATGAGAGTGGTAGTGATAGTAATGATAGCATCATGTACAAATGCAGACACCAAGAAAGGAAAGGAAAGTTGAATGAACATTTTCCTTCTTTTTTGGTTCCCCCTTGCTTGTGGAGGCGATCGATGGCACCTTCATGGATGCACACATTCTTCCCCTTGTTGTATTTGTGTAGCTTGTATCCATGATCCATGACTCAATCGATCGCGCTTGCTGGAGACAATCAGGGCAGAGATTGCCGCCGTTCTTGTTCTTGTTCTTGTTGTTCTATTGAGCCGCTGCTTTGGGAGCCTTTTCATCCTTTTGTTTCGTGGATGAGGAAGCACTAGTAGTAGCAGCGTTGGGAGAATCCCAAGCCTTGCGGATTTCCCATACAAAACCAATCTTCTCCAACTCGACAATCCGTTCGGGTGTCATGTTGCTTGTCTTGTTGTCTCGCAATAGTTTGTATTGGCGGCGTTGGCACTGTGTGTAAGAACAAGATGAGGAGAAGAACAATGTGATGAGTCTCTGAGCCGAACTAATGGATCCACAAGCGGTCGCAACAACAGCAACACTGCAATCGTTCGTACCTTGACCCAAGTTGCCAACTGAGGGTTCTCTGGAAATGTGCTTGGAACACTGCAATCTCCATATCGTTTGACATAAGCCTTGAGCTCCTGAAGTTTCTCCGCCCAAGCCGCAGCATGAGAGTCCCAGATGAAACCAATGTTGCCCAGCAACACAATACGCTCATCCGTCATGGTGGATGTCTTTCCTTCCATCTTGAGTTTGTACTGATACCGCTGGCGTTTGACCCAGCGCGCCAAGGGAGGGTTCTCCATGTATGTGTGGGGCACTTGGCAATGGCCCTCGGCGCGGCGGTACTCACAAAGCTCTTGAAACTTTTCCGTCCACTGTTCGTATTGATAAGGGCGGAAACGATGGGAGGCACCGCGCTCGGTACCATCTTCATCACTTAGATCATCATCCCCTGAACTGTGGTTGCCCGATTGATCTTGTTGGGGACCAGACAAGCGATTAGAAGAAGATTCCCCCAGTGTAGCCTCACTGTTGTAACCTTGTGTTTCCTGTTGCTGCTGGATGTTCGAACTCTTCCGCGCCTTCTTGGACAAGTGTTGATAATCAAGCAATGTATTATCGGTACTCTTCTTGATAGAATCTTCTCCTTCCGAAGAACGCTTGGCAGGAGTGATACTAGACGAATGAGGAGAAGAACTCAACAAACTGCTGGAAGCAGCGGCAGCCGCCAGAGAAGCAGCCGAGGAAGAACCACCAAATGAAGAAGGGAACAGTCGGGAGGAAGCAGCTCCCAAATAAGTTCCCAAGAATGGTGAAACGGATCCTCCCAAGGAAGCTACCAAAGAATCGGTGGGGGTAGGACACAGTTGTTGCAACAACATGGCCGTTCGAAGGCGGCGAAGTTGCTCCATCTGCAGAGCAAGAGGAAGCGGGAGGTCATCCTGAGGCTGTTGTTGGGCAGCTGCCAACATGGTTAGGGTTGACATGTCTGTTGGCCACGAATTAGCAAGAAACAATGGGTTTGCCAACAGCGATGACGGTAGAGATGATGGGTGACTTGCAGCAGGTGAACTGCTGGTGGTAGCACAAGCAGAACTGCTTGGTGCTGAGATGGGAACAGCTTCTCTGCTTTTCTTTTCTAGTTCTTGACGAGCCGCAGACTCGGAAATAGGAGGTGTGACTACTGTTTTCTTGGAAGTACCAGACGTTTTGCCTTTCTTCTTTCCATCACCACCCAACTCGATGCTCACAATCTCGGACAAACCGAGCTGAAGTGGAACGTGTTCTTTGCCTTTGGGAGGAACTAACGGAGCCGTTGCTTGTCTGTTGGCTCTAGGAAAGGAGGCTCCTTGGAGGTTTCCTTTGTTGACCATGGTCACTGTAGGACTTGCTTTCATAATTTTCCGTTGTGTTGTTTTTCTGAGTTGGTGTTGTCAATCAGAGACGAATAGGCCGATGATGTCGAGTTCTGCAGCGTCTTAAACACCCGGCACTAAGATTCACGGCCCAAAGCGATTTCACGTCTACCGCGGACTGTAGAGTAATCTCAATTTCCGATGTAACAACTTCCACAAAACCACTTGCGTCCACCAAATGGCAAAGGTTGACTTTTTGGTTGTCGATAGGAAGACAGCAAAACCAACTTCGGGAGGTCGATTGCTTCGTTAGGTTACTCTTGAAAGACAACGTAAAAAAAATGGGGAAAGTTGAACTACAGTGCCACAGGGAATAGACCGGCTTTTGGTGCGAAACCAGACGCAACAAAAACGTTGCAGCCCTGGTACATGAAGGACCATTCAATAAATGAAACGCCATATCACCCTTGCACAAGCGAATGCCAACACGTAACGAAAGATACTACGGAACTGCTTACAAAATGGAAATTACTTAACACACGCGATTTACACATCGTTCTCCACAAATTCTCCAGTCTACTCAAGAGGCATGCGACACTCAATACTTATAGTCGATCTTGGGTGAGACTTTACAATTAGCCTTTGACATTTTCCCGATGCTTCCAAAACTGCTTGGACGAGTATATTCGAAAGCCTTCAATCCTTCACAGAAGTGTGGCCCTCTTAATGTGAAGGTTTCGAGCGATTCACCTGCCGCAGCCCTCCGCTTCCTCTTCACGAAGGGCGGGCCATTGCGATTCGTTTGAGGAGCTTTCTATCGTTTTCTTTAATCCAAACGACGACGTCCAAGGGGTCATCATTTCTGGGCGGAAGCTGGTTTCGATACGACTTGCAGCATAAAAGTTTACTGCAATATCAGGAGTAAGTTGGTTGGCAACCATGAAGGATACATTCCTCAAGTCGCCGAAATTATAGGCGTGGTAGCAGCTGCCGTAGTAGTAGAACAGCAGCGTTCTGTTTTCGGCCATCTATTATCCTGCTGTACGCTTGTGTTTGGCGCTGCCGGCAAACCCGTACTCTCTTCTTTTCCTTGTTTCGAGGACAAGCGATTTTGTCTCGAACTAACTTTATTCTTCTAATATTAAATATTAGAACGCTGCGGTAAAGCAACGCTACGGAATGGCTCTCCTTTCAGGTGTCGTGGCGCTTTGCGAGCTTCCTCCTCTTCCACTTTCTCCTCCTCACCACATCAAGAACAACTGCCAGCAGCATCACTATTACATGTGCATCAAATGTGAGCAACTCAGTACTTGGTCTTCTATAGAGACGAGCGTTTTATCTCCCGAATTCGTTGCCGTAGGACTCAGGCGAATGAAGTTGGCCGTTCGACATGAATGACTGCATCGAGAGTCCGATTGGTCCATTAGCTAGATGGAAAAACACGAGTCTATGCAAGAAAGTACACAATTATCTGTTGCTCTAACAATACCTAGGAAGACCTTTGCCATAATTCGACTACGTTCGTTGACGAAAAGCACTCATTTGTGGATGAGAGGAATCATCCTCTAATGACCCATGTGTTGGTAGGACGAAGTGCCATCCAAGGACACAGTACCAAAAGCCATTAGTAGAGGAATCATCATTGTGGAGGACGCAGCGGTAGTATCCGAGGACTTGGTCGACTTGTACTAGCGGTCGAATTGAGTGTTGCATCTCTTTTTAAACTGAATTATTGGTATGTTCTTTGGCATGGACAATAGCAATAGAATTGGAAAGGAAAAGGAGGCATCGTGTCATATCCCCCACGCCTATCGACAACAACGTTGGAAATCAATGGCGCGAATACCCTTACAGCCAATGGGATCGCTTCTTTATGCGAAACGACAACAACAACATCAACACAATTGAGCCTACTTCGAGGACTGCTCTTGTTGGCCAAGAACTCTCGTAGAAAAAACCGTTGACAAAGACTAATGTCTTGAGCGGATCAGCGGTTTCGATATGACTTCTTTCTCTTGATGGATGATGGGCTTTTTTGCGGTGGTATGCCCGGACTACTCTTCCTTGATCCCACAAAAGAAGGCACGTTTGACATTTTGGTCCCTCTAGGTGGAATGGTAAAAATAGAATGTTGCTTACGAGTCCACCTTCCGAGTCGTTCAGGTTCCCGTTCCATACGGCACCATCATCAATATCTGCAACAACTGTCACAAAAACACCAATAACATTCCATCATGGGAGCAACTCAGTCAGATCTGCGACGCATTAACAATGACTTTGAGCTGGTCGTTCGAACTTCCAAAGCCCTAGAACAAAAGCTTCACGAAATGTTTGAGACTCCTCGCACCGCATCCCTTTCTGAGAATATTAGGCGTCTACGAAGTAAAGGAGTCCGTGAACATGTTATATCTGATTTGTTTCAGCTCAATAGTTGGCGAAACCGGCTTTTGCATGATCCTTGTGTCAACAGCCTTGATGATTTGGGAGTGTCATATTCCGAGTTTCGGAATAAATTTGAAGCGGGTTGTGAAGAAATCGACAGAGTTTCCTCGGAGAACCGTGTGCATTTCATTGGCTATGGTGACAACTACAGCAGCGCCCTTGTCTCAAGCAGCAATCGATCCGCGGTAAGTGGTCGATCCTCGGCAATGTCCGGTGGTGGTGGGGCCATGGCAGCTTTGGCCATTGGAGCACTCACCTTGGGAGCCTTGGCACTGAGTGGTGGTGGCTCAGGTGCCTGGGTATGCGATGACTGTGGGAGCCGGCATTCAGGATCTGACGGTGACCGACGCCATCAATGCAAACAGTGTTTTAGTTTTGATGTCTGTTCAAGCTGTTTCAGTCGTAGCTCGCCCCCTTCCTGTGGACACCGCAGTTTCCAAGTGCGTAGTGATCCCGATGAGCCATGGAGGAACGTGATATGGCCATCCAGTGGCGGATTGTTTTGGTAAAGGCTCCGAGCAGATGTGGAGTCCTGACCAAACCACTTCCAAAGTGGGAGATTTTTGGGTGACTGTCTTTCTCACTTTTTAGCGATGCCTTATTTAGTGACGAGAAAATCGACTCAGACGAATGCAGTCGCTTCTAACAGTGACTAGCTGTGAGTGAGTGACTGTATACTTGATAGAATGTTTCCTGTAGTTGTGAATATAATATCAAATACATTTTCAAAACTTGGTCATTGTGGTAGTAGTTTGCGGAAGATGGATGATGGTGGGCAAAGAGTCGAAAAGAACCCGACATCCTCGTCGTCCATCCGACATTCTTCTATCCATTCAAAGCTGCCAACACACAGCTGTCTTCTTTCCCCAACCTAAAACAAACAACATGAAAAAATGAGTCTAACAAGTTTATACTTTGTTATCGCCCACGAAAGACCGACGGGTGGTACATGCAACAAAACAACAAGCACCGCAATCATCATGACGGATGGTACAGTACTGGTGCTAGCGGTGGGATCCACCACCAACCATTCTTTACACCATACGTGGGGGAGCCATAGGAACAAAGGAATCCAAAGTACCAGCACTGGAAGTACTATTGGTTGGCGGAGGCAATGGAGTTATTCCTTCTTGTAGATATGCTGTTGGTAACAGTTGTTGCTGCTGTTGATAGGATGAAGTGCCATCCAAAGCGACAGCATGAGCCATGGGAATTGTGGCCGAATAAGTAGTACTAGGATCGTCCGACGACATGGTTGACATGTAGGTTGGGTTGCGTGCAGATGCGTATGCACCATTCTTTGGGGTATGTTCTTTGGCGGGAACAGCTGTATACTTGGGCTGTCTTGCAGCAAAGGCTGAATCATCGGGATCGGACCCCCATGATCCAAAGAACATCTTGTAGAGAACAATGGCCAGCACTCCCGCAACAAAGGGGGCCGTTGCCAATGCAAACAACGTAGGCGAACCTATTTCCGAAGTGACTTGGACAGAGACAACATGATTGGAGTCAAGAGGGATGGATGGAATGGAACCGGTGGGGGTTGGAGGTGCTTGCAGAATGGCAGTGACATTGGCCGCAACTGCCTTTACAACAATACACGTGCTGGCCAGTCGATCACGATCCATGTCATTGTACAAATCCCATTTACAAGTATTGACCGTATCTTTGGCCTTGCAAATTCGATTGGTGAGGGGGAGTGGGTAGGTGGCCAAATTCAAATTGAGGGAAACAGAAATCTTGGTGGACGTATCCCAACCGCCAGCATTGTCGTAGACAAGGGCATACAGATCGGGCTCCATCACATCATATTTGATGGTAGTCACTTTTCCTTCAGCCGAATATCGCTTGAGGATGGATTGTGCCCGGACGGACTGAATGGACATGTCATTGTCCTCGTCGTCGCCTCGAAGTGTTTGGACGGCTTTGGCTCCTTGCAAGAGATAAATGTTGGTCGAGCCGGAAATCTGCCGAATCCGAGCATTGATGGTAGAACCAGCATTCAAATGGAAATAGTCATACTGATACTCGTCGACATGCAGTGTCATTGTATCATTGTTGGATACCAAGGACAGTGGTTTGTCTTCTGTTCCCGGAATGGGACAGGAAACATACTTTCCCATGACGACAGGAGGGAACGAATACACTTCCAAACCAGGATCTGTGGTACTCGCCGAGATCCCAAAGGAGGTTCTGGACCAAAAGGGAGGAGTGACAATTTGCCATGTCTCCCCGACATCCAACTCGAATTGATCTTCTGCAGGAGAATACGTAGCTAGACCCAAGAGTACAACCCAAAATACAAAAGAAAGAAAAATCCAAGCTCCAATCTTGGGCCCACACGTCTTCCAAAATCCTACACAAAACAAAGACGTACAGCCACAACACACCAAGGCAGAACAACAAGACTCGGAGTGGTCACCTCCTTCAGGAACTTGGGAAAGATTGTTGTGGTAGTATCCATTTCCTGTACGGTTGTTGTTGTTGTTGTTGTTCCGAGTTAAATTACTGTTGGACCAAACACTGTTAGGTGGGGACCAAGTGTGACGAGAATGGTGGCCTCCGCCGTGCACCATGGAGAAACGACGACCAAAAAGTAGTGTTGTTGTAGTTTTGTAGTTTTGTGGTGCCGTTCGTCGTTGCGTGAGGCAGGAATTTGGAACGTTGACACAACTCTGTCGTCGTCGTCGTGTATTTGCGTTCTGCAGGATCTTTCTTGTGGACGGAGTCGACCCTCCTTGTTTTAGACTTCTTGGAGTGCTGGAGTGTTGGTACTCTGTTATGAATGATTCATGTTGGTTAAGGTAGGTATGAGATGAGATGAGATACCGTAGGGCTGACAGATTGATGATGGATGTAGGAACCAGCGTTGAGATTCTTTTCATTCACTGTCAGCCGACAACAACAACAATTAGAAATACAGTAAAGTACCACAATGACAAAGGAGAATCTATCGTTGTCGGTAGTGGGATTGAAGAATGCATTCTTTTGCGCCATACTCCAATCCCAGCAGCCGAGAGCTACCGGTAGTTGCTCTCACTCGTCCTTCCCATCCTACCTGCTTCTTTCCTTCCTTCTAGTACTACTACTAGAGCTACTACTTATATCAATGTCAATAGAAGAAGAATAGATAAGAATACAGTCACGGAAATCAACCTTGTCCATGTCCCTGGACAACCACGAGTGACACTCCACCAACAACGAAGTACGTAACACTGTTTTGAGGGAGCCGGAATATTCCGCGGGCTCGGAGCAGATTGCCAGGCATTCGTCGTACGCAGTCTACTACGGATGTTGTGTTCATGATGGTAATGTCGCAACACATGTAGATTTGTCTATTCGAAACATGGTAGGTGCGCATACACATGTCTTGTAAACGTCTTGGAACATATTGTTACATAGATGGACGTTGTCACTGTGTTATGCAAAATTAATAGAAATACTGTCCCATTGTTTATGATTTCGGCCAACGAAACGTCCACGATAAAAACGCGGGCTTTTTCGAATCACTGTCGTCGTCGTGGATAGATGATGTCGGGAAAAAAATAATGTGGGCTCGCTTTTCGCTACAAGTGTCACATACATACACCTGCTGTACGCATCCAAGCAACAAGCGCCCACCAAACAACAACAAACACAAACACAAACAAAACCACAACACGTTTTTTTTGTGTCGTGCCCTTGGAGTTCCATCACTTTTTTGGAGAGTTCCACGACCTAGTATTCAAGTGGAGGAGAAACGACAAAAAAGCTTCCGATTGTTTCTACCCTAGTAGTAGTTACTACAGAGACAGAAGACAGTAAGAGTTCGTCTGAACGTTGGACAATTGACATTCCAAAACACTAAAGAGTTACTCTCGCAACAAACAAGAACAAGAACAACAACTAAACCACACAAGATGAGTCAATCATCCAATCCTTCCCCCAACAACAACAACAACAACAACAACAATATTCCGAGACCGAAAAGTGTCTTGGTCGGACCCTCTTCCCAACTGAAAGCTCCTACAAGTTTGTTGTCGGGGTCACTTCCTACCAGTCTTCGAGAATCCGATGATGGATTTTCCGTGGCCGGCATGTCAAGTGTTGTCAGTGCCAGACCTCGCCGTCTTTGGGCGGTACAAGATGCTTCCTTGCCAAGAATTCCCAAGCTGTATCCTCCCCTCAATCCAAACTGTACAACCTATGTGGGAGATGCATCTCCTTCTGTGGTGGCAGTTCGAATTGCGGAATGCTTGAGGAAACGAAGTATGGCTGTGGAATATGACGATGAGTCGGTACGTTCTGTGTTTGGCTTGTGTTGTCTTGTCGTCGGTTGGTTTGGTTGATCCATTACTCATCTCACATTACTACTTTTCTCCTCCGTTTCATAGGCAACGGCAACTGTCATGTCCGTCGATCGGTGTCACTTTCAAGTACAACTATGGAAGGGCAATGTCACAGAACAAGCAGATTTCTCCCATGGGGTAGTTGTGGAGTGTCTTCGAGTTCGTGGCCCAGCCCTTTCCTTTTATCCTGCTTGCCGTGCCATTCTACAAGCAGCTCTGGGTCAATCGACAGGAGATGACACTCGTCCTATCCATCAAACGAACGGTCTCGAGTTTCCTAGATTATTGGAGGGTGATTCATCGCGGTCGGGTAGCCATTCCGATTCTCCATCTTTTGTGGGAATGCCTCGCTCTCCCAAGGGCGCTTCCCCCGAACAAGCACTAGAGCAAGCCATGGAACTTGTCAAGAAGGATAGAATTGATACACAAATGCTGGGCATGGAGCGTCTTGTCGACTTGACCACTCCATCGATATGTGGCAAGGAAACTGCCGTATTTGTTAGTTTACAACTTGTCGAAAAGAATCCTCAATGGTTGGTGGACATGATTCAGGAAGATGAACCATCCCCTGACTCTACGACGTACGAATCGACCGTCTTGGATTCCAACGTGACCCATTCCACCATTGATTTGGCAGTGTTCCCAGAAGAAGGAAGACATGTTTCGGCCATGCGAGCACATGCTTTGAGGATTTTGTGCAATGCCTTGTCCACTTTGAGTGCTGCCCAAATTTTGTCTCGTGTCTTGTCCAAGGAGGAGGGGGGTACGAAGCATCCCATGATTGACAATCCCATGATCAATACATTGGTTTCGGACCTCAAGGGAGCCAACCGACCTCCTGGTATTGTGCAAGGGACCAAGTTGGCGTCTGCCCATGAAACAGCCTTGGCTGTTAGAATACTCCGCATCCTTGGTGAGAATACTTCGACGGTCAAGCTTGTTTTGGAGTCGGACGCTGTCTTGGAGCGCCTGGAGACAGCGCGGTTGTGTGGTCGTGCCACACACTTGCAACTGCAACAAGAGACGGAACGAACATATGCAAAGCTCACCGAAGATGCTCGTTCCTGTTGATCATGATGCATAAACTCGGGTCGCCCTTGGGATGGCAGTACTTTGTACCATTCATAACACGAATAGAACCCAACGGATTCAATCATTTCCCTAGGCTAGTTTGTCTCTGGACTGAAGCGTACCCATACAGTTGCACGATAGCACCAAGTCAAGCGATGCCGTCGTTGTTAACTACACAGTAAGTTAAGCTCTATTTTGGCATGTTTTGAAGAAATAGAGTTTTGTCTTGTTATTTACTAGATAGCTTGATGGCACAAAAAACAAATATAGTTAGCTCTTATGGAAAGCCCCGATCATCATCTCGAGCTCGCTTCTTGACATCTTGAATAGTATCAGGAGTAGTCAAAGATCGGAACGTACGGAAGGAGTGGGCTACTTTCTTTCGGGCGGTATCATCATCGACTTCCGACCACCCAGGACCATCCTGTCGAAGAAACCTTCCTGTTCTTGCTTTGATCATATTCACAATCACCCCTGCCACTCTCTTCTTGTCCAAAAAGGCAGCCAGATCGTACTGTTCGGCATGTTCCATGACCAAATTTCTGAGATAGAGGTTTCCGGAATGCGAGTACAACGATTTCCCTCTTCCTAGTAGCACATCGAATTCAGTAGGGTTGTCCACCGGCAAATGTCCTTGTGTACCATCTCCCTGTTTCTTGGCTTCCTCTTCGATGATTCGAACATTCACCCAAAGTTCTTTGTTGATCTCTGTATCGCCTTCAGATAGCGCGACATGGTACTGTTCTATCGGAATGCCAAACGTTTGGAGACTGAAGAGAATGGACTTCTGATCACCGAAATGTTCTCTCACCCGGAATCTGTGAAACGCGTTGGCCGTCAACTTGAAAATGGCCACAACTGGTCGGTAAATGTATGAATCAGTGCATACATGCATAGCTTCTAGTCGCATGGGGGCTGCTGCGACAATGTCACCGTATCGGCGACTGATTTCTCGGCGTTTACTAAATGTCTCGAAGCTGACCTCTTTACTCGAGATGTAGTTGATAGATATTGCGCCCTTCTGCTGCGTCAATACATCAAGTGAAGCCGCCATAAAAGCGTAGAAACTCTTGCGAATGATGGCCTCAACCGAGTATTTGGCCACATCCATAAGATTCAACACAATCACCAGGCGACCTGCTGGATCTCGATCTGGTAATGAAAAACCAATAGTGTTATATAGAGCATCAAGGTCTTCGTGGTTCAAATCTTCCTGAGTGAGATCTTTCGTTAGCAGTTCTTTTCCAAAAAGTTCATATTTGAGCTTGAAATGCAAAATGAAACGTTTTGCAGCTTGCTTGACATCAAATCGACACGATCGCAAAAACCGCAATCGAAACTCGTTGTTTTGCACATAGGCAGCATCTTGATCCATGGCCATTTTGTAGGCCACCTTATTCATCTTGGAGCCTGCCAATTCCAAGTCTAACTCTTGTAAACAATTTCGCACTTTTTCTGGCGACTCTTCCAGTGGGGCTGCCACCCCATGGATGTCATAGTAGATGTTTTCGCGGTCTGTGGTAGATAAAGCAGCCATCTCCCTTGCCAACAAACTGTCCACAGTATTAGGGGCAGCAGAAGTATCCCCTTGACCATCAGAAACAATGGGATCAGGGTCCATGATCACTTTCTCACAATCTCCTACAAACAATGTCTCCGATGGAGGAGGAGTTTCGCTCAACTTGGGAGACTTGTTCCTGCTCTTTTGCATGCTACCTTGTTTTTCGTTCAGTTGTGATTTCACAAATTGTACTACCCTCGATTATGCGGAGAAAATACAAAACGGAAATCAAGCGATTGGATGAAGCAGTGCTATACAACAAGAGGTGGCACTACCACAACCAACATCGAATGCGCTCAAGAAATACGGCGGTGATGTAGACCACGAATCCCGCTTGCTGCTTCTGTGGTTTTTCGTGCTATGGCCTGAGTCAGGCGCCCAAAACATATATCCTGCTACTGACATATCTTTAACTCCCCTCTCGTTATGCAAAGAGACGCTAGTTTATCCTGCTTCAAGTACCTAGCGGAGCCAAGCGTTACTTCGGTTCAACTGCGACACAAAAGCCCATTGTATTTGGGGAGTCCTGTCGCCGCTTCCTTATTTGATGCGAACATGCAAGATTCTGGGCATCCTGAAAACACAACCAAGAATATTTCATTCGAGTTCAGAAATTCTCCCTTGGACTTGTTGGATTGTGATAGAAACATGTCAAGTACGACGTATTTTCCAAAGCGACGCTATACAACAGTTGGCCACGCAATATTAATACTGTACTGGAAATAGGGTACTGCAACGAGGAAGGTCGTCGTCGAGTTCATTCCCCAGTCCATGAGAAAACATCCGATTCATATATTCGTGGTGGTCCAACCCTAATCCATAACGACAATGAAGTGCAACCTAGGCACGGACAAGTCCAATTGTTATACTAAGCAATCCCCACCCCATAATGCTCCTCAATCCCCAGCCCCACCAGCATTCGGACGAGAAAACAGCCACTTGAGTTCTGAAACCCACCAGTTGTACTGCAAGAAGGCAGCGTACATTATAGTCCTTCCTAACTACTAACGTGTAACAACTCTAGAAGTCTCACTCTTCTATTGCACTATATTATTGTCACGAATTCGTTTTTCACCGCCTCCCATATCATCCAAACGGGCAGGTGTAGTCACCGCGCGGAAGGTTCGGAAGGCATGAGCTACCTTCTTAAGGGCAGTTTCATCGTCCACTTCTTCCCAAGTATCTCCGTCGCTTCTCAAAAATCTGCCTGTTCTAGCCTTGACAAGTGCAAGAACTAGATTGGCCACCCGTTTCTTGTCTAGAAAAACAGCGCCATCGTACTGCGCTGCATGCTCCATGACCAAGTTCCGTAGATGTACATTGCCAGCATGTGCATAGACAGATCGTCCTCTTCCTAGGAGAACATCAAATTGTGTAGGCGTACGAATTGGTCCCTTCTTGTCTTCCAGCAATAACTGCCTTTCATATTCCCCTCTCGACCTCCAATAGGCAGCGTTACTAGATGTATCCCCCTCAAAGAAACCGTGGTGATACTCTTGAATCGGTATACCAAAGGTCTGCAGACTGAACAACGTGGTTTGCTCATCACCAAAGTGTTCCCGAACTCTCAATCGTGTAAATGCCTCCGCTGCCACCTTGAAAATGGCAACCACAGCTCGGTACAAAAAGGAATCGGTCACAGTGTGCAAGGCCTCTACTCGTACAGGGGTCGCAGCCAAGATCTTACCCCACCATCCACTAATTTCTCGACGTTTCGCGTAGTCTTCCATGGAGAATTTGTGACTGCGATAGTAGTTCACAGATACACTGCCGCGATGCTGCGTTTCTACAGACTCGGAGGCAACCATAAAGGCATAGAATCCTTTGCGGGCAAAGGCTCTCGGAGGATAATCAACTTTTGGAATATGAAGAACAATCACAAACCTTCCAGTGGGATCACGGCCTGGCAAAGCATAGCCAATGGTGTTGTGCAGAGCTCCCAGATCATCTTCATCGAGATCTGCTTGTGTAATATCCTTTGTTAGATAGGCATCTCCAAAGAGTTCCTGTTTGAGCTCATAATACTTCAGATATCGCTTGACCGCTCCAGGAACATCGAATCGATCGGCACGCAAGAAACGAAGCCTAAACTCGATATCATTGACATAAACAGGGTTTTGTGCCAGTGCCAGCAGATATGCTTGGTTGTTGGGCAAAGGTTTGGAAAGCATTTCTTCCATGTGACCCAAACTCGTTCTAAGCAAGTCCTCTGTTTCCTGCACTTTCTCCGAAACTCCATGGATATCAAAGTAAATCTGCTCTCGATCTTCAGTGGAAAGAGCCGACATCTCAGCCGCCAACATGGAATCTACATTGGAGGCTGGAATTCCGCCTACAGGCGAACCACTACTGTCCATAAAGTCACAAACAGGAGAGCTGATCGGTGATTCTGATTCAACTAAAGGAGGAGTTTGTGAAGGAGAGCGAGTTGTATCTGTTCGTCGCGCTTTGAATGACTCTTCGACCATTGTTGTGTTGTTGTTGGTGGAGGTTGCAGTTTTGGATGTAGTAACAGCAGTAGTAGCACTGGTTGTTGTCGTCAGTACTCGTACGCAGTGGTGATGACAACGAGACGACGTTTGGTATTTTTGCGAAAAGCAAAAGAAAGTGTCATCGCACATAATATAAGTAGTGTAATCTTAAAGATGCGAGGTTCCGATTGGCATCAGTCCCCGAAATTCGTGGACGGTAGTACGAATCCTACGAGGTCTCAGGCATCCGCCACCGTTAACTCCTGTGAGTCCAATCGGTAGAATTACATTATCGACGGAAGAAGGGCTCTCCGTAGGAAATACTATTGCACCAAACCTACCGGTACACCACTATCCAAACGATAGCACAATACCAAGAAAAAAAATGATACTGGTGTTGAGTAGAAAATGGTGGTAGAAGTCGCACGAAAGTTAAGGCCACTGGTACAGAAGATGTTCATTCATCTATCGACATATTCCTATGCTTGCACTAGTGGATGACAGACATCATGATCCCGTTGTAAATTCAACTACAATAGCACAAGGGAAGAATTCCATGAACTGGTGGTGGGCCACAATGATTCTTTTGGAATTCGACAAACATCAGTGTTGTCTACTCCAATTTGTACAAATATAGATTAGGTTTTCTTTCTTCCCTATGCGTGTTCTTCCTCTCTCGACCGCTTCCGAGCTACGACTGTTGTATTCTTGTTCTTGTCGTCATGATGGCTAGTGGTGCTAGACTCGGCACTGCTTCTTCCCGAATCCGATTCTGGTTTCATCAGCGCACGCAACGTCCGAAAGGCATGTGCCACTTTCTTGCGAGCCGTATCGATATCTACCTCGACCCATCCATACCCATCATTACGAAGGAATCTGCCATTCTTCTCGCGTATCATCTTAACAATCGTTTCCGAGATGTTGGCCTTGTCTTTGTTGTTCTTCGCAGCCTCGTAGATGGCAGCGTGTTCGACAACCATGTTGCGAAAGCGTATGTTTCCGACATGTGAATATGTGTTCTTGCCCCGCCCCAAAAGTACATCAGCACTGTTCGGAATTTCCACAACGACCAACGAAGGACCAGAGTCCCCTGTACTTTCCTTCGCCATCTGCAGCATTCGTTGTTCAAATTCTTTTCGACGCAACCAATAGTTTTTATTGGAGTCCGAATATACGACGGTTGGTCCCACATATTCCATGGGTATCCCATGCGTTTGTAGGCTGAACAACACTGCATCATGGTTGCCAAAGTGTTCACGGCATCGAAGTCTTGAAAAAGTCTCCATGGCCAATTTAAAGGCTGCAAGAAATGGGCGCCAAAGGTATGAATCCATGCACAAATGCAATGTTTCTACCCGTAATGGTGTACTGGATAATATCTTGCCATATTGTTGATTGAGTTCCAATCGTTTGCTGAATTCACTAAAGGAAAACGTTTGACCAAGGAGATAGCTGATCATAACGCAACCATTCTTTTGTGTATCCTCGTCTTCTGAGAAGCTCATACAAGAGTAGAAACTTTTCCGCATTATGGTCATGACGGAATACTTGGACAGAGGTGCCTTGTAAAAGATAACCAATCGCTCTCAGGTACTCTTGAGGGGCATAGGATGAAACACACAATCATGCAAGGCATCGATATCATCCGAGTCCAAATCGTCTTGTGTAATATCTTGGGTGAGTAAACTCTCTCCGAATAGTTCCAGCTTGAGACTGAAGTGTCGCAACAATCGTTGAGCGGCTGCCTTGACATCATATCGGTCGGCACGTAGGAATCGCAGTCGAAACGCTTCATTTTGTACATAGGACGAATCTTGTGCCATTGCCAAGTCATAGGCAACACTCGCAGCCGAAGAAGATGCCAGCATCAACTCCGTGTCCAATTCCTTCAAACTTTGTTTGATTTGTTCATCGGATTCTTTGACACTGTCGGAAACACCGTGGACGTCAAAGTACACTTCTTCGCGTTCCTTGATGGAAAGGCTCGCCATCTCTTTGGCGATGAGCAAACCTGCAGCGGAAACATGGTCATCCGACACTGGCAACTTGTCATCGTCAAATTTGATCATTTGAATCTCATCATCGAGATCAAATTCATACTCGGGTGAAACAGAAACAGAATCCATCTGCCTTGCATGCCTCGGAAGGAGACTGGTTTCGCTGTAAGAAGTTGTGATTTTTGGTTCGGTTTCTTCATTATTTGTGGTGACTGGTGACTGCTGCCTGCAGTAGTGAGTCGAGCGAGTCCGTTGCAGACTGCCAAACTATGGGTGGCCCTACTGACGCCGTGACGGACAGGAGAGCCTTAGCAACTGCCGGTATTAAAGTTGCCAACACTAAATTCTTTCATCTAAAGCCCTCTTTCGGACATCATTCTTCCCCCCGCTAACTCCTCCATTCGATTTGTTGTTTCCTCCTCCTCCTCCTCCGGTGGATACTCCTTGTTGGACCGGGACCAACAACGATCGGAGTGTCCGAAACGCATGAGCCACTTTCCGTCGAGCCGTAGTACTGTCCACCTCTACCCAACCAACGTCACCATCTCGTAAGAATCTTCCGTTCTTGGCGTGTATTATCTTCATGACATCCTCCGCCACTTTGGTCTTTTCCTTTTGTGTTGCAGCTTCATAGACGTCACCGTACTGAACGATCAAGTTCCGAAAGCGAATGTTCCCAATATGAGAATAGGTGTTCTTCCCTCTCCCCAAGAGTACATCGTGATTGTTGGGCGTTTCCACTATAACAATGTCAGCGTCTGAGCTGGAGGGTTTGCCAGGATCGCTGCTGGACTTTGCTGTTTCCTTGTTTGCCTGTTGTTGTCGTTGTTGTCGTTGTTGTCGTTGTCGCTCTACCCCAAGACGTTTGGACCAAAACTTGCCATTGGACGTGTTGGAGCCTTCCACAATCTCAAAAGGAAAGTTCTGCATGGGAATTCCAAAGGTTTGTAAACTAAAGAGAACCGTTGAGGGATCTCCAAAGTGTTCACGGACTCGTAGTCGAGTGAACATGCCAGCTGTCAATCGAAACAAGGCAACAAAGGGTCGCCAGAAGTAGTTATCGATGCATATATGGAGAGCCTCCAAACGCATGGGGGTAGAACTGAGAATGCTACTCCATTGGCGATTGAGTTCGCGCCGTTTGGAAGAATTCTCCAGTGGATTGTGACATAAAAGATAGGCAATCGAAATGCAACCATTCTTTTGAGTTTCTTCATCCTCCGATCCGACCATTAGAGCATAGAAAGTCTTTCGCAACAAACTGATATTAGAGAACTTGGAATTCCTTGCATCCATGACAAGGATGAGACGACCGGCTGGATCACGATCCTGCAAAGTATATCCCATTGTATTGTACAAGGCGTCCAAATCATCCTGGTTCAAGTCTTCTTGCGTCAAATCATGGGTCAAACATTGTTCTCCAAAGAGTTCCAACTTCTTTTCGTAGTGTAGGAGGTATCGGTGGGTAGCTTTGCCTACGTTGAAACGGTCTGCCCGAAGGAATCGCAAACGAAACGTAGGGTTATTCACATAGGAGGGGTTCTGTTCTAGGGCGCGTTGGTAGGCAATATGGGATGATGCCAGAGTAGCAAGCTGTTCTTCCATTTGATGCAAGCCCCCTTGAATCAATGCATCCGTCTCGTTCACCCGGTCGGAGACCCCGTGAATATCATGGAAAATACGTTCGCGGTCGGTTGCAGCTAGAGCTGCCAATTCCTCAGCTGCCAGAGTGTCTGCCTTTTCATCTGTTGTATCTACTTCCGTTCTTTCCTTCTTGTCAACGTCTGGTTCCACCACAGTTGTGTTATCGTTTGGATCATTCTCTTGTTGCCGCAACATTGGTTGTAGCTGCTGTTGTCATGTTGTTGTTGTGTAGTAGTTGTGTAGTGAACATGCAATCTTGATGTACCTGGTACGGTTGGAAAAGAGACAAACAACTCTGCTCAGAGGTTCACTGGGGTCACGTTTCGCCGCTGTTTTTTACTAGTAGTGGTCACTGGTCACTGGTCACTTCTACAGGATACTAGTAGGAGGTAAGTTGCCAACGTTTTTAATTAAAGGCGAGCAGTTGGGTGCGCAAGGGCTTTGGAAGTGAGGACATTCCGGAGTATTGTATGTATGGAATATAGGTAATACATCTACTATGTTGCGAAATTGATGGGTGAAATGGGAACTCCAAAGTCCCCACTCCGATCTCGCTTCTTTCTCCTACTAGAACCCCCCTCATCCTTTTTAGATGAATCCGCTTTAAGTCCACGTAATGTTCGAAATGCATGAGCCACCTTCTTCCTAGCAATGACATTGTCAACTTCCACCCAACCTACACCGTCATCGCGTAGAAATCTCCCAGTTTTGTCCTGTATTTGTTGGACAATTTCATTCGCAAGCTTGGTCTTTTCTTGGACGTTGGCTGCATCATATTGTTCCGCGTACTGTTCTATCAGTATTCGTAGACGAACGTTACCAAAATGGTCATAGACCAGTTTGCCGCGTCCTAGTAGCACATCCACTCGACTGGGGATTCCGACAACGACAGTGTTGGCAATTCCCTTTGCCCGATTCGAAATTACACGACGCTCGTGTTCTCGACGACGATGCCAAAAGGTAACATTGGCCTCTGTAGAAACAATAGAAGCTTCTACAAACTCGACGGGGATACCATGTGTTTGTAGACTGAACATGACTTGTTGGTGATTTCCATAATGTTCTTTGCTGCGGAGCCGCAAAAACATACCCATTGTCAGTTTGAACACGGCGAGGAAAGGTCGCCACAGGAATGAATCCATGCATAGATGCATCGTTTCTACGCGTAGTGGGACTGCGGAAAACATTTCCCCATACTTTTGGTTGAATGCTCGACGTTTGCCGATTTCTTCGAAGGAAAAGCCTTGTCCAACTAGATAGGAAATAAAAACACACCCTTTCATTTGAGTTGCTTCATCATCAGAAAAACTCATGAGGGCATAAAACCCTCTCCGTACTATTGATATCAGAGGGTAATCGGCATTTTGCACCTTGTAGACGACTATAACGCGCCCCCCAGTGTTCTTGACTGGCAAACAACATAGAATATTGTTGTATAATACTCAAGATCATCCGAGTCCAAATCGTCTTGTGTGATATCTTTGGTCAGTAGCTTATCTCCAAACAATTCTCTTTTCAATGTGAAGAAAAGAAGAAACCGCTTGGCTGCAGCCTTGGCATCAAACCGTTCCGCTCGAAGAAACCGAAGGCGAAAGGAAGGGTCCCAAACGTAGGTAGAATTTTGTTGCAATGCCAGCAGGAAAGCAGTCTTGTCCAGAGAGGAGGTTATCATCTCGTCGTCCATTTCTTTCAAGCTCTTCTGGATTTGTTCCTCGGACTCGTCAATACCATCGGAAACACCGTGAATATCAAAGTAAATCTCCTCTCGTTCCTTCATGGAGAGATTGGCCAGCTCCTTGGCTATCTGTAAATCTGCACTAGAAACAGGATCATCGGGTACCGGACTATTATTGTCAAAGATACCAAAGGCGATCTCATCGTCAGTGGAATCATCAGGACTCGACACAGGCTGCACCATCTTCCGTCAGAGGTTTCCGTAGTTTGGGCCGGAAGATTGTGATCGCAGTGGGTCCAAATAGCGCTATCTTAGTTCCGGCGCTTCGCTATACCGCTAATAATAATTAATTTTTCTCCGACATAATTTGCTCGATGACCTTTCAACCATTGACCACCAAAAACAACAAGGCGACCTAAGGAAAGCTCAACTCCATGAATCAAATGTTTCAGTAGAATCAGTTTTGCAAAAAGGCACCGAGTGCAACTAGCAACCGGTAGAGTGGTGTTGTCAACGTTAATACAAGTACCGGTAGTTACTGGTACTGTAGGTGTGCAGCGTTATGTAGCTGCGGCACTCCATAGGAGATTGCCAATCCTGTAGTCCATGATTTGAACGTCATTTACATCTTTTACTCATTAAACAAAGCTACTCCTACAGATAATACAATTTCCCAGTTTGTTGGGTGTCACATCCCTGCAACCACCCATGGAATATAGGTTCTAGCTAGCTCGCTAGCTGGCTTTCCCTTCCCCTTTTCTTCTCAGCCTTTGTTCCAGTAGAAACCCTTTGGCCTCGAAGCGTTCGAAATGCATGGGCAACTTTATTGCGGGCTGTCTCATCGTCCACTTCCATCCAGCCATACCCATCATCGCGCAGAAATCTCCCTGATTCTTTCTTTATCTGGAGTACGATCACATCGGCCAACACTGTCTTTTCTGCAAAGGAAGAATCTTCGTACCCTTCAGCATAACGTTCCACTAAGTTGCGGAGTCGAATGTTTCCCACATGATTGTAGGCCGATTTCCCTCGACCCAACAACACGTCGCTTACGCTGGGTATCGACACTATGGATCCAACAATGTTGTTGTTGTTGTCGTCGTTGTTGTTGACGGAGAATTGACGCTCCAGTTCGCGACGTTTCAGCCAAAACATTGCATTGGATTCATTGGATACCACCGCAGCTTGCACGAAATCCATCGCAATCCCATGCGTTTGTAGACTAAACAGAACACTCTGATGATTTCCATAGTGCTCTCGACATCGAAGTCTCGTAAACATGGAAACTGTCAGCTTGAATATCGCCAGAAAGGGTCTCCAATAGAAGGAGTCGATGCAAAGATGCAACGCTTCTACTCGAAGAGGGACGGCACAAAACACGGTCGCATTCCAGCGATTGAGTTCCCGGCGCTTTGAAATCTCCGCAAATGAAAACATTTGTCCGATGAGGTAGCTAACAATAACACAGCCTTTTCGTTGCGTGGCTTCGTCTTCCGTACAAGTCATAATTGCATAAAACAACCTTCGTACAAAACTCCTCACGCTGACAGTAGTGGGTTGCGCCTTGTAGAATATCACTAGCCTACCCGCTGGATCTTTGATTGGCATGCAGTATGCCACACAATTGTACAGCATATCGAGATCTTCAGGTTCCAAATCATCCTGAGTAATATCCTTTGTCAACAGCTTCTCCCCGAAAAACTCTTGCTTGAGATTGAAATGTAAAATGAATCGTTGAGCAGCTGCCTTGGGGTCAAAGCGATCCGCCCGAAGGAAACGAAGACGTAGTTGACTACTCTGGACATAAACCGGATTCTGCTTCAAAGCCAGCTTGTAGGCTCTCTTCTCAAGAGGAGAGGATAACAGCTCTTCATCCATCTGTTGCAAACTTTCTCGGATAAAGTCTTTTGTCTCTGCGATCTCATCTGAGATCCCATGAATATCATGGTATATCCTTTCTCTATCTCTTGTAGATAGACTCGCCATTTCCTTAGCCATCAAGAAGTCAACATTGGCAGTGTCGTCGTCCCGAAAGTCTTCAACCTGACCTCCTGAATCCAACGGCTGAAACAAAGCATCCTGCTGCATCAAATCGATTGTACAAGTAGTTCGGAACGGTGGTGGTTCACAACAACATTGTTATTTTGTTGTGGTGGAAAACCAGGTGGAAGAGTTCCCTCAGCCCTCCTACCACCAAACCCAATGAACGCGAAGCATGAAAGTCATAGTGTTTGTTGCCAATTATGAGTGTGCATTAGTGCCCCAGGTAGGGTGGGCGCAAGCCTCATTCAACTTCTTCCCGAAGAAGAAGCACATAGATGCGCCACCCCCCGATTGGTCCATTTCGACTAGAACGACTCCATCGTCCAAACCACTAGCAGCTTAGCTTTCTTCTCACTCTATTGAATTTTCATCTTTTGGAGCAATCTCCCTAGCAATGCGCCACAGCCGAGCAAATGCAAACAACTTCGTTGGAACTTCGTTGATTCACCAAACTTTGACTCTCTTTTGCCTTGTACAATATAAACTAAAAGATTTCATTTAATTGCGTTTCATAGCTAAATACAAAATAAACCTACATCAGCGTTGACGGGCCACACCCATGGAGACTGATATTCCGCGAATCCAGACCTCAACGTAATCAAACTGATCAAGGGCGCAGTCTGCAACGTCTCCATTGACTTATTAGCGGTCACGACCCCGTTTCTTGTCCGCCTTTGCCTCCGTCGTTGATACCTTGTCCGCCTTTTGGCCACGCAGCGTGCGAAAAGCATGAGCGACTTTCTTGCGGGCTGTTTCATCATCAACTTGTATCCAACCAAATCCATCATCTCGTAGAAACCGCCCAGAGTCTTCCTTGATTTGTAGGATGATCACATCTGCTATCACTGTCTTCTCTGAAAAGGGAGCATCTTCATATTCCTTGGCATATCGCTCAACCAAGTTGCGGAGACGGGTGTTTCCAATATGGCTATACGTAGTCTTTCCTCTCCCCAATAGTACATCAAACCTACTAGGAATCGGAACCACCGCGGTAACGACGTTGTCGTCGGAGGAAAACTTGCGCTCCAACATCTGCCGTTTCTTCCAAAACATTGCGTTCGATTCCGTAGATGTCATGACAGTTTCTTCATAATCCAGAGTAAGACCATGCGTTTGTAGACTGAACAAGACGCTTTGGTGGTCTCCAAAATGTTCTCTGCATCGAAGCCTAGTGAACATCGAACTTGTCAGTTTGAAAATTGCCAAGAAAGGCCTCCAAAAATAGGAATCGATGCACAGATGTACAGCTTCTACTCGAAGGGGGACTGCACAAAACACAGTCGCATTCCAAAAATTAAGCTCTCGACGCTTTCCGATCTCCTCGAAAGTAGACTTTTGACCAACGAGGTAGCTCACAATCACACAACCTTTTCGTTGTGTGACTTCATCTTCCCCACAAACCATCGCAGCATAAAACAACCTACGAGCATAGGCCCGCATGTTGACATTTGCCGACTGAGATTTATAGATGAGGACGAATCTCCCAGCGGGATCCTGAACAGCCATCCGATAAGACACACAATTGTACAGAACATCAAGATCATCTGGTTCCAAATCATCCTGAGTTATATCTTTCGTCAAAAGTTTGTCTCCGAACATTTCTTGCTTGATATTGAAATGCAAGATGAAACGTTTCGCCGCACCCTTGGGATCGAAACGATCTGCTCGGAGGAATCGCAATCGCAACTGATTGCTTTGAACATACATCGGATTCTGCTTCATGGCAAGCTTGTAGCCTCGCTTGTCGAGCGGGGAAGAGGCCAACTCCTCCTCCATCTTTTGCAAGCTTTTTCTAACGAAGTCTCTCGATTCCAGAACTTCGTCAGAAATGCCATGAATGTCGTGGTAGATCCTCTCTCGATCAGTGGTTGACAAACTGGCCATTTCTTTAGCCATCAGCACTTCGACATTGGTAGCATCTTCATTTCCCAGTATGTCTGAGTCCAAAGGCTGAACCATGGGGGCCTGCATTATGGAGCCTCAATGTCTCAATGAAGTTCAGTGTTGTGATTCACAATGCAGCCTGGAAATATGGTGTCACGTACTACCCCGTTGTAGACGGTGTGGTACTTCACATGAAGACGAAGAAGTTTGACGGAAGTTGTGGTTGTTGACTCAGTGGTGGTGGTGGTGCTCGATATTGCATACAATTTCGAGGTTTTCGAAGAGTTTAGGAAGAAGTGCCCCACACACCAACATCAATTACCAATTCTCATTTGGAACATTTAACAAAAAGTTCAATACATATATAATGTACTAGTACTACTCTGTCCAGGAGGAACATCTGTCGTACCTTGAGACACGCAGAAGTGAAAAACGTGTGGTGTTATATCTACCTAGAGAAATGAATATCAAAATAAAGCTCTCACTTAGACGAATTTTTCTATGTATATATTCAATGTTCGAAAACAGGATCTGACGGAGATATCATCTGTTGAATGGTTCCATTCACCCCCCAAAAACAGGCACTACTTTAGGCAAATTTTTTTCCAATGCCAAGGAAGCAACGGCAACCACAAGGAGAGGGAGTGAAAGAGCTTGAGTAGCTTGACGATGTCAAGCGGGCAGCAATTGTTTGCACCCTCCTGGAACGTTGCAGGAGCACAGGTAGTAACCTGGCTCAACACAGGAAATGGCCACGACATACAACGTCTCGAGCCGGACAGTCCAACGAATGTGGAAGCGCGCCAAAATTTGTGACGCAGACACGAACGAAGTCCTAAGTGTCAATCTAGACTCAGCAACAACCAAACGGTCAAAAAACTGTCTCCCATCTAAATACAATGTTGATGAAGCAAGATTTTGGCAATCGTGCGAACAATTTTGGACACCTGCATTGCCAAATGACCGGCTTGCGTTGTATGTTCACTTAAATAATCTTGTAGTTGGCATGGTCTGTACATTTTCTACTAAACCCACAACAAGCCACACTCAAACGCAGAAACGGACGACATACAGGTACGACAGATGTTCCTGGACAGAGTAGTACTAACGTTAGTAGCTTCAGCAAAATGAGGATGATAATTACTGATATGACTGATGACTGATGACTGATGATGGCCATAATATTGAGGTGGTGGTGGTGGGGGGCGGCGCGGTAATGGTTCGTCGTGGTGATACGTGACATACGTCTTCTTCTTCAGATCTGACCGAAATTTTAACCGAAAAACCCATATTTGACATAGATTTAGACCAATTACAACAACTCGTGTATGGGCTCTCCCTGAGTCGTATGTAGGTCCGATAAAGGGGAGGAAGCCTGAACGCCCTCCAAACGGTATTGAAGCACACCTACCTAACACTCCTATTGATCCTTTCTTCTACTAGAAAAAAGATGAGTATGAATGTAGGGTTTGGATGGATAGCAGTTCTTATTAGGAACATATTACACATCCTTAGACTAACTCAAGAATCATCTCCAATCATGATTCAGGAGACTTCCAGTACCAGAAATCTATACCAAAAACAAGCCTATTTTCCACAAAAACTCTCCAGTCGACCTTTCCTCCTCTATCCATTCATCCTCCGTTAAGACACCCTACTTGGCGACGACCAACGAATTCGTGATACAAGCAGCAGCAGAAGTTTAGCCGGATGACATGTTTTCTTTAGATCGAATTAATCTACCAATTTCGTCATTATTTTGTGCATGTAGTGATAGCAGCATGTCTGCTCTGCTAATATCCCTGTGTCAACCCCTTCCCCATAAATCTGGTCCACATGTCGTCGTTTGATTCCATAGTTCGTCCACGCTTCTTGTCTGTCTTGGTTTGCGCTGACACCCTCTGGCCTCGCAAGGTACGAAAAGCATGTGCTACCTTCTTGCGGGCCACTTCACTTGGCACTTCCTGCCAGCCAAGCCCATCGTCCCGCAGAAACCTTCCCGAGTCTTTCTTGATATGTAGTATGATAACATCAGCAAGCATAGTCTTTTCATCCACAGATGCACCTTCATATTGTTTGGAAAACTGCTCGACTAAGTTGCGGAGACGAATATTCCCAACATGGTTGTATATAGTTTTCCCCCGCCCCAAAAGAACATCACTCCGACGAGGAACGGCAACAACTGCGATATCAGTGCTCTCGCTAGATGAAGCCCGTTTGTGTTCCAGTTCCTGTCGCTTTTTCCAGACGGCAGCGTTGGATTCAGTGGATGTCACAGCAGCTTCTACAAACTCCATGGCGATTCCATGCGTTTGAAGACTGAAAAGGACCGACTGTTGGTCCCCATAATGCTCTCTACACCGAAGCCTTGTAAACATGGACACTGTCAACTTGAAAATAGCGAGAAATGGTCTCCAATAAAACGAATCGATGCAAAGATGCAAGGCCTCCACTCGCAGAGGTACACTGCAAAAGACGGTTGCATTCCATCGACTGATTTCTCGACGCTTGAGGAACTCTTCAAAATGAAAGTGTTGCCCGACAAGATAGCTCACAATCACACACCCCTTTCTCTGTGTGAGCTCATCTTCGCTAGTGACCATTGTTGCATAGAACATTCGTCGCACAAAGGCCCTAACACTTGTGTCGCCTGCCTGTGGCGCCGTATAGAACATAACAGGCCGTCCGGCTGGATCTTGAATAGGCATACAATAGGCCACACTGTTGTAAAGAAGGTCAACATCTTTTGGTTCCAAGTCTTCTTGAGTGATATGCTTTGTCAAGAGTTTCTCCCCGAAGAAATCATATTTGAGATTATAGTGCAAAATGTAACGCTTCGCTGCTGCCTTGGCATCGAAGCGATCTGCTCGAAGGAAGCGAAGGCGAAACTCGTTGTTGTGGACAAACTTTGGATTATTCTTCAAAGCTAACTCATAGGCTCGTTTGTCCAGAGAAGAGGCTGCCAATTCCTCATCCATCTTTTGTAGACTTTCCAGGATGGAGTCTTCGGTTTCAACAAATTCGCCCGAGATTCCGTGAATGTCGTGATAAATCCTTTCTCTGTCTAGAGTAGACAAACTTGCCATTTCCTTGGCCATATGCAAGTCCACATTATCAGGATCGTCGACCAAGAAGTCATCGTCGAGGCCTTCGGGGTCTAAAGGTTTCACCAAGGCCTCCTGCACCATTTGCAACAACTTCGTTTGGGGAAATGTTATTTTTTGTGGTACCAAGCTGCACGCTGCACGACGTCGTCGTGAGAACGGAAGCTGCTTCGCCGTACATACGAGATGTCAGCAAAGCCCCTACCACCACTACTTAAAAACACTGGATCACGATGATGCGCCATGAATATGATTTATTGGCTGAACAGATGCACGATGACCAATGACGTATTACAACCATAAAACGTTAGTATGTACTACTAGTAGTACATATCATTCATGCAATACAACTTGAGGTTCCATTTTTTGACGTCATGTCCCAGGAAATAACTCAGAAACACTCCTCCATTCCGCTGTGAATCTTCATCTTCGGCAACTACCATGGATAGGTAGTTTAGATCAAGGCCTTTGTAAATGGCGACAGGCCGACCGGAAGAATCTTTTATGCGCAAAAAATAAAGAGGAAAATTGTGGAACGTATCGAGGTCATCTTGACCGAGGTCGTCAATTTGGATATCCCTTGTTAGAAGCACATCCCCAAACAACCGCTGTTTCCAGTCAAAGTGAGAGACAATTCTCCTGGCAGCTGCTTTGACATCGAAGCGATCTGCTCGGAGGAACGGAACATGATGTGTGGGTTTTGTACATAGGAGGCATTTTGGCCCAAGGCTACCTTGTAAGTAGAGGAACCATTTGTCTGAGCATAAGATTCTCTGGTGGTCGCAGACAAAGCTTTCCCAAACATTGCAAACTCTTTCGCAACATGCTCGGAGCTTCTTGTGTTTTCCCTGAAACACCACGAATATCATGATGCACCTGCTCTCTTTCATGCATTGACATGACTGCCATTTCATTGGCGACTTGAACTTCTGCCAGTGGAGAATCATCTTGAAAGTGATGATATTCGCGTGAGGACTGCGAGAAATCGAAATCGTCCAGATCGTCCGAAGAAGAATCAGACAAATCGATCGCAGCAATCTTTCTTGTCTCTATCATGATACCACTACTACTGGAGAGAAAGAGATGACGAGCCACATGGACAGGCACGCGGCGGTTCGATCGATGGTGCTGCTTTGGTAAAGTTTTTTCCATGCAGAGGGATGCGGCGCTGCACGGCATTCGACTCCTCTAAGTAGATTTCGCACTTCTTCTCGTCCTTCAACAAGAGGAATATACAGTGGTTCGTGGTTTTCACGTTGTTTCGATGCATGTTGTACTAGTACTAAAGTACCAGCTACAGTCGTTAGTAAAATTACTGCACATCATTCAAAATGCTAACTCAATGATGATGTCGTTAGGCGATGGAGAAGTTACTTCCAATAAAACAATACAAACTCCGGTAGTCTACTCTGTTGAATTAGTATATTGAGGCCCCCCCGCGTCCGCGTTTCCTTGTTGTTGTCGTTGAACCTAGTTCGACAGTAGTACTACTACTAATGTTAGTACCTTTTTACGGGCAGCCTCGTCGTCCACCTCCACCCAGCCATACCCGCAATCACGCAAAAACCTTCCTGTCGACTTGACTTGACGTACAATTTCGCCGGTGAGCATTGTTTTCGCAAGGACTCTAGAGGCATTGTACCGACCAGAAAGTTCTTCTATCAAATTTCGAAGTCTCACGTTCCCAAAATGGCTGTAGCAAGCACTTCCACGACCAAATAGAACATCCAATCGGTTCGGAAGTTCCACCACGACGGAGGCGGCTGAGTTTTCCTTGTTGGCCACTAGTACTAGTCGCTGCCTCTCAAACTCATGACGTTTTTCCCAGAATCGAGTGTTAGCTTCCGAAGAGGCAACTGAGACTTCGACAAACTCCATTGGGATTCCGAATGTTTGAAGACTAAACCGGACCTCCTTGTGATTCCCATAGTGTTCTCGGCATCGCACTCGTTGGGACATACAAGTAGACAACTTGAAAATGGCAACAAATGGTCTCCACAAGTTGGAATCGCTGCAAAAGTGAACGACGTCGAATCGAATGGGCATACTTCCCACTATTTGACCAAATGCCTGATTCACTTCCCTTCGTTTGGCAAACTCTGAGAAGCAAAAGGTTTGTCCGACCATGTAACTCAAGAACACACATCCCTTACTCTGTGTTTCTGTGTCTTCTGATAGAACCATCGATAGATAGAAGCATTTGCGTAGGATGTCTCTTACTTCGTACTTTGGGTCAACTCCTTTGTAAATGACGACTGGTCGACCAGCAGGGTCCTTGACGGGCAAGACATAGAGTGGCCAGTTGTAAAGTGTGTCAACGTCCCTAGGACCCAGATCATCTTGTATGATATCCTTGGTAAGAAGAGCGTCTCCAAACAACTTTTGCTTCCAATGAAAGTGAAATTTGATTCTTTTGGAAGCTGCCTTGACATCAAAACGAACTGCTCGGAGAAATCGTAGCAAAAATGTGGGTTTACGAACATAAGCAGCATTCTGATTGATGGCAGCCTTGTATGCAGCAGAATCATCATCATGAGGGTGGGTCAGTTCAGTCTCCAACTTCTGTAGGCTCTCTCGTAACAGAGTTGGAGTCTCTTCAACCTTCCCAGAAACACCATGAATGTCATGATACACCTTCTCTCGTTCATGCATCGACATGGCTGACATTTCACTGGCGATTTGCACCTCGGCCAAAGGGGCATGATCTTCAAATTGCATCAAATCAGAAAAGGTGTCGAAATCATCGGCTTCATCCGAAGACGAGTCAGAGATGTTGCCGCTAGCAACCAGTGTCAAAATCATAACTTTGACCTGTGTGGTGGTGGTGAGTGGTGAGTGTTGTGAGATTTGTTGGGTTGAATTGCGGAGGGAGAGTTTGGATAGAATAGGATATAATAGTGTTGGTGGGAGTAGTAAAAACCGTACTAGCAGTATCACCGCTTGCAGTTAATGATCGAATGGATTGTTGAGGAGGGGGCTTATGCAAACAATCAAGAGTCACCTTTCAAGGAGGAGACACCAGCAGAGTTAACGAAAATCAGAACATTGATTATTAGTCGGGTATTGTTAACAGCTGTGACCCTTTCCCTATATTATTAATGCGTGCTCCACGGCAGCTCAGGAAGTGGTACACAGTCGAAAAACTTTGAGTCCCTTCCTTACAGAAAGTGACTACTACCGGTACCAGGAATTCCATCGATGCTGCTTTTATTGCATCATCTGAAGGAGCGGGTATTCACAGCGAGCGAAGTTGCCAGCAACGAATTTTCTGCTCTTCCATCTTGACGACGTGTACGCTACTATAGCAGCGGTAGGTACGTTAGTAGATGTTACAAGTAACAAGTAAATAGCGAAGACTTCCAACTGTTTGCATCTGGTGCGTGGTGAAGTCGCCAACAGCACGTTATTGGTAGTACTAGTTTTCTTTCTCTTGATTCTTGAGGTGTAGTGGAGGGCTGCTGTAGAGTGCAATTCTACAAGCCTGTTGCTTGCACTAACGTAGTGAGTAAAAACACTCTGTATGTATTAAAAACACTCTGTATGAATCCACTTTCAATCAGCTCCCCGAGTGGCTCACGATGTGAAGAATGACTTCTTGCTACTATTCAGTTTCTTCTTCTAGTACTACTAGTAGTAGTAATGGTAGCAGAAGTGACGCCTCCTTGGAGCCCACGAAGAGTCCGAAATGCATGTGCTACTTTCCTTCGAGCAGCATCATCGTCAACTTCAACCCAGCCATACCCAAAGTCCCTTAAAAACTTCCCTTTACTTAACTTCACTTGTCGCACGATCTCCCCCGTCAACATGGTTTTCGCTAGACTTCTGGAGGAGTTGTACCGACCCACATTTTCCTCGATAAGAAGGCGTAGCTTCACATTCCCAGCATGACTATAACAAGCGCTTCCTCGACCAAACAGTACATCCATTCGGGTCGGCTCTTCTATCACAGGTAGTACCAATGATCGTTGGCGTTGCAACTCATGCCGTTCGGTCTCAGAACAATGCATGGAGGTCTCCACATATTCCATGGGGATTCCAAACGTTTGAAGGGAGCGCCTTGTCGCCTTGTGACTACCATAATGTTCTCGAGATCGAAGTTGTTGGAAGGGGCTTGTTGCCAACTTGAAATTTGAAACAAGGTCCCTCCACACCTCGGTATCACCCCAGAAATGAAGTGCATTGAAACGTATCGGAAGTGCATCAACCAGTTTTCCAAGACCCTCATGGATTTGTCGCAGCATATCGAAATCTGGAAAGCACCCAGGCTTTTCCGTTGCCATATATCTTAACAAAAACACGGCTCCCTTTCGCTGTGACTCTTCATCCTCCGATAGAAGAGTCGAGAGAATAAAACATTTCTGCAGAAAGCTGGCGGTACTGTATGGTAGGCCCAGTACATTGAAAATGATGATCGGTCGGCCTGCTGCGTCGTTTACCGGCAATGAAAACATGGGTACTTCGTTAATTTTATCCAAATCTTGGGGACTGACGATGTCCTCTCTAGCGATGTCTTTCGAAAGAAACGCGTCCCCGAACAACCATTGTTTCCAATTAAAATGTGAAACCATCCTTCGCGCAGCCGCCTTGATGTCGAAGCGATCTGCTCGAAGGAACCGAAGTCGGAATTGTGGATTCCGTACATAGGACGCATTTTGTTGCAAAGCGGTTCTGTAAGCATCTTCCTCACGGGAGCAGATCATGAGTTCTTCTGTCAATTGTTGGAGACTCTCTCTCAATAGGTTGGGGGATTCTCGACTTTGCTCCTGGACACCATGGATATCATGATACACCTGATCTCTCTTGTCCATAGTTAGGGCCATCATCTCTTTGGCGGTTTGCAAATCTGCCAAAGCGACGTCCGTGAAGCTGGCGACATCTCGAACCTGTATATGCTTCGAAAGAGTGCAATAGTCATCAATTCCAGTAGAAACAGACTCTGGAACGTCGATAAACCCGTTCATCGACTTCATTTTGCTGCTTGGGCTGGTATGTGGAGTTGAGAATATGGGTTCAAGTGGTTCCATTGCCAGTGAGGTCGGAGAGGAAATCGGCCAAACAGAATACTTAAGTATGCAGCCAGGTGAGAACAAATCATAGGAACCCTACCATGGAAATAAGCGACTCATGCAATTTTACAGAGCGGCTGCAAAACTTCAATGCACTTGTTTGTCGAAGCCTCCATAAGGGTTGGTCCTCGAAAGCAAGCAGCAGGGCAATACCAGTGATGTGCTAGTTATCAGTACAGGCACCACTTAGCCAACCAAGATGTATGTTTTCGCGATAAATCCCTACCCAACACGAACACAGTGAATTCGCGTTGCAGTATATTGCTTTCGCAGCACGTAGGAGGAGGAGGCGAAGTTGCCAACGAGATTCCAGATTACAGGATCCATTGGTTCTATTGCTCATATATTGTCCCTGGGAAAGAACACGATCGAGTAGTTGATGATACCCAAGCGATTCATATTGAGTGGCGCATCAAACTTCGGAATGGAATGAGGACTCACTTTGCTTTGGCAGCACGTAATGGAGAGCGAAGTTGCCAACGAGAATCCAGATTGTATGGAGCCATTGGTTCTACTGCTCATATTGCCGGGGACGAACACAAACGAGTGGTTGACGAAGACCGGCCGTTTCATTTTAGTGTCCCATCGAACTTCCCCGTACGGTACTGGAGCAGCCCTCAAATGTCTAACATTCTGCTTCACGTAGTCGTTTCTTGGAGTCCTGCTGATCAGTCCTTCCGGCAGGTGTCTTGAGCCCCCGAAGAGTGCGAAATGCATGGGCTACCTTCTTCCGGGCAGTCTCATCGTCCACTTCTATCCATCCCAAACCGGAATCACGCAAGAATCTTCCATTCGCTTTCAACTGTAGGACAATATCGCCAGATATACCTGTTTTGGCGGGGGTGGATGCGGCCTCGTATCTTTCCGCATTCTCTTCAATGAGCGCACGAAGTCGGATATTCCCAAAATGATTGTAACAAGTTCTGCCCCGCCCAAGGAGCACATCCAAGCGATTGGGGAGGCCCACTATTGCTGACCCCGTTTTACTGTGAGCAAATTGCCGTTCTTCTAGCTCTCGTCGCTTCTTCCAAAAGGTTTCGTTGTCCGCACTGGAGGCTACGGAAGCCTCAACTGTGTCCATTGGAATACCGAACGTCTGAAGACTGAATCGCACTTCTTGGTGGTTCCCATAGTGCTCTCGACACCGGAGTCTTGTGAACATGGTGGCAGCCAACTTGAAGATTGCAATAATAGGACGCCAAGCGAAGGAATCAATACAAACGTGCATTGCCTCGACCCGCATGGGAGTGGCAGACATGACCTCGGCAAATCCTCGATTGAGCTCACGGCGTCTTCCAAAGTCTGATAGCAGCATCTTTTGTCCAAGCATGTAGCTGACAAATATACAACCTTTGCGTTGGCATTCATCGTCATCTGTACAAGTCATTGCAATATAGAAGCATTTTCGAAGCACTGATTCCACCGGGTACTCTGGACTGGTTCCCCTATAGAGGATGACGGGTCGACCTGCAGGGTCCTTGACTGGCAGGAAATACAGTGCACAGTTGTACAAAATATCCAAGTCCTGTGATGAGAAGACAGCCTGAGTGATAGGACTTGCTAGAAGACTCTCCCCAAATAGCTCAGCTTTGACCCGAAAATGTTGAATGAAGCGTCTAGCAGCGGCAGTGACATCAAATCGATCAGCCCTCAAAAAGCGAAGGCGGAACTGTGAGTTTTTTACAAAGGCAGCATCTTGTCTCAACGCAGAAAAATAAGCAGTTTTATCAATATCATTCACTGATAGAATCGCTTCATCCATCTGTTGGAGACTTTGTTGAATGAGAACATTCGTTTCATCAATTCGATCTGAAATACCATGAATATCATGGTAAATCTTTTCTCGCTCCTGTCCGGACAACCTAGCCATTTCTTTTGCCATTTGAACATCCGCTCTGGGGACGTCGCCTTCATATTGGGAATAGTCACTGAAGATATCGTACGAATCATCTTCTGATGTTTCTGAAACATCCTGATGGCAATTTGCTACGATCATGGTGGTGGTGCAATCTGAGTTTCGAGGCATGTAAGGTGCTGTCCTGGAGTGCGTCACCAGTTTCTTAGTACTTCGTCTACGGAAAAACCACCAACGTGGCCTGCTACTACAATTCGAGTACTGTACCACCGCACTGGCTTTTTATTGATACAAAGTCTCGCAGGAAATGCTTCAGACGACGTGATAGCAGCAGCAGCATCAGCAGCAACCACAAGAAGGAACATTCGCGTTCCTACCGGTGGAAGAGCCGCAAGCAGTTGTGGCTACAAACGTTTCTGCCAATAAAATAGGGGAAACAATGACCCAAAACTATTCTACTTAGTACTCGCATTCCGTCACGCACTGACGATGACCTTGAGAAAGGTACAAAGACCCACTGCCTATCATTAAGAAACGAAGAAGAAGAGAAGAAGGGTTGGAATTTAATCCTTGTCGTCGTTCTACTAGGTAGTATTAACCCTACTCTGCCGCAAGCTTGCTAAAAGGAGAGGTGTACCTGCTTTCTTCCCGCCCAACATCCAGTAACGATTCCAGTACAGTAGCGCAATTTTGTGATTTGTTGATTACAACCGGATACACATTTCAAACTGTATTGATGGTTACGATAGTTAGACGAGTATGGTACCTCCAAGGTACCTTTCCTTGCGTTGCATCATCTACCTAGAGAAGTGAGAATTCCTTTCCGTGTTGACGAGCCATAGCTGATTGCATCCTATCAAGACAATGGCTGTTCGCTGGTCGTAATTTTGGAGCGTAAATCGTGCTAGTACTACTAGTAGTCATCTGCTGCCCATCCAGCAGTAGTTAGATCGACATTCTGCGAGAAGCGTGCAAATACAGACCCAAAATCAGCGCCATCGGTGAAATAATACATACTAGTAGTTGTGTTTCTTCTTGCGAACTGTGTGGCTAAAATTATGCCTCGCTTGGTTTACGTTAATACGACGGTGGTACGATCACTGATGATGGTGGCAATCGTCATTTTGTTCCCGTAAACAAACAATAATAAGGATATGCTCACAAACTGTATCCCCCTAACATCATCATGGCACCACAACGCAACAACGACGAGAACTTCAGGAACGACGAGGCCCCCAACACCTCTCGATGGAACCAGAACATGCAATTTCCATGGAAGCTGCACAAGATGTTGGAAGATGCCGAAATGGAGAACGTCTCGCACATTGTGTCTTGGATGCCAGACCAACGAAGTTTCAGGGTTCACAACAATGACTTGTTTGTCAAGGAAATCTTGCCAATATACTTCCGACAAACTCAATACAAGTCTTTCCAACGTCAGTGTACGTAAACAACAAAAATTCCAAACACGATAATATTCTTCTTCGAATGTCGCCGACCCCTGACAATGGTTGATTGTTTTTCGTTGTGCTGCTGTAGTGAACTTGTGGGGGTTTGAGCGTGTAAATAAAGGTCCCAGCGCCCGAGGGTACACACATCAGTACTTCATTCGAGGTCATCCCGAACTCTGCGCAAAGATGAAACGCATTCGGATCAAAGGGCTTGGGACAAGGACCGTGTCTGTTTCTTCTGGCATTTCTCAGTCCTTGAGCTCGTCTTCGCATTCTGCGGTCCCGGCTTGTGAATGGAATCCTCAGATCGACTTTTGTGTGGCAAGATATCCACAACACCCGTCAAGAAGGAGCTTTTCATATTGGAAGCCAAACTCTCCTTCCGCGGCTGGTGCCGCTGTTGTTGAACAACAGGAGGATGCCCACTTCGACTTGAAGACACTATTCTCCGTCTTGTCAGAGGCAGTGCACACCTCTGTTGGTGGTACCACCAGCAAACTCGACTTGTTTTCCTTGGGTGACAATGATAACAATACAGAGAATACCACACCGACATTCACAACGTTATTCAACAATATCGAAGAAGTTGACAACTTGAAGACGGACACAAACCAATGCGAAATTGGTGCCGGTATGGGCACTCTGTCAATCGAGACACCGCCTTCCTTTTATCCAACTGTATTTAGTGACGAACTCATCCCAACACCCAAGTTCTCGCCAAACAGGTATCTCGAGGACTGCAACCAACGATCTTCCTATCATCGACGAACCTCTGTTCTCAGGTTGCTCAATGATAACCCATACCTCTTCACCCTTGACGAAGGAGAGACCCAGTAGAAAAACGCACATGACATAGAAAAAACGTTAGAAGTGTTTGATGGTTTGCTGGACTCTTGCTCAGTGTATGGTACGTTTCAAGTCACACCCTAGCTGCTGGAGGGTCATTGGTGATTGGTAGTCTCTAGATTCCCCTCACCTACCAGTCATGGAAAAATTGCTCTCATGCCAGCCTCGACCCCCTCTGATGACCCCGCGAGGTACAGCAGAGAAGAGACGCAGCATTAGGTCGAAGAAGGTTCAGTTCATTCCTCAGTGCTGTCTCGCTCCCCTCGACTTCGCTTCGCCACCCCATTTTGTTCTTGATGTTGTGCGGCTGATACGGAAAGAGCACGAAGTGTCCGAAAGGCATTGCTTACTTTGCGCCTTGAAACGTCATCACTTACTTCCACCCACCCTGCTCCTTCAGAACGTATAAAACGCCCTTTACTAGCATGAATGACCTGGATAATCTCTTCCACTACACTTCGTTTCTTGCTGAATAGAGACTCGTCGTATTGTTCCACACGTTCAGCTACCAAGTGACGAAGTCGAATATTGCCGAAATGATTGTAGGCACTCTTCCCACGTCCCAACAATACATCAAAACGTCCAGGGATAGCAATGAGTGTAAGAGTGGGTGAAGGAGAACCATTTGGTTCCACGGCATCTCCACTATGTGTCATCCTTTGCTGCCGTTCCCAGTCGCGTCGTTGCCCCCAGAACATTTGGTTGGATCGTGTGGATCCTGCCACTAGCTCATCCGAGAGACCCTCTAGCAGGATTCCAAAGGTTTGAAGACTGAACAAAACAGAGGCAGGATCGCCGTAATGTTCTCGTACACGAAGTCGAGTAAACATGTTGGATGTCAATTTGAAAACAGCAACCAATGGTCTCCATACAAATGAATCGATGCAGACATGCAAGGCTTCAAGCCGCAGTGGAATAGCGGCCAACGCCCTTCCCCATTCATGATTCATTCTTTGGCGCTTGGTAAACTCTTCCCATGCTAAAGGTTGGCCAACAAGATAACTAACGACAACACAACCCTTTCTTTGGGTCTCCTCATCATGTGTTCCAGCCATGAGAGCATAGAACGTCTTGCGCATCACGGCTCGAATGGAAGGATTGGCATTATGAGAGGTCCGAACAAGGACAAGCCTACCCGCTGGGTCTCGTGAGGGTAACGTGAAAGATATGGTATTATAGAGTGCATCCAAATCTTCCTCATTCAAATCCTCCTGAGTGATTTCCTTTGTCAAGAATGTATCTCCAAACAACTCCAACTTGAGTTGAAAATGCAGAATAAAGCGGTTGACAGCAGAGGGTACATCAAATCGATCTGCTCGTAGAAAGCAAAGACGAAACTCTGCATTTTGAACATATTGCGGATCTTGCCGAGCGGCTTGCTGAAGAGCTTGTTGATCTAACGTAGAATTCCGAAGCAAAGTGTCAAACTGCAACAAACTGTGCTGGATAAATTCGTTGGTTTCTGTTACTTGGTCGGAAACACCATGAATATCATAGTACACCTTTTCTCGGTCAGAGAGAGACAAAGCTAGCATTTCTGTTGCTGCTAGTTTGTCAACACTGTCGGGTTCACCTTTGCAGGTTGACTCCATTTTGTGAGACACTCCTAGTGGGGCGACTGGTGGTTTCGTTGTGGACCAAGGCATGCCATTGCTGATTGCCCACCCAAACATCGTTTCACTTTGGCTATTGCATCCTTATAGGAGCTTCTCTGTCATGACAACAGATCTAACTACCGGCAGAAGGGCACTGGTCGTGCCGCTTGTGTCTTTCAATGTTCAGGTCTTGAACGACTCCTTGGTCACATTCTTTTCCCCGCTTTACTCATCAACATACCTAATCACGTACTATTGGTACATTGAATATAGGTACACTACTAGGTAAGATTAGAACGATTCCAGAGAGTCAAATCCACACAATGGCAACAAAATAATGTTGTTGTAGGATGTTTGTCCGGCTTGCAGTACCGTACAAAACTCTCGTGCGTTAGCACCAATACTCTTGATTTATCTCCTGCTGTTGGGAGGGTTTAGGAAATGGAATAGGTAAGCTGTCACCGAGTGACAGTGATGCGCTACAACCATCGACATGATGATTTTCGCTCACTTTTTTTGTCCGAGATGTTGCGACAGGAGGTGTCACCCACAAGAGAAGGGACTATCATTCTATGCAGAGTTAATGATTCCTGCACCATGGTGCAGTACTAGAAGTGGAGTTCTCAACAAGCAACAATGCATGTCATGAGAAGAGAACAGTACTTCCGAATGGAACTATTTGTAACATGGTTGCGGAACATTCTATTAAGAGCAGCTACTACTGTTCGGATCCAACTTCATGTATCGCCATTTCATTGTTAATAGAAGCAGTCGAGAGCTATGTTTTCCGTCATTATTCTGCAAAGAAGCTGTGCAGTCGAGCCACTCCAACCAGAACCAGCGCCGTCGGAGGAATGCAACAAAGTTGCGTTTCTCGTTTTAACTGCCCAGTATATTAGTGCCCTTTCGTCACAAACCTGTTTTCGTAGTGGCGGGATTCGTCATTTGCATCTTTATACCCGATGTTGCCGGTGCATCTTCTTCATAACGAACTGCTCACAATTCTTTGCAAACATTCGAAAAGAAAATCATTGAAAATGGTACCGCAACTCAACATCTCGTCCTCCTCCTCCTCCTCATGGCAGCATTGCTCATCTAGTAGTAGTACTACTACTCCACCAAAAGTCAAGAATGGCAATCAACAGCAGGACCAATGCAACAACACTCATCACCATGAAGCCCCCAACACCTCTCGATGGAACCAGAACATGCAATTTCCATGGAAGCTCCACAAGATGCTGGAGGATGCCGAAATGGAGAACTTCACGCACATTGTGTCTTGGTTGCCCGACCATCGAACTTTCCGAGTGCACAACAACGACTTGTTCGTCAAGGAAATCTTGCCCATGTACTTTCGACAAACCCAATACAAATCTTTCCAACGCCAACGTAAGTACTACATATACCTCATATGAATGCAAAATATCTAAATTGTCGCTAACATGGTTGATTGTTGATTGTTGACTGTTGACTGTTCCTCCTTCTTGATTTGCAGTGAACTTGTGGGAATTTGAGCGTGTAAGCGATGGACCTAACTTCCGAGGATACACACACCGGTACTTTATTCGTGATCAACCTGAAGCTTGCCAAAACATGAAACGAATCCGAATTAAAGGACTTGGGACAAGGAATGTCTCCTCGTCGAGCTCGACTCCAAGGACCGTCACCCCAGCCTCTGATTCCCAAAACCGAGCTCGATTCAACAGTTGTGTTGCCGGATGTCCACCGCTGCCATCAAAGAGGACTTCGGATTGCAAGCCCATCCCCTCGGGGGTTGGTGGGGGACATGGTGGGCAACAAGTTGAACTCTTCGACGAGAATACACTTTCTTCCGTCTTGCCAGAAGCAGAGCTCGCCTGTGCTGGCACCACCAGTATCGACGTTGTTTCGACAAGTGCCGGGCGTCATGGCAATGGTCTGACGAGAGCAGAAGGTGGCACAACAAAAATGGCAAGCATGTACTATTTCTTTGAAAACGCCGAAGATGACGAGACTAGAAGACTATCCATCGAGATACCATCATTTGCAAGTGTATTCTTTGGTGAACTCATCCCAACACCGAAGCCGTCGCCTATCAAGACTTTCGACAACACTCAGAAAATGCCATACCATCGGCGAGACTCTCTTATCACCAGTTTGCTTCTTGCTTCGAGAAACCATCCCTTTTCAGCTTTGACGTTGAAAAGATCTTATAGTTCAACATAGAGTCTGTTATATAGAGAATCGTTGCGTCTATTGGACAAGCCACACAAGCATTTCGGTAGCTCTGTATGCACACAACCATTTCGGTAGCTCTGCTGTTCTAGTAGACTGCGTCGAAGTTACACCAACACGACGACTTCACCGATCAAAGCAAAGTAATGTCCTTGCTATATGACATACGACAAAATTTCATTTAAGTTCCATTAAGGAAGGCTGTTCAAAACGGGACTGTGATCCCTCTAGAAATTTCCTCTCGCACCTTTTGACGAGCCATCATAAACTTCCCCACTTTGGATTGTGCTGTGAGGCTTCGGTGGGTGCGGAAGGCATGACCAACCTTGCGTCTTGCTGTTTCATCGTCCACTTCCACCCATTTACCGTCAGATAGTTCCTTTAGGAAACGTGTGGAAGTGGTTTTCAAGAGATCCACAATGTCTGCTGCGACCTTCTTCTTCTCAGAGAATGGAGCGACTTCGTACAAGTCTGCATGCTTGGACACCATATTTCTCAGTCGAATGTTACCCTCGTGATTGTAAGAGCTCTTTCCCCGACCAAGGAGAATGTCCCCAAGCTTGGGTTTCTCAACTGGCGTTTCGACAGAAGGAGGAGTCACCGAAGGTGTCACCACCACCTGGCGTTGTTCCCCCTCATCTTCGGATCGCTCCATGCCATGCTTTGATACCCAAAAAGCATTGCTTGAAGCCACAGATTCCTTGGTGATCAACTCGGATGGAGTTTTGGTTGGGATTCCAAAGGCCTTCAAACCTGCAAGTACTCCGGCAACACTCCCAATGTGTTCGCGGACTCGAAGCCTTGTATTGTGATCGCAGCAGCTCAACTTGAAAGTCCCCATGATGGGCCGCAAGGCGCTCGATTCGCTGCACATGTGGACAGCTTCTACTCTAAGAGGCAAAGCGGATAACATAGTTCCCCACTGACGAGCCCACTCTTCCAAATATTGAGAGTGACGAGGCTGTGGCATCTTGGTGAAGCTGTCTCTCCTTGGAATGTCGATGACCATTACACACCCCCTTTGTTGCACTTCAAGATCCTCGGAATATGACATCATGGAATAGAAATCTTTCCTCATGGAGGAATGCAACGAAAATGACGCACAGTTGGAAGTGAGGTATATGATGAATCTTCCGGCAGTGTCTTGCTCTGGGAGGCAATTCCCAACTTGAGATTCGTACAAAGCAGATAGTACGTCGGGCGCAGACAAGTCATCTTGAGTTGGATCACTATCAAGATGATCTTTTCGGAATATGTTATTGAATTCCAAGTACTGACGAAACCTCTTCGATGCGCGCTCAACATTGAATCTCTCGGCTCGGAGAAATCGAAGGCAAAAGTTTGCGTCGTTCGTTGGTTCCATCTCAGGACTTGGGGTGGCACTTGTTGATCCTCTGAGTTCATGATTCATTTGTTCCAAACAGGTCCGGAGGAGCACTGGAGACTCTTTGATAGGTGGAATCGGGATACCATGAATGTCGTGGTATATAATGTCTCGTTGGCGACAATTCAGTGACATCAATTCCTCTGCTATCAGCTTATCAGAAAGAGATTCTTCATGAGATTCTACTTCTGCCATTGATGGCTTGTTGTTCCTTGACAAGTCACTGCATTGACAATCAAGTGAGAAGCTTGTACCATTAGAGAATTCTGTAGAGAGGAAGGAATTTCTGGTCTCTGGGAGTCCCTCGTTCTTGTTGCGGAGAGTCAACTTCTCAGAGGCCATCAGATTCATCGGTATCCTCCCATTGTTTTCAGGATTAGTGGAATACAACGAGTGGAGAGAGGGGTCCTCAGTGGGCCGAGTGTTGAGTTGCATGTTGGGGTCCATTTTCGATCCTGCCTCTTAAGGCTTGAATTGCTTCAGGAAGTCGGTTTTGTGAGGAGTGCTAATATATTTCGGGCAAACTATCGACGGATGGCAAAAGTTCTTTGTGGGTGTTGTGACCGCCGGCAAACACTTCCATTCTTAAGATTTATCCTACGAGAGCGGCAAAAATAATATCGTTAGGAAAGGGGTTCGTATTGTGGCGGTTCCTCTTGGCTCCGTATGATTAACAGAACCCACAAAAGCTGCAATTCAATTGATGAGGACCAAGGAAGAAAGTGCGTAACTAAAAATGTTGGAACAACTTGTTGTCGCCCCGAAACACGAGGAGGCAATCGTCTTCTATGGACTGATTTTGAGGCTTAGATTGCGGTTGAAGAACAAGGCGCAATGACCATGACCTAAATTGCCCTGTGTTGTAGTGCGACGGTGTCAAATCCCCACAAATCTCTTGAAGGAATACGTAGATGAGAGCAACAGAGCTTCACAACTTGCCACCAAGAGTTCGATCTTCAATCAGCGCGTAATATCTATTAACAAAGTACGGTTATTCCTTCGTCCACATGATTATCCGAATGATCACCGTAAGGCAATAGTAATAGTTTCTCGTTTGCTGCTTCTCCTTCTTGTTGCGCGTTGATGGTGGCGGTCATTAGTCGTCAATAAATCATCAAGTACTGTAGTTTCGGTTCTGTTTGCACTGTTTACTGGTACTAGTACTGTTGATGCAGGAAACGCTGTGACCACAACAAACACTGGTGGAGCAACAACGCTAACGTACGAACTAACGTCGTATCACGAAATTACAGAAACCAACAACATGTTGCACTAGTAGCGGTACGGTACTAGGTACTACTAGTAGTAGGAGAATACAGAGATTCTGTGTACTGGAAGCGTGGCCAAGTTCCGGGTAGAAATCCTTTGGGTGATCATCTTGATGTTATAATTAGTGAACGGCACGTTCCACTATCCCGGACTTTGCAAGATGGTGTCTATAGTATCCTGGGGAAGTGAAAACGATATGCAGTTTTGAGATTCCCCGAATTTCGTATAGGTAAAGTACTACCATTGTTTCTACTAGTATTAGCATCATTACAGTACCTTCGAAGCCACAGATGATATCTGTACTGACAGTGTAGCAAAAATAACAGTGGCATGATCGTGGGAATTTCCCTTTTGACTAGCTGGAAGGTTCATGTGGCCAATGAAACATGCTGAACAAGGCCTAGCTAGGTATCTGTCACGATGTCAAAATGACGAACAGTAGTTGTTGCATTCGTTACATTGTCGGCCAGCATGCTCTCAAGGTTCACCTTCAACCGTATCAGGAATCATCGGTGACGAGCAGCCGAGAGCTGTCCCAAACTGTGAGAGTGGCTTGTCACATGCTCGAAGTACACAATGAATCGGTGTCTTGGGAAATAGGACGCTTTGGGTTGGCTGCTATCGATGGCTGTGACGATTCCTTCTGTTTCTTTCTCGCCTGCATTGTTTGCTTGGCGTCTCCACCTCTCCGGGATCTCAAAGTACGGAAAGCGTGGGCTACCTTTTGGCGCGCGACATGATCGGTAACTTCTTTCCAACCTGCGTCATCTTCCTCCAGGAAACGCCCAGATGACTCTTGGACCATAGATACAATATCGACATTCATTTGCCGGCGTTCCCACATGCCACATTGATCATACTTTTCTGCTAGCTCTGCTACCGTTGCCCTCAGCTTCACGTTTCCAGGGAAATTGTAGCACCACTTCTGTCGTCCAAGAAGCACGTCACTCCGTCTGGGCAAGACTCCAGCTCGTCTCGAAATGTCTTGAGTTCCTTCCTTCCTTAAACGTTCGTAGTTTCGACGTTTCTTTATAATCTCATGACAACGTTCCACCTTAATATTGCCATCCTCGTCAATGGGGAAATCTTCGACTACAATCCCAAAAGTATGCAATCGAAACAAACATTCGTTCCGGTCTCCAAGATTAATCCTGGAACGAATTCGGACAGATCTCGAAACTCCCATTTGGAAAACAGCCATGGCAACTCGCCACATGTAATTGTTGGTACATGCATGAACGACTTCGACGCGGATGGGCAAGGACGGCATGAGTTGTGCAAAGCGCACATTGAAATCTCTGGCGGCATTGAAGCTTTGAATCGTAGCAAAGGGCCGGTCCATGGGGAAACTCACAATCACAAGGCCTCGACGCTGTGACTCGATGTCTTCCGAGCATACCATCACCATGTAGAATGCCATTCGAAGTCTTGCAATCGTAGAGTACCCACCGGAGGAGTTTCCTGCAATGACAGTTACACCCCGGCCGCTGGATCCCTTTGTAACAGTACCTGGATATATCCTTCGTGTAATACCTCTAGGGTTTCGTCGTCCAAGTCGTCTTGTGTAATGTCAGTGACCAAATGGGTAGCACCAAAAACTGCCAGCTTGCTCTCATAGAACATGACGTAGTGCAAGGCTGCCAGGTCAGCGTCAAACTTGTCAGTACGTAGAAAGCGAAGACGGAACTGTGGATTCTGTACATAGTGTGGGTTCATTGATAGAGCCAACTGATATGCTTCCCACTTGGGGGCAAGTGCCTCAATGGCTTTGTCCATTTTCTCCAGGCTTTCGGCCAGTAATTCTGGTGTTTCTACAATGGCTGGTGCAACTCCATGCACGTCAAAGTAGGCAGCTTCCCTGTCTTCCATGGACATGGCACATGGCAGACATTTCCTTCGCAATCAAATCATCCACATTCTTTACTTCCATCATATTATCGTGGTTCAAAGTAGGAGTAGTAGTGGTACCACTGTTATCAAAGAAATCCGATGGGAAAATGTCGTCACTGTCATCGTCAAATTCATCGTCGTCGTTGTCGCTGAGGCCTTCTTCGCGGTTGTCACTACCTTGTCTTTCATCATGAACGCTTGTAATGTCAGAAAGCTCTGCATCATCCAAGTCGCCCACAGATGAAAAACAGTTGAAGCCTTTGTCGCTCTCCAAGGGAAGTGATGGGATGCCCATGCCTTTGTCGCAAAATGTGGTGGTGTGCTCTTCCTTTTCTTATTGAAGGAATGGGAGGCCGGAGGCCGGCCATTCCAAAAAATGGGGGGAGAGTTTTCTCGTAGGTATTTCTCGTAAAGAATGTGGATGATTTGATTGCGAAGGAAATGTCTGCCATGTGCCATGTCCATGGAAGACAGGGAAGCTGCCTACTTTGACGTGCATGGAGTTGCACCAGCCATTGTAGAAACACCAGAATTACTGGCCGAAAGCCTGGAGAAAATGGACAAAGCCATTGAGGCACTTGCCCCCAAGTGGGAAGCATATCAGTTGGCTCTATCAATGAACCCACACTATGTACAGAATCCACAGTTCCGTCTTCGCTTTCTACGTACTGACAAGTTTGACGCTGACCTGGCAGCCTTGCACTACGTCATGTTCTATGAGAGCAAGCTGGCAGTTTTTGGTGCTACCCATTTGGTCACTGACATTACACAAGACGACTTGGACGACGAAACCCTAGAGGTATTACACGAAGGATATATCCAGGTACTGTTACAAAGGGATCCAGCGGCCGGGGTGTAACTGTCATTGCAGGAAACTCCTCCGGTGGGTACTCTACGATTGCAAGACTTCGAATGGCATTCTACATGGTGATGGTATGCTCGGAAGACATCGAGTCACAGCGTCGAGGCCTTGTGATTGTGAGTTTCCCCATGGACCGGCCCTTTGCTACGATTCAAAGCTTCAATGCCGCCAGAGATTTCAATGTGCGCTTTACACAACTCATGCCTTCCTTGCCCATCCGAGTCGAGGTCTTCCATGCATGTACCAACAATTACATGTGGCGAGTTGTTATGGCTGTTTTCCAAATGGGAGTGCCGAAATCTGTCCGAATTCGTTCCAGGATTAATCTTGGAGACCGGAACGAATGTTTGTTTCGATTGCATACTTTTGGGATTGTAGTCGAAGATTTCCCCATTGACGAGGATGGCAATATTAAGGTGGAACGTTGTCATGAGATTATAAAGAAACGTCGAAACTACGAACGTTTAAGGAAGGAAGGAACTCAAGACATTTCGAGACGAGCTGGAGTCTTGCCCAGACGGAGTGACGTGCTTCTTGGACGACAGAAGTGGTGCTACAATTTCCCTGGAAACGTGAAGCTGAGGGCAACGGTAGCAGAGCTAGCAGAAAAGTATGATCAATGTGGTGTGTGGGAACGCCGGCAAATGAATGTCGATATTGTATCTATGGTCCAAGAGTCATCTGGGCGTTTCCTGGCGGAAGATGACGCAGGTTGGATAGAAGTTACCGATCATGTTGCGCGCCAAAAGGTAGCCCACGCTTTCCGTACTTTGAGATCCCGGAGAGCTGGAGACGCCAAGCAAACATTGCAGGCGAGAAAGAAACAGAAGGAATCGTCACAGCCATCGATGGCAGCCAACACAAAGCGTCCTAATTCCCAAGGCAATGATTCATTGTGTACTTCGAGCAAGTGACAAGCCACTCTCATTGGGACAGGCATTGGCTGAAGTTACCTGCTCGTCCCCTATGATAGATACTCTATGATTCCTGCTAAAGCCTTGAGCAAGGCGGGCGGCGGTTTATCCAGAGGAAGGGACGTTCTTCTCGGTCGACTCGACTGGTGTGATCTTTGAGAGGAGTGGTAGCCCAACAAGCTGAATAGAATTATCTAGTTGGGGCACCGTCAAATGCAGACATCGTTTCTTTGGCAGAAAAGGCATCTGGATGGTTCCTAAGGGAAGTTTTGAAAGCAGCGCATGCTGCAGAATTGTTTTTTTAGGCATTACAAAAAGCCACCCACTTTCTAGTAGTCTGGTCGAGACCGTTTCGACCGTTCTCCACCCTCCTCGTCATTACTTTTGGTACCTTCACTCTTTGGCACTACCATCAGTTTGCGCAGAGTGCGGAATGCATGTGCCACCTTTTTCCTGGCTACCACATCGGAAACAACTTCCCATCCTGCTTCGTCTTCCATGAGAAATCGGCCGTTCTTCTCCTGAATCAACTCCACAATTTCAGCATTCATGTTCCCTTTCTCCCATATGCTGGATTTGTCGTACTTGTCTGCTCGCTCAGCAACCATGGTTCTCAACAGAACGTTACCGGAAAAGAGGTAGGACATTCTGCCACGACCGAGGAGGACATCATGACGGCGAGGGGAGGTTACACGCGTGGATAAATCGATACTTTTCCCACTGGCAGCTGCACTTTCTACCATGTCCTCAAACTTCTTGCGTTTCTCGACATATCGAAGGTATCGTTGTTTGCTCATTTTGCCTTCCTTGTCAACAGGAAAGTCTTCAACGACAATTCCAAAGGTTTGGAGGTTGAGGAGACACTCCTCTCTTGTACCATGGTGAATTCTTGTTCGAACTCGGACCGAAGGTGCTACACACATTTGGAAAATGCCCATGACTATACGCCAAGGGAGAGTGTTGGTACATGCATGAAACGCTTCAAACCGCAACGGTAAGGATTGAAGAAGCTTTGCAGATCCCTTATTCCATTCTTTAGCATGTTGAAAGTTGTTCAGCATGTCGAAAGGTTTGTCCAACATGTAACTAATGGAAACAACTCCTCGGCGTTGGGTCTCCACATCTTCCGAGGCAAACATACCAAAATAAAAGGTCATTCGGAGCTTGGCCAGCACTGAAAATTCGGAAGTTTGTCCCAAATTGACAGACACCGAGCGCCCTGCTCGGTCTCTTTGCGGAAGACGCTGAACATATCCTTTCCCCATGACTTGTAGTGTCTCTGGGTCCAAAATGCTTTGCGTAATCTCGGTCACCAAATGGGCGCTCCCAAACAACTCAAGCTTCCTCTCCCAAAAATTGACGAAACGCAAAGCAGCCAATTGAGTATTGAACTTGTCGGCTCGCAAAAAACGAAGAAGAAAATCAGGGTTCTGGACATAGACGCGATTCATGTTGAGAGCCAATTGGTAAGCATTCCAACTGGGTGCGAGATCCATGAGAATTTGCTCGATTTCATGAAGGCTGTTTTGAAGAAGCTCGGGTGACTCTTCCACAACAGACGAGACACCATGTAGGTCATAATAAACATTTTCTCGATCTTGCATTGTCAAAGACGACATTTCCTTGGCAATCAACGCATCAATATTCTTGATCTCTTCAGAAGGATCGTTGTTCCACATTTCGGAAGGGAAAATGTCGTCTCCTTCCTCATCGCTTTCTGCTTCATCGACATGATCATTGATATCCAAAGGCATGATGAAGGGCTTGCTATCAAAATAGGAACACCAACAACCAACACCACCACAACATCATCATCATCTGTCCAATGGCTACACGCCTATGATACGAACCCAAGAATAATATTATATACTACTAGTACTACAGGTAGTACTGTACGACGTACGTAATCGGTTTGTCTGTCGTACTAACCACCGATTCGTAGTTCTATGCATTTTTCTAGAAACCAAAAAATAATACAACGTTAATACTAAACTCAAATTGAAATATTTCTGACTGCACGAGTTTGAACTCTTGCCTCTTTTGTCATTGGTTTGTATATCTTTTGTCATTTTCGGATGAAATCTACATTATTTGCTGTATGATTCTTTCTCCTGGCCTCCAATGCTAGGCGGGAAATATCGACGCCCAGGTTAGACTAACTCTGACAGAGTGAAAATGAGTCCACTCTGCTTAGCAGCATCGTAACTGGAGGGTAGTCCTGTGCCACATAGGCAAGTTCTTTCATGTAATCCTAGAACGAAAGTCAACCCAAAATTGCTCCTTCCAGCTTGATCAAACAGTGCCAACAGTGGAAAGCTTCGATCGGGATCGCAGCCAGAAAAAATGAAACGTAACGAAATTACTTCCCTGCTGCCCACATTTCCAACCTATTTAATAAAACAAAACTAGAATTTCCATAAAAAAGGGGCTTTCTCAGAATGTACAATCGGCTATCACTATTGATGAACCGCCACCAGCTGCATGAGCGACTTTTCAAACAAAATGAAAAGCCACCAAACTTTCTAGTCGTCAGGGCGAGAACGTTTCGACCGTTCTCCGGATGAAACACTGTCCGCATCATTGCTCTTGGCACCATCGCCCTTTGGCCCTTTCATCAATGAGCGCAGAGTGCGAAAGGCATGAGCCACCTTCTTCCTGGCTACCAACTCCGAAACAACTTCCCAGCCTGCTTCGTCTTCCATGAGAAATCGGCCGTTCTCCTTCCGAATCAACTCCACAATTTCAGCATTCATGTTCCGTCGCTCCCACATGCTGGATTTGTCGTACTTGTCTGCACGCTCAGCAACCATAGTTCTCAACAGAACGTTGCCGGAATAGAGGTAGGACGATTTGCCACGACCAAGGAGGACGTCGTAACGGCGAGGGGAGGATACACGCGTGGATAAATCGATACTTTTCCCACTGGCAGCTGCACTTTCTACCATATCCTCAAACTTCCTGCGTTTCTCCAGATGTTCAAGATGTCGTTGTGTTCTCACTTTGCCTTCCTTGTCAACAGGAAAGTCTTCAACAGCAAGTCCAAAGGTTTGGAGGTTGAAGAGACATTCTTGCCTTGTGCCATGGTGAATTCTTGTTCGGACTCGGACCGCAGGCGCTACACTCATTTGGAAAAAGCCCATGGTTACACGCCAAGGGAGAGTGTTGGTGCAGGCATGAATTGCCTCAAACCGCACCGGCAAGGTTGGAAGAAGTTGCGCGGATCGCATATTCCACTCCCGAGCATGTTGAAAGTTGTTCAGTAGGTTGAACGGTTTGTCCAACAAGTAACTAATGGAAACAATTCCTCGACGTTGGGTCTCCACATCTTCCGAAGCAACCATGCCCCAATAAAAGGTCATTCGGAGCTTGGCTAGCACAGAAAATTCGGAAGTTTGTCCCAAGTTCACTGACACCACACGCCCTGCTCGGTCTCTTTGAGAAAGACCCTGAAGCGATCCTTTCCTTATGGCTCGTAGTGTTTCCTGATCCAAATTACTTTGTGTAATCTCTGTGACCAAGTAGGCGATCCCAAACAAATTGAGCTTCATCTCCCAAAAATTGACAAAACGCAAAGCAGCCAATTGAGCATTGAACTTGTCTGCTCGCAAAAAGCGAAGAAGAAAACCAGGGTTCTGAACATAGACGCGATTCATGTTGAGAGCCAATTGGTAAGCATTCCAACTCGGTGCGAGATTCAAGAGAATTCGCTCCATTTCATGAAGACTCTTTCGAAGGAGCTCGGGTGACTCTTCCACAACAGACGAGACACCATGTAGGTCATAATAAACATTTTCTCGATCTTGCATTGACAAAGACGACATTTCCTTGGCAATCAAAGCATCAATGTTCTTGATCTCTTTGGAGTGTTCGTTGTCCGAGGAGGATGTGCTCTCTGGAGAGCAGTCGTTGCTCCACATTTCGGAAGGGAAAATATCGTCACCTTCCTCATCGCTTTCCTGGCTGTTACTGAAGTCGGGAAGATCTGTTTCATCGACATATTCATTGAAATCCAAAGGCATGAGCAGCTTGGATTCAATGGCAACACCACCACTATAACTGCCCACTGGCTGCACGTCCAGCATTATTTTGCTTTTATATGGCCTGAAAATCTTACTACCCGTCGTCGACCCAACTTTCCCTGTCGTTATTCGTAGTGAGTGCCGGTTAGATGTCGGAGTAGGGCAAAACTACCGGTGCGAGCAGAACAACAACGAATTAGTGTGAAAGAAGGCCATTTGGCTGCTTTGTGTATTCCACTACGGGCGACTAGTACTGCTTCTACTACTGCAGCATCGACAACAGCTGCTGTTGAGTATGACCGATTTAGTCTTCAGGCCGTTCCTCCGAGGATAGTTCATTTATCTTCCTATGTTTTGGGCCTCTATTGGCTACACACTTCCAGGCGGGCAATAAGTAAGAGGTATTGTGAGGCCCGTTCTTATCGAGTACGCTGCAGCGTACGCAGCGCATCCACGCAGCGTACCATTTTTGCGCGCCCAATAGGGTCGTTCTTATCGACCGACGGTTTGGCGCGCTGGGCGTCCATTTCATCCCGAAAACGTTCTCACACAATAAAATCTAAAATATAGCATTCCTACATCATTTTTTTACTCCCACCGATTCTAGTTTAGTTGTTGAAGAAATTGAGTAAAGGTTTCGTAGGACATTCGGATATGGCGACGAAATAGGAATGTGTCTTTGTGGTTTCGTACGAATTTGTCCCAATGCAAACGTTGCTGAAACTTTGACGTTTGCCTCCTTTCTACAAGTTCATCCTCTATTAATGGAAATTGGGAAGCTAACAATGTTATGTGAGCTACAAGGGTTGCAACCCTGGACTGTTGCAGCTCCAAAAGTTCGGCATCCATTGCGGTCGTTTGTTGTGAATTGTGAAACGGTCGGTCGAAAATGTGATGGGGTCGTCGGCAAACTTGCGATCTAAGTTGTCGAATGTGGATTCCAATGTGTCGAATATGCCCGTACGATGGTACGCCCACGGTTTGGGCGCGGTGTCCAAAGGTGGCACTGCGCCCACGATTTGGGCGCAGTGGCTGGGTCCCAAAAGTGCGCCCAGTGCGCTCAGCGTACTCGATAAGAACGGGCCTGATCTATAGTTGTCTTTCGCAGCGTGGTTCACCAGCCACGTCTTTTGGTTCCGCCATTGGTATTCGTAGATTCCTACGACATTCGCAAGTACTTCACTCGTCAATTTTCCAAGATTCAATGAGATGCGAATCTGCGACAAGGCCCTTTGGGTCCCCGAGTATTCGACTTGCTGGATTGCTGTGCCTCTGTGACCAATGACCACTGCCACATTATTATTATTGTGAGGGCACCACCTTGCTAAGCTTGCATGACAATGAGAAAGTCAAGGTAGTATGTGTTTGGAGTAACCCATGACACAAATCCAACAAGAAAAATATTGTAGGGAGGGCCGCAGGCTGTATGCGGTGGAACAAGACGAACGAAGGGTGTTCCTGAGCTTCATTACTCCAGTACGAAGCCACCATATCTTGCGAGCGGAGTAGCAACAAAGGCCTCGCACTCGCATACTAACTTGGATGGGGAGACAAAGCAAGAAAGATTGTTTCTTCAAGGCCTACTGACTTTTTGTTTCCTCGACCCTGAAGAGAACGCGATGACAATTGACTCTCCGTTGGGAGTTGCGAGTCTCATCTGCTTTGGTGAATTTTGTCTCATCAAAATGTAGAAAGATTCAACGCTATGTTTGTCGTCAAATTCACCTGATATTCTCAGTCAGACACGGGATACCATTTTGTACACACTCTCCAAGCAAAATTCTGTGATAGGGTACCTAGTATGCATTAGTCTCTATTGCGTTTCGCCCTTTTCACATACACAACATGTTGAGCATCCGAAATGTTCTTTGGCTGCAGCACATCATCTTTTAGCCTTGCCACAAGACGTTGAGACCGATCATCGCGGAACATGTGAGCAACTTTCCTCCGAGCGACCTTTTCCGAGACGATGGTCCAACCCAAGAGAGTATCTTCAAGGAACTGTCCCTTTGCCAAAACCAAGGCCACAACTTCACCGTTGATGTGCGTTTTCCCTCTCTTGTTCGACTTGTCATACTCCTCCGCTCGCTCTGTTATCATATAGCGAAGCCGGACATTGCCCATGTATTCATAATAACATCTACCTCTGCCGCAAAGAACATCCCAGCGCCCTGGCACTACCACAGGACAAGGCTGATCTTTGTTCATCTCCAATGCCCTTTCATGTTGGAGCACCTCGAACCGCCACAGTTTCTCCATCAAATTTAGGTGAAACGTATTGTCCAGATTGCGCTTGGAGTCCATTGGAAAGTTGGAAACCGGGATTCCAAACGTTCGGAGCTGGAACAAACAGTCATCGTAACTTCCAACATGTTCACGGATCCTTAAGGCATGCTGCGTTGTGCCTGAGAGCTTTAACATCGACAATGACTTCTTCCATTCGATGTCATCGGTACAAAGGTGCAATGCTTCCATCCGCAGAGGTACTGATTGCAGAAACCTTGCAGCAGCCATATTGTGTTGGTGGATGGTTTGAATGTCTTCAATCTTCCCTTTACCTACTAAGAACGAAACAATGACACATCCTCGCTGCTGGCTCTCAATGTCTCGTGCCGCAGCCATCGCGATGTAGGCCATTACCCGAAATCTTGTGATGGCGGAGGCACAGTTTGCAACCCCCGTGTTAAGCACGATGATCCTGCCCGATCTGTCCCTTTCGGGCAGTAATTGGATAGCGCCTTTCTTCAGAACTTCTTGGTCAAGGTGATCCTGTGTGATGTTTTGTACCAAAAGTTCCTCTCCAAACAATTCCAACTTGTGAGTAAGATGGCGGGCGAGTCTCTCTGCCGCGGCTTGAGGATCAAGCCTATCTGCACGGAGAAATTGCAGACGAAAGGACACATCTCTCACGTATGAAGAGTCCAGTTCCATTGCGATTTTGTAGGCTTCACCTTTGGTATCGTCTAGATTGCCGAGAGCCTGGTCCATTAAGGCAAGTCTGTCTTTCAAGAGCTGTGGTGTCTCAGCTTCTACAGCAGTGACTCCATGCACATCAAAATACACCTGTTCTCGTGTTTCAATGCTTAGGTTGGAAAGATCCTTTGCAACCATACTGTCAACGTACTCTGGTGAAACGGAAGGAATGTTACGAGGTTTTCCATTAGCACCTGCTATTCGATCATCAAAGTTTGGATCTCCTGGTCTTGGTACTATGCACACTCTTTGGACATTTTGCTGCTCGTCCTGCTCCAACTCTGACAAATCACAAGAGAATGGATCGGGTTCATCTGTCCCAATTGCTTCAATGGGGATACCTACGGGTAAAGTCTCTAGAAATTCATTATGATGATCACTGCTTCCAACAGTGGAAACAGATCGGCTCATGGAAAAAGTGGCGATAGACTCATCACACACCCATTCTCTACTAGCTACAGCATGAGGCTCCCATTCTGAGAAGAGTGGAATGATGTTATGACGATCCATGTCCATCACACACTTGGAAGAACCGCAGGGAAGGAAACAAACAGAGCTCAACTACCGGTAGTATTGTGAGGAGATCAATGCAAATGATGTAGCGGCAGGCAGCAGCTGGAGGTTGGGACCCCAAACTGTTCCGGATTACAAGTTATTTAAGAGAATGTTTCGCCTTCTTCTATTAATGCGGCGTCGAGCAGCAGAAGAGGGACGAAGCCGCCCTGGCATTATTCACAACCACCTCCACCACGGAGCTGTGCTTGAGTAGTGCCACTATTATGATGATTGCTTCTCCTTCGCAGTGAGGAACACTGAGCAAGATTCACATAGTATAATAGGAGACGGGTAACTACAAGTACTAACATAGTACTAACGAGCAGAGGTTACGGTAGCAGATGGCAAGGCTGAAGGCCACCATTCTACGGTAGTACTAACTACTTTGTCAGAAGTGGACTATTCGTAAGCTAGAATGTGCATCTTGGCAAACGATTCACTCTCAGAAATACAGGTACACTATTATTATTGCTCCAACTAATAGTTTTAGAAAGAAGGCTCTTTTACCATGGGGGGAATCGGTAGTCCACAAAAATGGGTTTTTCAAGACGAGGATTCCCGTCCTCGTTTCGCCTTGTTGGCTACCTCTGGATTATTATTCTTTTTCTTTCCCTTGTTGGTGTCGTTGTTATTTTTCGCGTTGGAACTGACACGTTGGAATCGGTCATCTCGAAACATGTGTGCCACCTTTTTGCGGGCATCCATGTCAGAAACAACGGCCCATCCCATCTTGGTGTCATCCAAAAATTGTCCAGTTTCCTTGATCCAATGGACAACTTCATCATTGATTCTCGTCTTTCCCTTTTTGTTGGATTCATCATATTCCTTGGCTCGTTCGGAAACTTTATGACGCAATCTCAGGTTACCAATGTACCGATAAAACGCTGTACCTCTCCCGAAAAGTACATCGTGTCGTCCTGGAATGACCACTCTGTGGCAGCTAGCCTGTTCCTCCCGTGGCGTCTCTTGTTTCAAAATCTCCAAGAAACGAAACTTTTTCATCAGACTCAAGTGGCCGGTACCATCGAGTTCACCCTTGGCATTGACTGGGAAATTGGCAACTGGGATACCAAACGTTTGCAGTTGAAACAAACAGTCTTCGCGACTGCCTACATGCTCGCGGATCCGCAGCCTATGCTCTGTGGGTCCAGAGAGTTTAAACATGGAAATGGACTTTTTCCAGTTGATATCGTCCGTGCAGAGATGGAGGGCTTCCATTCTGATTGGAAGGGAATTCACTACTCGAGCAGCAGCCATGTTGAACTGATGGATCTGTTGGATGTCTTTGATTTCTCCTTTTCCCACCAAAAAGGAGACAATAACGCAGCCACGGCGTTGGGTTTCCACATCGCTGGCTGCCACAAGGACGGTGTATACCGTGACTTTGATTCTTGTCAAAATCGAAACACCGGGAGGGTGTCCCGCATTGAAAAAGACGACTCGACCAGACCGATCTCGCTCTGTAAGCGTTTGAAAGTACCCCTTGTTGAGTACATCGACATCAATATCTTCCTGCGTAATGTCCTTTCCCAACATTTCCTCTCCGAACATTTCCAATTTCAGAGCAAAGTGTCTAGCCACACGTTCCGCTGCTGCTTGCGGATCAAATCGATCCGCTCTCAAGAACTTCAATCGGAAGGCTTTGTCTCGAACATAGGCAGCATCCAGTGCCAACGCCTTTCGGTAGGCTTCCCCCTGGGCATCTAGATTATCGAGTGCCTGGTCCATGAGAGCGAGTTTCTCTTGAACAACCTCAGGCGATTCGTCCGCCAGTGCCGACACGCCGTGGACATCATAGTAGACTTTCTCTCTGTCCTGTGTGGACAAACTAGAGAGTTCCTGAGCCACTAAACTGTCCACATACTCTGAAGTAGGAATGGGAGAAGAGGTTCCCGAAAAGTCGTCTTCTTCGATAAACTGCTGTTGTTGTTGTTGTTGTTGTTGTTGCTGCTGCTGCTGCTTCATGGAATGCTGAAACGAGTCACTCCCTTTTGTCAATTCTTGTGTCAACGTTGACTCTTTGCTTTGAAGCGAAACACAACCAACACGCTTCCTGTTTGTAGGGATGTCTGGTGACTCTAGGGCCAAATGGTAGTGATCCAGTGGAGAATTGGAACGACTCACGTAAGAGGCTTTCAATTCTATGTCTAGAATGTTGTTGTCGTCGTCGTCGTTGGAAAATGGGATGAAGTGATGCGGAGCACTCCAATCACTCGGTCGGTCAACCATGATGGTGGCTACCGTGAACACGTCCTAACGTATTTATGTGTGTATGGGCGGTCAATGTTCGATGTTATAGAGGGCTTGTCGGGCGTTTCTCCACCCCGTGCAACCACCACCGGTATACTAGTACGTTCGGTCTCCACGATCCAGTCGCTACTACTTACTACTACTACGACGACGACGATGCCGCTGCAGGGCAGAAGCGTCCTCCTCCTTCATCGTCATAATAACAACGAAGCCATTATTTATTATAGGGGATCCATGATATTATTATTGTGAACTACCACGATGACGGACGACGGCAACCACAACATCATTATTATTCGGAATGTCCGATTTCAGCTATTATTAATAGCACGCTACTACCGACTAAAATGCGACAATAAATCATCCAAGTTGAATGAATGCTGGAATGGAAGCAAAATGGCATAAGGCAATAAGTGTCAATCCAGGTGGAGTCGTCATAAGTTCCTTGAAGGATCGGCTTCTTGCAGTAGTAGATAACGACCCCTCACCACTCACGTACCTTGACTCTTTGGTGGAGGTGGTGCGTGGTGGGTGGTGGGTGGTGGACAGAAGAGGTGAGTTAAAAATACTTCGTACCTATGTATTATAGGTAGCTAGGTACCGGGACCATCCTCTACTTTCTCACAAATGAGGCTAAGAAAGTCCTAGTGGAGTCCTCCTCTGCCATTCATGTACAACATCGCAATCCTCCCTCCGTTCTTTGGTGACCATCGTTGTTGCTTTCGTTGATGTTTCGTGTGTGGGCACCACGTACCATGGTTTCAACAGCAACGACGAAACAAAGCGATATTCTATACTTCCAAGATGCACTACAAGCTCAACATCATCAACAATCACAGAATGACAAGAATGCAGTGGAACAAGAAGAAACGTCCTCGTCCGATGTGGCCAATGTGTTCTTTGAACTAGCCAACGCCCCCGAAATCCGATATCGCATTCCTCCCCATTCTTATCTTTCCATTCGACAAGATCCCAACGCTTGTGGAGAACATACAGGTGGAATTGTTTGGGAAACTTCCTTTTTGTTGTTGAACTATCTTCGAACGAAATATGGAGGAGACATCAAGAATAAGAACAACCAGAAGAAATATCCGTGTGGAAAAGTGGTGGTCGAAGTAGGAGCTGGTTGTGGATTGTTGGGATTGGGAATCTATCATTCCAAATTGGCTCGTCAAGTCATTTTGACCGAAACACCTCCCGTCTTGGACAATCTACGAGACAATGTGCAAGCCAATCGGCAATTGTTGCCAGGAAATACCAAAGCCAAAGCATCACTATCCAGCAAACATGACAAGCGGCTACGAGTAGGATCATTGGATTGGACAAAATACCAAGAGGATTGTCAAGCATCCCAAATTGAACCGCATAGTGTCGATATGATTGTTGGAACAGATGTAGTGTTTACACCTTCCTTGGTCCTTCCTTTGCTTGAAACAATGCAATATCTGGCCCATAAAGACTCGACAATATTATTGTGTCTACAAGAACGATGTAAAGACTCGCATCAACTCTTGTTGAACAAAGCGGTGGATTACAATTTGGCTGTGCAAGATATTTCCAAACAAGTAGTAGAGGTCCCAAGCTGTGAATGGGGGGAAGAATTGGAATGTTGTGTGTTATCCATGCAAGTGGTGGTGCCACAAGCTACTACTACAGGTGGGAATAAGGGAGAGTCATCCAAGAAGAAGCGAAAACGAAGTTAGCGACGTTGTAGTATTGTCAAGTCATTCTATTCTATGTGACAACGTCGTGCTTGTACATCCTGTTACTACGGTACCGTACTGAAGGACCAAGACGAGAGTCGCGAGTCGCGAGTCGCGAGGGAGAAGGAAAGGTTTGACTCACTGGAACCATGACATCCTATCCTACATAAGGGCTGCATACGTAAGCTGACACCAATCAGAACTGACCATCATCAACCAGCAAAAAAACGACGACGTCCTATCCTTCCCATCCAAAAAAAACGTCCATTTCCTCTCACAACTCTTCCTTGCTTGCTACCGCACTGGTAGTAGAAGGGTTTCTTCTAGAAAACCCGCCAACACTTTTACCACTCCTCTGTTATTCTATCTATCTACCTACCTCTTAGTAGTATAGTATAGAATATGGGAAATTCACTCAACAAGCCTCACAAAACAAAAACAACCTATTGTGGATGTTCGCAGGGAGAAACGTTCCAATGGGTTGTTTCCTCCATGCAAGGATGGCGAGCCCAAATGGAGGACTCACACATTTGTCAAGAAATCTGCACAGTGTTTGATCCTGCCCGACAAACCCGGATTCGTCTGAAATCGCCGCATTATCTCATGGCTGTTTTGGATGGGCATGGAGGAAGTGAAGCTGCCGATTATTTTAGTGAAGTCTTGGTGGATTTGTTGTGTCAACATGCTTCCTTTTTGGAATATGCAAGACAGATGGATGTACAAGGGAACAATGGCGCCAACGTGGATGACGAAACCGTAGTTGCCTTGTTGAAACAAGCCTTGGAAGATACCTTCGTTTTGGGTGATGTGCAGTTTTTGACCAAAATGGTTAAGGATGGATTGTTCCGCATACCAGCCACTGGTTCCCTGACCAAAACCAAAACCAAAGAAGCAGCCAAGCCCAAACCTACCACCGATAATGCAGATACCCTCGATTCCGACTGGACCGAAGAAGGAGTCAATATTGATGGCGACGATGAGGAAAAGGAAGAAGTCAATCCGCCACCTCCTACAGTTCCGGCCACCACGAGTGAGAGTGCAAGCAAAAGCACATCATCGACTACCAGTGCTTCTCCAAAGACTGCTCGATCGTCATCATCAAAAACAACGACGACAACAACATCCACCTCTACTTCTACTACAGGCACTCCCCAACACCCACAACCCATAATATCCGGAACTACCGTGACAGCCGTGTTGATGACACCCGATTGGATTCTGTGCGCCAACTTGGGAGACTCCAGAACCGTATTAGATATGACTCCCTTGAGCAAAGATCACAAACCTACCAAGAAGAGTGAATTGGAACGAATAGAGGCTGCCGGAGGCAAAGTGGTATTGGAACGGATCAATGGCGAGCTGGCTGTTTCTCGGGCGTTGGGAGATTATGAATTCAAAGCCTACGAAGCACATCACTGTTGTGCGTCAGAGGTGTTGGCCACGGAAGCAAAGTTGCCACCCATTGTCCAAGCACATCCCAAAAGTCTGATCCGCAAAAAGAGTTTCCAAAAACGAAATACGTCCAGCAATCAATTGTCCAAAATGGCGGGTAGTACGAGTAGCGCTAGTAGTTCTTACAATGCATTGCAGCTACTGGATGAACCAGACCGATTGGAGGAACTACGACAGGTGGCACAACAACAAGTGGTTTCTCCTTTTCCCGAAATCCGCGTCCGACGACGAACCGGAGAGGAAGAGTTGCTCGTGTTGGCATGCGACGGCATTTGGGATGTCATGAGTGCCCGGGGATGCCATCAACTTTTGCTCGAATCGTTGGAACTCTGCAAAGAAGGAAGATCCCTTTCCAACGTCATGGGCATCATGGTGGAACGTGTATTGGACAAGTGTCTTGCCTTGGGAAGTCGAGACAATATGACTGTCATGGTGGGTGTCTTTCCCGCTGCCCGTGACAAGTATTGCTACAACTTGTCCCGTCAAGGTCCCATGGTGCCTCGAAATGCCAGTACAGGACGATTGACTTCTTTGACAGCCTCAAATTCGAGCAGTAAGAACAGTCGAGCTTCCAAGGGAAGTTCACGAGGTAGTTCCCGAGGTAGTTCCCGTGGAGACTAACAACATCAGAGACAATGGTGTCCAATCACCATACTCTAGCTACGTAGATTATTATCATCATTATTATCATTGTTGTCAGTAGTTATTATTGTTGGTGCTACTACAGTTGCTATACTGTAGTATACAATAGCTTTTTCCCTACCACCGTCACTATCCACCGAAATCCATAAAGACACCCGGAGTCTTATAGACAAGATGCCACGCCTATAATTATGCGGTACACAAATCCTTGTAGATTTCTACGCCATCCGGTCACACGATTTGAGAGAGTCACCCACCACATCCTTTTTTTGGTGGCTTTCCTACTCCATCCACAGAGCAACAAAACAAAAGCCAAGATGAAGTCGGTATCCAAAGCATCCAACAAGTACGTATTTTGTCTGTAGTAGGAATGAGAGAATCCAACAATGATGTTTCTGTTTCTCACGCATTCCATTGTATTCCCAAAAATTCACTACGTACTGCGACCACCATGGACGACAAAACACTACTAAAACTACCGGTAGCAGACAACAACCCGCTTCAAGTGCAAAACGGCTTTCTTTCTTGGCCGCCGGCGGAGTTGTCTTGGTCTACTTACTGCTCATGTCCGGAGGCTCTGCTCCCGAAGAGAATAACAACAACTTGCGGGATGGACAAATCGAACACGCCATCGAAGCCGAAAAAGGCGAGTTCTCGGGAAACCTCGATCACACGCCTACCGCCAGCACAGACGACTACACCGACTCCTCCGAGTTTGCCGAGGGCAAGGGCGACGACTTCATTGAGACTGCGGACGAGTTGGAGGGAGAGATTGCCGATGGAATTGAATACATCGAAGACAAGCTAGAAGATATCAAGAAGGAGAGTCTCATTTTCTATGAAGGCCCCATTGAGGAGCGTATTGAACAAACTGTCAATGCCACTCGTCACAATTTGTTGCAAATCTTTGAAGATACCGACATTGTCAAGACGTCGGATATTTCCAAACTCTGCAAGTCCCTCAAGAAAAAGTTGACCAACTTGACTCGTGAGGATCTAGAGGATGAAATCGACGAGTTGGTTTTGCAAGAAGAGGAAGAAATTGAGGGCGATGTCAATGATGAAATCGATGCCGCCTATGAAGGCGACAATACTGTCGAGGAATTGGAAGACATTGAAGCTGATGTAGAAGATCAAGAAATTGAGGCCGTTGCCGAGTTGGAAAATGAAATCGAAGTTGCTGTGCATGATGTGGAAGATAACCTTCCTATCTTGGCCGCTGGTCTTGTCAAGGATTTGGTCGAGGCCTTGCTCCTCAAGAAGACGGGCGAGGAATACGTTGTCACTATGAAGGGTTCGCTCGTCACCAAGTACACCAAGGCTTCTGAAGTCGGAAACGATGAGGAAGAAGATGGTGATGATGATGGTGAGGGAGATGACGATGGTGAAGGCGATGATGATGGCGAGGGAGACGACGATGGTGAAGGCGATGATGATGGCGAGGGAGACGATGACGGTGAAGGTGACGATGATGGCGAGGGTGATGATGATGGTGAAGGTGACGATGATGGCGAGGGAGATGACGATGGTGAAGGTGACGATGACGGCGAGGGAGATGATGATGGCGAGGGTGATGATGACGGTGAGGGAGATGATGGAAACTAGACACCATCCTCATGCATCCAACCATCCATCCATACGAGTGCACGAGCACTTTCTGGGTAGAGTGTGTGGTGTGGTAGCACTCACACTCACACTCACACACAATATATACTGTAGAATTACGATAGCGCGAACTTCTTGACATGCTCTGCTGCTTTTCTACTAGTAGTTAGAGAGGTATGATTTTGTAGGGATCGTTGCTTTCACTACTATAGGTAATCATTGTTGACTATCACTATCATTCATATCCTCCTCCACTTTTACTTCTTCTTCGACAGTGCTCGGTGATATCGTTTTCGTTGCATTTTTCCTTGGCTGAACGAGATTCGGCCAGTTCCTCCAACAAGGATTCTCGGCTCTTTTCGGATTCCCCAACAAGTTGTGGTACAAGAAGGTGCCTAAAACTCGAGCTCGCTTGGATGTCAATTGTTCCAATGTTGTACCAACTACTCTCGTTGGTTCGTAGTATGACTGCAAGCATATATCATAATATACTCTCTATTATTATTGCTACTAACAACCTAGAGAAACAGAAGAGTCTATCGGTGGCTAGAGGCATCTTCGTGTCTGTGGGGCATGGACGGAGTCATAGGTCATAGCAGAGGATCAGAACTACAGTAGTTTCACCAATTTCACTTGGACAGACGTGTAGAGAAAAGTTCCCGTGTTGCATGACAAAAAGCGAGTCGTCCATCATATGGTGCAGGATATGGAAGAATGCAAACGCACTCTTGGCCATAGGTTTGTGCCCGCAACGAAACGACAACAACACTCTCCCTCTCCTCTCCAACGTCGTCCTGAGCCCCTTTATGAAATACTTCCTCCATGAGTGTTACGTTAGTAGTACCACCCCACTCCAATCTTTCTTGCTGAAAGCAAGCTCTTGTTTCTAACATGCCACCACGGTCACATCAAAAAACAAAATACCTCCTACACCGGCTCCAATATTCTTGCGTCCATATCCTGCTTCTGGTGGAACAATCAAAAACCGTCTCCCTCCTTGTCGCATCCCTTGAACTCCAAGATCCCAACCTTGAATGACTTCTCCTCGTCCCAACCGAAAACGAAAGTCGTTGGATGTATCCAATACTTTTCCAAACCGATTCTTGGCGCGCAGGGTATAGGACACTCGAACTTTTTTGCGATCTTGTACAGGAGGACCCTTTCCTACCACAATATCTTTGTACTGAACACCCAACCGGATAGTTTTAAAACCATCTTGAGATGATGATGACGTTGCATTGGATAGTTTGCGTTCTTGTTCTTTTGCTTTTTGCGCCTCAAGTCGTTCCTTTTTGAGTTTCTCCTGTGCTTGTTGAAGCTCTCGAGCATTCTGTTCGGATTTTTGTTTTTGTTCCTTTCGTTTTTCCTTTTTGGCTAGTTTCCGAGCTTTCTTTTTCTCACGAAGAGCCTCAATTTTGGATGCTTCGTCGGATGATGCTGGAGTGGATTTTGTCAGTGCAGAAGCACTGTCTGTGGTTGTCGTTGCTGGGGTTGTCTCGGAGGAGGTAGCCTCACAGACTTCACGTTTGCGCTTTGCCATATTAGTTCTCTAGTTGTTGTTCTTCCTGTGGTTATTGTGTCAATGTAGCAGTGTCGGAAGTCGAGCACTTGCACAACAGTAGGTCACAATTCTTTCCTTTGTGGTTCAGTTCGAATGGAGGGAGGGTGACTTTGTCTGTCATCCGTCATCCCTCCAAGGAAGCTAATTTAGCTCCTACCCAACGGCAGGTGGTGGGCGATGGAACCCCGGTCCTGCTGTGGCGCTGCTGGCTGCTGCCGCTGCATTACAAGAAGTCGCTATTTCCTCCGCCTTCCAGCATCAAGCACGAACTTGAATTATGAGACTGGGTACAAATAAGAATTTCGGGAACTAGACACGAAACATAGTTAATGAAATTGGGATACTGAGTCATTCATATGTAATTATTGAGAAATTCACGAGTACAAAGCGACCATAATGTGGCAGATACTCATTCGTGTGAATTATAGGAAAGAACAGACCTCTTGACCTGAAAATACAGCTACTGTACAACAACAAGATTCTGGAACTTTGGCTCCTTTTTTCACGGGAAACTATGGAAGAATGCGATTTACACGATGGAGGCGTTGGATGGTATCAGTACAACAGGAAGTACAGGAATTTCTAGAGAAGTTTTTACACTAGCTTGTTAGTTTTGGATACCAGCTACCAAAGCATCAGCTCGTCCCAATTCAAGGGCGGCTTCCATCTCTTGACTAGTAGTTCGTCGACTGGCCTCCGCAATGAGTTCATGCGTTTCGTTTTGGCCCTTTTCGTTGGAAGCTTGTAGTTGTTGTTGTTGGATCTCAAAGACTTCCTTGTATAGTTGCTTTCGTGTATTCCATTTTCTCTCGCGGTTGGAACCACTTTGCTCTTTGAGTCCACGCAGGCAGAACTCATCGTCATCGTCGTCCAACATGGCGGCTAGCTCTTCGTCTTCCAGCATGCCCACCAAACTGGCACAGTCCATCTTCATGGCTCGAAGTTCTTCATACGAATGCCAAGAAGCATCAATCTCTTGTTCTTCCATATCCTTGATGTGAAGTGTCTCAATTACATTGTCGGCTTCACAAAAGCGGACGGATCGTTGTCTTGTATCACGTTCATGCAAAGGTCCCTGCTCCGTAAGGTTTACGAAATCGTATGAGCAGAGAGAGGAAGAAGATTGTTGGCATTCATCCGTAGAAGTTTGTTGATCAAAGCATTCGAAAATCATATCGTCTTGAGTGTAAGGGGCCATTGCGAATCTAGTTCGAGTAGTGATTTGTATTTGTGATGAAGTAGATTTGTGAGATTCGATTGTCGGGAATGATGTTGCCAGAGATGTGAGAGAGAGGATCGAAGAAGGGAGGACGGACCCCTCCTTCACTGACTAATTTTTCCGCTTTCCGCGATGATTGGGAATTGGGAGTCGACGCACAAGTGGATTAAATAAATGTTATTCATGAGGGGCACATTCAAAGAAGAGCTTGAATGTTGTGCATCCATTTCCCCGAGTTTCGCCCTTATGAGTTCTCCGCAGATTAATAGATTGGGGCACTTGAATCCGCGCATAAAAGGACACAATCATAATCAAATCCAAAGTACAATTCAAGGAAGGCCTGTTGCTGATTGCTGATTTTAATTACATTGGGATATGACATATGACATGTCTCACGGCGACCAAGATGTCAACTCGTCGCCAACGATGGAGAAACCACGCCTGTCCATGGTCCCTGACGGGTTTAGAATAAAGACCAGTGCCGTACGTAGCACGACGGTACGATAGCAGCAGTGGTGAAAAACAACTGTTGTGGAGAAAAGTGCCGACGATACCTCCAAAGTTTAGTTCCACCAAGTCAAATAAAAGCACCACCATCAACAAAGTTTCCTGTGGATACCTGTACGGTATTTCTGCCACCATCGAAGTGCCTACAACCACTACTATTGTAGCCGAACCTCCGACTTGTCCATTGTCCAAAACCTGAATGGTGGTACGATACTCCATGCAAGAATACGAGTACAGGAGGGTTCACATGACATGATGATTCATTACGGGTGTTGGACAAAAAGAGAGAATCATGCACCACAACTTCTCGGACTCGACGATGCAGCAGTCGTGGAAGGTTCTCTATTGTTGTGATTGAAAAAAGAATGATTCGGAGAATCCTTTTGCACATCATCGACCTCCTCTCCTACCCATGCCATAGAATGATATGAGCCAGTCAGTGCCAGCAGCCGAAAAAAGCAACACAAATGAGCTACTGTGGCTGGAGAACCTGCAAAAAAGAAGACATCTGTGAATGGAAGGAAGGCAGCTCCAGAACGATAGCGCTGTAGCCAGCAGTGAAGATGCCGACATTCGGACGACTGACGAGAAATCATCTCCCACGAGTTGCTCTTTGTGTCGCCCTCCTCCTTCTCGAGTGTTCAGCATTCTTTCTCATTGAGTGTCCGTCGGTACTATGACAATCACTTGTTTGGTAGATTATGTGAGTCGACTACAAAAGGAGCGTCTGCCGGGGCCTTCTGACCACTCAAGATTTGATTCGGCAAAAGGGGTTTTTGCAGCACCAACAACACCAAGCGAGACAATGGTGTGGTGTGAATTGTCGGGCCCATCATGTCTCTTGAGTCGAGAACAAGGAGTACCACCACAGTGGTAGTAGTGAAGAACGATGCAACAAGCAACATAGCAATACTACTCCGATGGCAGCTGTAGCTTAGCTAGGTGAAGTCACATGTGGGTGTTTCTTTGATAACTTTTGAAGTGCTGTAGCTGGTACAGCCTTAGTGCTACGAGTTGTTGTGAAGGCCCCATGAGCCTGCAACTGCTCGTAGAGACTCCAACCACAAATGCCATTTGTACAGCACTCTTACAGTACTGTGCAGTGGTGGTCGTCGAAAGTTTAGCACAACATTCTCCTATGGTTGCCGTTTGTATTCACTCTCTGAAAACCAGGTGCAGTCAAAAAATGACCTGCAAAGTGCGGCACTCCACGGTCGTACCGTAGACTTCCAGTGGAATTGTGATGACCGCATAGCTAAAGATTCTGCACGCATTCACATGAACTTTAGGTGGGGTATGAATATAGTGCATTAAAAGTAATACTTCCGGTAGTAAAGGGGCAATCGCAACAATTTAACAACCCAGAGTTCGATTTCCGATTTTACTTTGGAATGAGTGCCGATTGCCAGTAGTTAGTAGTAGTACTGGTGCGATGCCCGGCAGTGAGCGCAGCAATGAGTGTTGTACTGGAAACTAGTCTTGATGGAGGACTGCGAGCCTCTCAAAACATTCTCATTCTCCAAATTTTCATAAAATAGAGTTGGTTGCACTACTCGACGAAAAAACGAGAAACGGCTAGTTGATTGGCACACCAGCACTTCTTCTATTCCCTGGACTATTGCTGGGCCTGCAAGAAGTTCACCTCCTCCACTTTTCAAGATGATGTCTCTCTTTTTCTTGCCAGATTCTTGCAGCAAACTTGTTCTCGTACTGCTTCTCATCACCTCTTTTATTCTTGTTGTCCCCATGAGTGCGGGGGTTGTCCCCAACCAAGGAGAAGGAGTCTCGTTCCTTGGGAATGCCAGGTCCTTGAGTACCTCCCAACTACCTGCGACTCTATGCAGAAGGTATGCACCACCGATAGTGCTGTTTCATTCACAGCAACAGATGGGACGGAGGTGACGAGTTCCAGCGACGGAACCATCGACTTTGGTTGCCAACAAGTCCTTCGACATTTCCTTCAGCAATCCCTTCACAAGGACCTTCTTTTTCAGCAAGCCCTTCACAAGAACCTTCTACCTTTCCGTCGACAAGCCCTACTCAAGAACCCTCTGCTGTTCCGTCGACGAGCCCTTCCCGAGTACCTTCCGTTGGTCCATCGCAAGTTCCTTCCCTTCCATCAGCCCTTCTAGAGGACCTTCGAGTTTCCCGTCCAAAATCCCATCGAACGTTCCTTCAATTTCCCCATCGGCCGTGCCTACAGAAAGCCAGGCACCTTCTATACAACCCTCGCCAGAACCTTCGCCCCAACCCTCCTCCTCATCCACGAAGAGCACTAAAGCACCCATTAATCCAAGTCCAACCAAGGCACCGACAAAGAAACGCAAGAAGAAGAAAAAGAAGACCAATAAGAAAAAGAAAAGAGCCAAAACTGCTGGCCTCTTTGGCTAGGTTGGTGGCATTCTGCTTCACCACCAGCGCCGAGCAAGGTGGTATTGTAAGACTGTTCGGAAGACAAACATGTTGGATACCATGCATATCAATGTAGCTTTGTTGGTTAAGTACAAGAAAACTATCCGTAGAGTCCAATCATATTTCTATCCATTCATCATCGGAATGATGCACACAACAACATTTTTGTTTTCGTGCTGCAACAGAACAGGCCGTCGTCGGTATGCCGCCCACCGATGACGATATCGTACGAACAGTACCATTCGCCCGGCGCGCGAGATTGGATACATGTCGCTGATTTGTCGCTTTGTAACAAAATTAGTTTTCGAATGACGTATTTTGAGATTTTTTGAGTGCTTCAAAGATATATTGCCGCCTCGCTCGGTCAATGATGAATAAAGTATTCATCACTGAGGAAGATATACCTTCGTCGTCGCTGAAAAAGTGGTGCGACCCAAGCCATGCCAAAAGGATTGGAGAGGAGATTGAGTTGCATTCATCATCATCAGATATCATCCTCGCCAGAGTGTTGTTGTAGTAGTAGTCGCGACCATGGTCAAGTTTACATCCGCTGCCGCAACAGTTGCTATTGCTCTTTCTGTACCAGCTGTATCCGCACAATGGTACACCAAGCATGTCAGCACCGACGTTGATGCTTTGTACTACAGAAATGCTATGAATGTAGTGCAAGATTTGGAAGATGGAGCTTTCCAATCGTTGCACATTGTATACCACAGCTGCGTGTAAGTCTTTTTTATTCCTGTAACAGTGATGAAGCATACTTGTGCAACCGTTTGACTCACAGAATGGACGAATTTTGCCTTGCAGTTGGTCCGAATACGATGGTGACAATGGTGGTTGTGGAAATGGAGGAGGCAGCTGGTATGGTGGTGCCACTCCCTGCTTCCGTGCCAATGTTGCCTACTCTCTTTACGGAGTCAAGAATGGACAATCGGTAGAGGAAGGTGACGAGTGTACATCCAAGAACTACATTGATTCTTTCTTCACCACAGGAGGAATTGAATCCTTTGGAGATTCTGTTGGCGTAGACTATGACGGCTATGGAGCCTACACTGCTTGTGAAGTCACCCAAAACAACGGAAACAACAATGCAGGTGAATCGCATGGAAGTCTTTACTACCCATCCAGTGTCAGTACGGCGCTTGGATGCTCGGCTCAGGGCCAGTTTGTGCAGGCCACTTTCCGAGGTGCCTACTGCGATGGTTCGCTCTATCAATCCAACAATGGAGCTCTCGGAGTCAACAATGCCCTGGAATCTCTTGGATGCTACAAGATCTATGACTTTTATGGAAATGACAACGGCGAAGAAGACGGAGAAGGCGAGGAAGACAAGAAGGATGAGAATGCCGAAATCGCTGCCGATTTGTTGGAAGCTTCTGCTACTTGCTCTCATGAAGAATACCCCTACACTTGCCCTGATCCTCATGGTGTCAAGAAGTCCCGGGATGTCAAGGCTTTCACTTCCATCCAATCTGCCCAGCGTTCCGTTCCTCTCGTTATGCCCATCATTTCTACCCTTCTCCTCATTTGCTCAGCCTGCATGTACTGCTTGGCCAATGGAGTCCGTGATGCAGCCGACAGAAAGCTCAAGGAGCGTGATTCGGGAGCTCAGATTTTGGACATGTCCATTTACGAACATTTCTCGCAATCGTTCGACCGAGCGGCGACTGGTCTCTCTCAGCGCATGCGCACCTACACGGAGAAGCTCGCGGCCTATGCCGAGGAGTTGGAAGATGATGTAGAAGAAGTCGAGAACACTGGAGACTATGTTGCTCCTGAGGGCTTGGAAGAAGAAAAGGAAGAGCCTGTTCCTACCCCTGTCCCATCCATTGATGAAGCAAAGGAGGAGGAGACAACACAAAAGGAAATCGCCGACGCTATTCTTTCTGACAAGGGTGCCGCCCCTGCCAAGAAGGATGCTCCTGCGCCTGGAAAGAAGTACAAGCGACCTCGAATGGCCAGAATCTCCAGGTGGTTCCGAACACGCTTCGGACGCAAGAACAGGAGCAAAGCTGCCAAGAAGTAAACGTCCTTTCTCTCTCGAATGCTTCTTTTGGAGGATTCTCAAACCCATACATTACACAACTCTGTATCTCTAACTTTCTTAAGACTGTCACGAACATTTTTACACTCGATTGTACCGAAATACTGCCGCTCTTTCATCTTTTCCTTTTTTGCTACCCTCTTCTTCTTGTTGTCGCTGAAGAATTGTGAGCTCGTCGATGGTGTCGTGGCACTGTCACAAACGACCCGACCAATGTCCCACGGTCGCCAAATCCCCTTCCTTCCCCTTCCTTTTCAACGCATGCGACGTATAATTCCCCATACTGCTTGCATGCGTTGTGGTTGCAGGCGTATAGAACTGTGTACGATGAAGTACGCGAGCCTACCCTTCTCACAATTTGCGTTGGGATACCTTGTCAACGCCAAATTTCTCCCATTGGATTTCCCTCCTCCTCTTCCTCCCAAAGGAAAGCAAGACATTTTGTAACATCAAATCGTCTCAGACAACACCATCGAAATGAAGTATTCCTTCCGTCTTTGCATCGCTGGGACTGCAGCGTCGTTTCTTCCGATAGTATTGGCGACGTCGGATGGTGACTTTCCTCGCTACACAGAAAGTGCCGGAGAAGTCATGGCCAAACTTGTGGGAGGTCAAACCTATGAAAGAGTTTATCTGCAATATCACCGATGTGTCTGGTCAGAGTTTGGCAACGGTGTCGAGGAGTATGAGAATGGATGTGAAGGAGATGGGAACGAAGATTTGTGGTATGCCGGTCAAACGCAGTGTTACCGCGCCAACGTTGCATATTCTTTGTATGGTATTCCCTATGGACAGAATATCCCCAAACACCCCTGCCAAAGAAAGAACTTTATCAATTCCTACTTTTCCAATCATGGAGTAGAATACTTTTCAAATTCCATGGGAATCGACTACGGTGACGCCACTGACACCTGCGTCGTCTCTTCTCAAGGAGACGATGACTTTTATGCCAACCACAAGTTTGGTGGAGAGAACAATGGTATGTTGTACCCCACCTATTCCAGCTATACTACTGCTTGCAGTGCCAATGGAAAGTTTGTACAGGGTCTTTTTGAGGGTGCCTACTGCAGTGTACGTGATGGTATTGAGACCCTGGAAACCCTCGACGACTTCAATGATGCCTTGGAAGAAATGAACTGTGTCCAAGTGTACGATGCTGCGAATGGTGGGGGTAACTTTGAAGATGATGACAATGGCAACCGCAAACTAGAGGATCAGTCCAATGTAGCATCCGGGCTTTCTAGCCTTTTGTCCTACAGTACACCATGCTCCATGTTGGAATACCCCCAAGCTTGTCCCGACCCACACGGTGCCAAGCAATGGTTCGAATTCCTCCCAGACAGCCAAAAGCCTTGGTGGACTCACATGAACTGGATGGACATTTTGGGATGCATTCTTCTGTTTTTTGCAGTCTTGTTTGTGTTGTTCCCTTACTGCTATTTCGACGACAACAAGAACAACGCCTCGGGTAATGACTTGAAAAAGCCCAAGAGGAGATTTTGCCTGCGCAATCGCAAAAAGGAAGGCAAACAGCGACGATTTTGGTTCTTCCGGTGGAGACGACGAGTGGACAACAGCAACAACGCTAACTAATCTGTTTTATACATGCATAAACGTCATACTGTAAATGATATTGTTGGACTAACCCCAGTATAAGATAATGTTTCCCAAGATTGGTTGGTTGGTAGATACTAGTACTTCTACGTTAGGGTGAAAGCCCAATATCGTTGTGATTACTTTGAAATCTCATCATAGATCGCTTTGTTGGATGGTTTAGATTTGATAAGCTTTCCATCCTTGAAAGTAAAAATAGTAATCTGCGTGATCACTTGCCCGTCTGGTTTGGTCAAGGTGGCTTCGACAAGAATTGTGCCATCATCCAAAACCTCACATTTTTTGGTTTCTAGAACAAGGCCATCATTGGCCATCTTCTCTGCGTTTGCTTTCCAATCGTCATATTTGAAAATCTTTTCTTGACCAGGCAACTCAACGTCGGGATGAAATAGATTGGCAAAATGCTTTTCCATAGCATCATTCCATTTGGTATTGCCGTCGAAAAAGTTGAACCAGGTTGTAATTTTGCGGAATTCCGTCATGACACACTATGATTTGGATGTTTTTGGATTGCACAGGTCGTACCCAAGGGAGTACAAAGAGTTGAAATGAAAACTGTGAGCTAAAGATTGGAGGGAGCTTCCATCCTCGTTCTGGTATCTTCAAAGATCTCAAAAAGGACAGATAGTTCGGCGGGGAACAATCGCATAATATAGGCCTCATTCACACACGATGAACGACAATGATATGAACACGCTGTCACAATGTGGCACCCAAAGTGCATAAAATATACAGGTCTTCATGCTTGCTTGGGCTGGGCGACATTCCCGCATCACGCATCACTCACCTTCTACTAACGTTAGTACTTTAGTAGGTGTGTGGTGTGAGGGATTGTTCTGTGGAGGACTAACATCGCCATGCACATCTTCATTTCTACTACCGGTAGTAAAACAATAACAACAACGTACGGATACTTCCTCCCCGCTTCTTCTCTTCCTCTGTGTCATCCTTCTTGCAGAACCAACGTTAGTACTAACACTATCTTAGTACTAACTAGTACTAACGTTAGTACAAAGATACCAGGTAATCTCAATGTTATGTAGATGAGACTCAAATCCATCCTCTCTCTCTCCTCTCTCAGGGATTCTGGAAGGTTAGTAGTTAGTACTCGCCCCCACCAAGAGTGCTAATGACATGATATCATTCTACTGGCTAGTAATACTGTGGCTGGATGATTTGGAGTGTGTTGCTAGCTTAGTATGTTATTACTGACATGTTTTACAACAATTTCGACAAAGAAGCTCCACCCTCAAAAGGATTCCAATTGAAAATCCCGTTGATGGACTCACATCAACGGGATGGACATGTTGTGGGGTTGCATTGCGGCTATTGTTTTTGTTGTCTTGGTGGTGTTGATCCCTCACTGCTATTATTTCGACGACAACAAGTTCAATGCCTCGGGGAGTGAACTGAACAAGAAACACGAAGGAAAGGTAAGCATTGACAATAATTTTGGTTCTACTAGTACTAACGTTAGTACTAACTACCGATAGTGACGAGGAGTGGGAACAGCAAAACAATAGTTCTGTTTGAATGATATAGTTGAACTGTAAACCCAAAATAAAAACATTGTTCCCCTAAACTGATTGATTGATTGATTGATTGATTGGTTAGTACTAGAACAGTACTTCTACTTCCACGTTACGGCGAAAATTCAAAGCTGGACTTGTCTGCCGCACTTTCTTCCGCTTGGGGTGTAGGAGGTGCCAAGAACCGACGTCCTCGTGACCGTAAATCTCGCAAAATCCCCTTGGCTTGTTCTTTTTCTGGACCAGGATACTCGACAAGACGACTGCAAAACAGAGCTGCTGTATCATACTCTCCGTTTGTTTTGTAGTATTGGGCAAGGAAGATCAAGGCTTCGGCAGCGGGTCCATCAACCACCACGCCTTGAACGATGGCATCCAAATTGGGACCGCCGCCGCCAGAAGCAGGCGATGGATTCGTAACCATGTACCGGAGTTCCAAATGCCGCAAGTAACATTGAGCCGCTTCTTCGGGTCTCGATTCTTGTCGATACAATGTGGCGAGTGCTTGGGTAGCAATCCCTTCGGTATCTTCTTGGGCTACTGCACGTTCGTAGGCACGAATGGCATCGGAGATCTTGTGAAGTGCTACAAAACACAATCCCACGGCACACCACATGCGTGCATCGTAGGGACGGAGCATGGCGGCCTTGCGATAATAAAACAAGGCATACAAGTGCATGTTCAAAAACTCGTAGGTTTGACCCAAACCATACCAGGCACGGTAATCCTTGGGACTCACAGCGACGGCTCGTCGGTAGGCTTCCATGGCAGATTCGGTCTGTTTGAGTTCTACATATTCATGTCCCATGAGGGTCCAGGCACTGGTGTAGGTTCGATCAAGTTTGAGGGCTCGTTGAAAGTATTGTACGGCCTTTTGTCGTTGTTGTTTGATGGAATAGTAATTTCCAATGATACAACATGTTTCGGGACGGTATTTGTCAATCCGAACGGCCCGATGGGCCAATTGGGACAAGGCGACACGATCTTCCTTGACAAATAGAATATTGGAATAAATATCCTTGTCTTCCAAAATGTATGGATCCTTGATTTGATGGAAACATTCGAGAGCTTGTTCAAACTCGCGCAAATGATAGTGTGCTACTCCCATTTGAGATTGAATGTAAGAAGACGCAAAGAGTGGCTGTTGTTGCTCCGGGATGGGTTCATAGAGCCGATCGTACAAGACGAGAGCATCTTCATGCGCCTGATGATGATGGGCCATGAGATGTGCACAAAAGAAGTGATACATATAATGTGTCGTCAAGGTAGGTTGCAAGGCTTGTTCGACCTTTTGTTCGGCAGCCGCATCGAGAGCCGAAAGGACTTGTCCCAAATCCAACCAAGCACTCCAATTCAAGGGGAACTGTAGAATGGATTCCACCAAAATATCCAAGGCGGATCGCGGACAAGGCAAATTCTCGAGTTGTGCTTCCTTCAAGACAAGTCCATAGACATACAATCCAAAGGCATCGAGGGAATGCAAATCATAGGCTTGATCCAATTCATCGACCAGTTGTGTCAGGTATGGATTGCGTACCGACGATTGTGCGGAGGATTGACTATTAAGCGGAGTGGTGGAGTAGAGAACGTAGTGAGCCACAACATCAAGGATTCTTGTCCAATGCTTGTATGCGTATAATATACTTACAGTTCCAAATATTCTTCTTCTTTTCGTCGTTCCCCTGCCATGTACAATGCATATGCTCGCAAATAGATCCCAAACGAAGACAATCCCTTGGAGGGTGACCCAATGGTTCCTACCACTACCGGTACTCCTGCCACATCATCATCATCCATGGTAGTAGTGGTGGTTGTAGATTCGGACAAGATGGCTGCCGCATGCATATATTCTCCCAAATCCAAAAGAGATTTGGCATACCAATCGGAACAAGTCATTCCACTCATTTCTTGTTTCCACAAGTCGGCAATTCCATCCAGCATCCAGGTGTTGTTGGAATTGTTGTTGTTGTTGTTCGCCACGACGACGACAACACCTTGTGCCTGTTCTGCCGCCCACTTGGCCGCTAGTTTAAGGCCACGATGACTCAACATGGCAGTAGCTTGCAACAATTCACTCTTGACAAGTGACGGTTCCCAATGGACTTCCAATTCCACGACGGGATCATTACCAGTAGCATTGCCACCACCACCAACAACATTGTTGTTACCAGCAATGCCGCCGCCTCCTCCACCTGGCGTGGAAGCTAAACTAGAAGCAGCAGGAGAAAATAGCAAACTAAAGGAAGCTCCAGCATGGGTAGGTTGCATATCACCGCCATTACGACCACCACCACCAAGGGAAGTGTGTAGAATGGGAGGCATGATGTTGTTGTACGAGGTGTATGGAGCTTTTTTGTTTTCCGGGCCATGGTCGTCGTGGGCTCATCAGCAATTCAAAAAGGGACTAAATTAGACTTATTTTGTTTGGGAATAGGGAATTTCACCATTTCACACGTGTTGGCATATAGCAAAATTCCGTCAATTTGTGCGGTGGGGGATGCCAATCCACTACTCGAGGCAATCCATCAACCGAAGGGAGGAAGAGAGAGACGAGGCAAGCGAACCACTCGACAACAACATTGTCAACAACCAACAACTACCAACATTGTCAACATCAACAACATGTTGGCAGCCCTTCGTACAAAAGCTAGTTCTTCCGCCATTGCATTGGCAAACCAAACGACTACCGGTACTCGTTCGTATGTGTCACGAGCGCATCCTCAGCCTGTTCCTACCTTTCCAGTGATTGCTGCCTTGGATATGGTCTTGCAAGGAACCGAGGACCGAAAGGTCAAGCGAGCTGCCAAGTGGGAGCGAAATGAGCCGGAAAGAGTCAAGAAGGGAATTACGGTAGGTGGATTGTTGTTGTCGTTGTTATTATTGTGTTATTGTTAGTGTGTTGTTGGATATGGATTTGTACATGTACAAGTATGTTGTGCTTGACACATCATGTTGAACTCATATCTTTCTCCTTCTTCCTCTCGCTCTCCCTCTTGACGTATTATTATTATTATTCAACAACAACAACAACAACAACAACAACAACCATCGGCATCATCGCTTCTATCGTTACTATCATCTATTATACAACAAACTTTTATTACTATTAGACTACCGGACCCTACCGCAATGTCGATGAAACCGTCGAGTTGGCCATCAATTTGAATGTCGATCCTCGACGACCTGGACAAGCCTTGCGAGGATCCCTTCGTTTGCCTCACGGAACCGGCAAGACTGTCAAATGCTTGGTATTCTCTTCGGACCCTGCCGTCGTCGAAAAGGCCAAGGAAAAGGGACATACGGCTGGAGGACAAGAGTTGGTAGAGCCCATCTTGAATGGAGAAATCCCCTTGGATGGATTGGATCGGGCCTTGGCCACCAAGGATTTGTTGTCTTCGGTGCAAAAGCAATTGGCTCGATTGTTGGGGCCTCGTGGACTCATGCCCAACCCAAAGACCAATACTGTCTTTGAAGCTGCCGATGAACTCTGGGACAATTTGCTAGAACAATCCAATACCATTACCTACCGAACGGACGCCAACGGAATTCTTCAATTCCCTGTCGGAAAGGCTAGTTTCCAAAGTCAACATTTGTTGGATAATCTACAGGCTATCTGTCAGACAGTACAAGATATCAAGCCTGAATCCTATGGAAAGGGTAAGAAGAAGAAAAAGATGGGAAAGAATGCCAAGTACTGGCTACGAGCATCCTTGTCTAGTTCGCAAGGAAAGGGAGTTCGGATGGATTTGAGAACGGTTGATCCTACCAGTCCCTTCTTTATGCGAGATCCAGAATAAAACAACAACACTATAATATATGATTGTAGTAGGAAATATCATCACTTTGGAAGGAATGGGATACTACTGGTATTGTCAAGTCTAGGGGTGGTTTCTGGGGAGTTGTGCTGTTTGTACATACTACCTGGTAGTACCGTTAGGATGAGGGAGTGCTTGTAGGCGGCTACTACCGGTACTGTACTCCTGTAACTTTCTTCCTCCCAATAGGCTACTAGTAGGCACAGGTAATATCATCCACCCTACGGTATTTCCGGTACCTACTCTCTTGATGTTTGCCAAATGCATCAAGACTACCGTATGCAACGATGTCGGGAAACAGTATTGTTGGAGAGCAGATACCCACCTGGCATTATTGCCAAATGCCATGGTGGTTATCTGGGGAGCAGCAGCGTATCAGGGACTACCACTAGCGTGGCAACAGAACCCAAGAATGGGAGGATAGATCGAAACAAAGATGATGTGATAGTGGATGCCTGTACGTTGGAGTTTAATTGCGCGTCGACATAATATTCGAAGCATTTCGGTGTCTAGAGTGCCGACTACCGGTACCTGTAGTAGTACGGTACCTTTGGAAGGAAGCCCAAAACCTTTAGAGTCTCACAATTTGACAGTAGTGAACAATATAGTATTATTCTGGTTTCTCAACCTTTTGCCTGACGGAATGGCGACAACAACAACAACAACAACAACAACAACAACAACTATGCATTTGTTGTAGTTGTTGAAGTTCCGTAGTTTTTACAAGAATGATTAATACAACCAAAATTATCTGGGAAAAAGTTAAGGATTGAGAAGATTCAACCGACCATGAGAAAAACTAAAGAGACCTTGATTCTCTGGGCTATAATACGAGCGAGTCTTTCGGTTTCCCACACAAGAAAGCGGCAAAGTAGCCGATCCCGCAAGCTTTCGTCATACCGGACGTAGCTACTGGCCAACGGCGGCATTCGGTTATGTGCGGCCGGAGTTATCCAACCATAGATAGTGGCGAGGAAGTTCCATGATGGTACGGAGTACCGTGGTTCTCTACGTGCCAAATGCGCGGCGTCTCTTCTCACGTCATCACACTCGATGACCCCGACACATTTTTTGGCTCACCACCCAATATCACCCAAACAACAACCGCTTGAGAACACTACCGGTAGGGAGAGTTGAGATTGACAATTGTTATTACAAGCATACAATGAGATATCAACTATTCCGTATCTGCCAAATATTCATGCTATGTTCGTTGGCATGGTCAACGACACCTCCGAAAGTGGACCAAGCTTGGGTAGAAACAGAGATTTCCCTCATATCCGAGCTCAAATTTATTGTGGCACAACTCAAAGGTCATGACAAGCGATTACTGCGGTACAACGCCATGGAACATACTCACAAGTTCAAGGAAGAACCAGGTGTCTGTGACAAGCTCCATCATGCTCTCAGTCTACTTGTGGATGACATCAACTTGGCATCGGAAGACACCAAATTTTATGTTTGTGAAATGGCGACGCTGTGTATCACGGATCATCCGAGTTTCCGCAATGTCTTTTGGGGAGTAGAGGGTATCCATCAAGTGGTCATTGGTTTGGCACAGTCACTAAACACCCGTGTCGCTGCCAAGGCAGCTCATTTGATTTATATTGCCACGTTTGCCAACGAAGTGAATCATCGATTGTTTGTCCAAGAAGGGGCCGTGGAAGTTTTGGCAGAGATTGCCAAGGCCAAATCTACTCGTCCTATTTTACGCATGTATGCCATGGCTGCCTTGCAAAATTTGGCTGCATCGTATTGTACGTACTCGGACGGGACGGCGGGAAGCTGCGATTGGGGTTGGACGTTGGAGGATGAACACATTACCATCTTGGATGAGGATCAAACGTTGTTGATCGATGGAGGTGTCGTTCGGAAAAAGCTGGTCGAAGATCCTGCATTGTTTGAGGTGCTCAAATCTTGGGTATGCCGAGGACCGGCGCAAGGAGAACCTAGCGACGAGAATGTCCTTCCTGGCGTCAATGGACTGAGTACTGGCCGTGACGACAACAATCCTGCCATTGTTCCCTGGGCAGCTGCTGGATTACTCAAAAACCTGTCCTTGGAGCCATCTGCCAAGCCCTTGGTAGAGCTTTCCTTGACTTGTCTGTGTTACATGACAGATTCTGCCGATTGGCTGGAAAGCTCCAAATCAGAAGACTGTCTGCATTTTCTACGGCGGGAAGGAGATCCTTGTTGGTTTTCCACAGACGACGAAGAACGTCTTGAATGCATTGATCGGAATTTTCTTGATGCTGGATACAGTACTTGTGAGGATTATGAGAATGTTCTCGACGAAGAATGCGATGAGCACCATGATATATTCACTGGCATGTCAGCTCGTCGAGCTTGCTGTCCGTGTGGAGGTGGTTACCAGTTGAAGGTATTTGCTACTAGTAGAGAGGAACTATAGATATCCGTTTACTGTCATATTTTCAAAGAGTCTAAAACCCAGCAGGTCTGTGGAATAAGTTTCGGACATTGGTTCTACCACCTACTACCTAGAGATGATCCAATGTCTTTCTCGAATCATTGGACTCATTCTTGGAAGTGTCGACGTCTGCCAGCTGCTGCCATGCCAGACGAAACGCCATGCTGTCGTCACATGTCATTCTTTTTCCTTAACCTTGTTGTGTTGTCTTTGCATTCTTCTAGAAACCATCCACCAAAAGACTCTTTCTAGCCTTCTAGAACTTCCCAGTAATAGTTGCTACTACTACTTGAACAAGAACAACAATTGAGCCTCAGCATTAGGCTAGACAAGACACACAAGAACTCCAGACACTTGACACAACATCACTCACGCTAAAACGTACCAAGCACCTACTCCACGAATCAAACCATGGTCAATAGCAGAGCAATGACAACAGAGCTTGCCCGAAAGGCGGGTCTGTCGACAGAGAGATTCTTGCAAACGGAACAAGAAGCCGATCTAGCGGAAGAAATTTTGGCTAGAGAAATGGCAACCTTGTCCCTCGATCAACGAGAACGAGCCATTTTGGACATGCATGGAATCAACACTTTGAGTGACTGGAACGATGGGACACCCGTTGACGAAAACGATAAGGACACAATGGACAAAATGTTTCAAGAGTTAGAGCAGGAACTGAACAGCATGCCAGCCTACGACAAGGAAGCCTATGAGCTAGCCAAGTTTCTCAACCCAGCCTACGTGGAAAGTACAAAAATAAGGCTCATGTTTCTACGAAGTGAGCGATTTGATGTAAAGACTGCGGCCCGAACTATGGTCTATCACTTCAAGGTCAAACGGCAGTTGTTTGGAGATACAGAGATACTTGCTCGAGAAGTGTATCAATCCGATTTGGGTCCAGAGGAGATGGAGTATGCTCGAAGCGGCATGTTTCAAATCCTTCCAACGACCGACATGGCTGGTCGACTGGTGGAAGTGATTTCCATGGACGAATTTGATCCTACGTGTGATCCCACGATTGCGGTACGTACTTGCTACACGCTTGACTGTCCATGCAACAAACGGAAAACACCATTCTAATTATTTGATTCTGGATGTTTCTTGTTTCAGATGAGAGCCATGTGGTACGTTTGCATGGCAGTATTGAGAGATGACGAGGTGCAGAGACGCGGTGTTGTTTGTTGCTTCTTTCAATACAAGCATTTGCTCTTTGATATGACTCAAATGGCAGAATACAACAAGTTGGAGATTGGCATTCCCCAAAAGTACGTGGCGTGCCACATGTGTTTTGCAGATTCCCGCATTCGGCCCTTTATTACAGGCATCCTCATGATGGTCCACAAGGAAGAGCGTAGTCGATACAAAATACACTATGGGTCACCAATGGAGATCAATTACTCGTTGATGACCATGGGTATTCCTGCGGATGAAATCCCCATGCACCCAGATCAAGGCTGGAAAACAGAATGGCATTGTCAATGGCTCGAGGCAGTCCGACAACAAGAAGAGGAAATGTTCAAACAAGTTCAACAGCCACAGCCACCCAACATTGTGGCCACGTCTCAGCAGCCTCCACCCTGTTCGTCAAACAATTTCATGAACGATCTTGGTGTCGTGATTCCGCGCAGTCAAGATGTACTGTTTGGCAAATCGGCCAAAGCATTAAACAATCCAGGGAATCTTCGGGCACATCAACTGGTGGATGAGTATTTTGAAGAATACGAAAAAGGTTTCAAACCAGAGAAGACTCGCATTGCCAATCTTATTGTGACAAGAATCCAGGAGCTTGGAGGGAGATTTTTGAAAAAGTCTACAGTTGGACTTGGCACATGGGAGGTAGTTTCGGATGTGGCTGCTCGAGAGAAAGTATCCCACTGGCTTCGTCATATGCGACACAAGACATCAAACAAGTCAAAGAAGGATGAGGATGGTGGCGGTGTCAAGCGCGCAAGTCCTATCGATTCAGGAGGCAGTGACGCAGGAACTCCCATGCAAGAAGGCGATGATGCAGTTCTGAGCAGTGCCGGAAGTGTTCCTGCTTCCAAGAAGGTGGTTCGCCTATCATATACATCAATTCCAGTGAACCTGTAACACCTTGAGACGGATGCGACGGGTGGTGCTACTAGTAGCTGTAGGAGAAATAAAGAAAGGCACTACTGATAGTCTACTACTACTTTTTGACGTTGACTCGAGAAAGTCATTTTGGTCGAGCTAGTCATTATTTGAACCAGTGCCAGCAGATGTTGCAATCAACCACCATGACATTGCAAGTACCCGAACTCCTTGTGTCACTTGTAGCAACAACAGCAACAGCTACAGTTCTGCTCCACAACAGAGATCCAGTACGACTGAGTTCCAGTATTCAATTTCCACCCCAACACTAGATTTTCCAATTCCACAAGACCAATCTGGCACATTCTTTGTTTATCATGGTTCAAGGCGTCAACAGCAAAGTCATGTCCACAGACCTTGTAGAGAAGGCAGGTCTTCCAACTGAGAGATTTCCACGTACCGAACAAGAAGCTGAAATTGTACAAGAAGTCTTGGCTAGAGAGCTTGAGAACTTGTTCCTCGATGAACATGAAAAGGCCCTGTTTGATATGCATGGCATCAACAGCCTGGATACCACCAGCGAAAAACCCTTGGAAGAAGATCCTGTAATGGTGGAAAAGGCATTGGAAGAGTTGAATCACGAACTTGCCAAAATTAAAAGCAATGAAAAAGAGGCATACGATTTGGCCAAGTTTCTAAATCCAAGCTATGTGGAGAGTCGATCACTACAGTTGATGTTTTTACGAGGGGAACGTTTCAATCCTGTGACTGCCGCTAAAACAATGGTGTATCATTTCAAATTGAAGCAAGAATTATTTGGAGATTCGGAAATATTGGCTCGCGAAGTGTATCAATCGGATTTGGGAGCAGAAGAGTTGGCCTATGCTAGGGCTGGAGCGTTGCAAGTGCTTCCAACCACAGACATGGCTGGTCGATTGGTGCAAGTGGTGTCATTGGATGAAGTGAGACCGGATGTGAGCATTGGTGTGGTGGTAAGTCAACTATGTGTACATCTTGTAGCACATGGAGTGGCTAGAGGTTGATCCTCATAACACTTTTTTTCTAATTTTGGCGTCCTCTGTACATTGCTTCCCCTTGTTTCAACAGTTGAGAGCCATGTGGTATCTGGTAATGGCCCCGTTGCGGGACGAGGAAACTCAAAAACGGGGAGTTGTGACTTGTTATTTCCAGTACAAGCCGTACGAGTTTGAATTTCCCCAGTTGATGGAATACAACAAATTGGAAGTAGCCATTCCCCAAAAATACAATGGAACGCATTTCTGCTATACAGATCCGTCGATGCATCATTATGCCAATGCATTCCAACTTTTGATTAGCAAAGAGGAACGATACCGATTCAAGCTTCATTTTGGAACTCCTCAAGAGATCAACTTCTCCTTGCTTACCATGGGAATTCCCGTAGGTGATTGTCCGATGCAAGTGGACAAAACATGGAAAACGGATTGGCACGTCCAATGGATGGGAACATTGCAAAAGCTGGAAGAAGACTTCCAACAAAGACTCAATGATTCCAAAACTTTGACGCCTTCTCCCAATGTCGATAGCTCCTCACTGCCACCACCAGATACCCGACGAGGAAACGCAAGGGTAGAGGGGATCATCATTCCCAAAAGTCAGGACGTTTTGTTTGGAAAGTCGGCCAAGGCTTCCTCTCATCCAGGCAACATTCGAGCACTTCAACTTGTCGAAGAACATTTCGAAGAATACGAAAAGGCATTCAAAGTGGACAAAACCAGGATTGCCGATCTTATTGTGCAGACTATTGTTCGACAAGGTGGACGTTTCTTGAAAAAGTCGGAGATCGGGGTTGGGACTTGGGAGGTGGTTTCTGACCGGGTAGCTCGGGAAAAGGTTTCCCATTGGTGTAGACATATGCGACAGAAGACCGGGAAACCGAAATCCGAGGAAGGCATTCTGAAAAGGGTAACCCCGCCAATTAGCGACACTCAGGTGCAAGAAGTATTGGATAGTGTTGACGGAGCTGCAACGGAAGCTACAACCATCCAGGCAGACCCGTCGGAAAGTTCTCATCCCCACAAGAAAGTCGTCCGATCAGCAAACTAGATGTTAGATCACGCTATGGGAATTATCGAGCCTTGCAGTCCTAGATGTCATATTGAAAGTTCGTAGCGCTTTGAAATGAACCCTACCAGTTGGATGTTTTTAATAATATGTATAGGCTATGACTTCCTGATTTTGCCAGACCATCGTCATTTGAATATCATCTTAGGGTTCGACCATGATAGCTTCGGATCATACAAGTCGAGAGGCGAGTGACGACAAACGTTTGGGTCTCCAAACCCATCGCATGCGACAAATTTTTTGAGAAGATTAACCTGTAAATGTCCCGTACATTTATGGGTTGAGGTGTCGAGAGGGTGTATTCCGCCCCCCCCCCCTCGTTGCCCCCACCCACCACCACCATACCCGCGGTAGTCCGTAGTACCATACCGAATTCTACGTGTTGTACGCATGGGGAAAAGAGTCCTGCAAGTCGTGGAAATTGACCAACCGACAGATGCATAAAAGTTTGAGAATCCCATTTGTGCACTCATCACGCAATTCACGAAGAAGTGATACAGGAGACTCGACCGACGATCAGCCAACGAGCTGTCCACTACCATGGTTAACGATAAAGCAGTGTCCCTAGACTTGGCGCGGAAAGCTGGACTTTCCACAGAGAAGTTTCCTGACCAACAGGATTTCGATAAAGTGGAAGAAGTGTTGGCAAAGGAACTCGCGCATCTCAGTCTCGGAGAGAAAGAAAAGGTTTTGTTTGGGGTTCATGGAATCGCACTATCCAGGGAAGAAGATGAAGAAATGATTCAAAAAGCAATTGAGGAGCTTGCGAAAGAGCTAAAGTCGATCAACAAGAAAGACGCCTATGAGCAAGCATTGTTCCTCAATCCTACTTATGTTGGGAGCCGTGCATTTCAGATGCTCTTTTTGCGAAGTGAAGATTACAACGCAGCATCCGCGGCCCAAACCATGGTATACCATTTTGAGTTAAAGCGAGAGTTATTTGGAGATGAAGTTTTGGCCAGAGAAGTACTGCAATCGGATTTGGATGAGTTTGATACCATGCTAATGAACTTTGGTATTCTTCAGTTGTTGCCTGCTAGAGATGTCGGAGGTCGCTTTGTACAAATCAAGTCCTGCGATTTGCAATATGAAGGTGACAATCCCATGCGAACGGTAGGTGCATACTGTTGTTGCTCCATACATGTCCCTGATGTCCATGTCTCACTTTGCAACAGTTGCGATCCTTTTGGTACTGCATGATGGCTTCTCTACGAGACGAAGAGTTACAAAGGAACGGGGCTGTCAACGTCGTGATTCATTTCAAAGACATACCTTTCAAGTTGGACTATTACAAGTTTTTCAACCGTCTAGAGATTGCAATCCCTATGAAGGTCTTGGCCGATCACTATTGCCGCCCCGTTGCCTTAGATCGATCCACAGAGATTGGGTTCAAACTATTTGCAGGCGAGATTGGTCGTATACGTTACAAGTTTCACATTGGTACACCGGAGGAAATCAAGTTTTCGTTGCAAACGTATGGCCTACCTATTGATTCCCTTCCCCACCGATCCGACGGGACATGGTGCTGCAAGGCGCATCAAGGATGGCTTGAAGCTTTGAGGAAGCAAGAAGTTAACGACCAAGATGCCAAGCCCATTATTATCCCCCGCCCCAAGGATGTTCTATTTGGAAAAAATGCCAGGGCTAGGGACCACCCAGGTAACGTCAGGGCTCTCAACGTTGTGGAGCATTACTTTGAAGAATACGAACGCTCCAACAAATGGAACAAAACTGTAGTGGCAGACAGAATTATTGATTTGATCTGGCAGTCTGGGGGGCGGTTTCTCAAGCAGCAACAAGAGGAAGGCCCATGGGAGGAAGTTTCTCAAACTCTTGCCCGGCAAAAGATCGCACACTGGTGTCGACACATGCGCCACAAAGTCAAAAACGCAGGACCTCAGCTTGCCGTGACGGACAACAGCAAACGAATCACACCGAGTCCTTCGCCAGAGCCATTGGACCCATTTTTCCCTGACAGCAAGATGCCTCGTATGGGCAAATAAACACGAGTTGCACTGCCGCTTCTACATCTACGCATCTGGCTCGTCATGGGGCTTTTTCGCCGGAGGGGAAGCCTTCTCTTCGATTTCAGCATGTTTGAGCGGAGGAAGTGAGACTCGTTTCAACGTAGGAGAGTTCGATGGTGATATCATCTGTGGTCGTTTCGTGGTCTGAGGAGACCCTGGTTGGGCCATCTTGGACAGTTGGTCTTGACGCAATCGACGGAAACGGTGGGCGACTTTTTTACGGGCCTCGTCGTCATGGACAACTACCCATTGCCCGTCCTCTTCTTGACGCAAGAATCTGCCTCCACTTGCCTGGATCTCTTTCACAATTTTCTCCGCCATGTCCATCTTTTGGTACCTTCCCAACTTTTCATACGATTCGAAGTTCATTTCCACGATGTGCATGGCCCGAAGAGTTCCAGTGTGACCTCGTGCATACGCACTCCTGCCAAAGAGAACATCGAAACGACCAGGTACAACGACACCTTCAGTTATATCTAAATCTTGACTTTGTCTCTTCTGATTAATCTCAATCGCTTCTTGAGCACGCATTTGGGCTAGCCATACTTGACGTTCCTTGTCACGTATCGTCGCGTCCTTTTTCCATGGAAAGTTTTCCGTAGGGATCCCAAAGGTTTGTAGCTTGAACATGATTTCTTCAGGTGTTCCCACTTGATACCTAGTGCGGAGGCGCAAATCGCCAGAACCAAGGAATTGGAACCCTGTGACATAGGCTCGCTTTTCTGGATTTGAGTAGCAAACATGTTTACAAAAGGTAGACATTGGAATCACATCTTCTGTGTCTTTCATCCCTCGATACCTCGGCACAGTAACTGTCACGGCGCTCTCGTTAGCAAACGAAATAATCCAAATTGCTCCCTTTCGTTGTGTCTCCTCATCATCAAGGGCTTTCATCATGACATACCAAGCAGCTCGATACTACACAAGCCAGAATGAGTAGGCAACGAATGAGTTAGGTGTCGTGAAGACACACTTGCGTTTCCCGCAAATCAGCTGCTTACCTCAATGGTGAAGTCTTCGATTGCGTGAAGGACATCTGGTTGTTCAAGGAAAAGGATTGCCCTCCCAGCCGAATCTCTAACGGGCCACAAATCAACGAAACCAGCTTCCAGTATCGTGGTTTCTAGTTCCCCCAAATCAGATTGATAAACCTTCCTTGCTAAAACTTCCCCTTCCCCAAATAGCTTGCGTTTCACTTCAAAGTGTCGAACGATCAACTGAGCTGCTCGTTTCACATCAAACTTTTCTCTACGCAAGAACATGAGACGGAACGAACTTGAAGTCACGTAGGCCTGGTTCAATGATATGGCACGTGTATAGGCATCCTTGCCTTCCGTAATGTTTCCCAGTTCGCTTTCTAAATCTAGGAGTTGCCGTTCAATTTCATTGGGATCCTCGTGCATCACATCGGAAACACCATGGATATCATACAAGATCTTTTCTCTTTCCTGGACAGACAACTGCTCAAACTCCTTGGCCAACAACACTTCGGCCATGTCAGCCTCTTCTTCCGTTTCAGGAAACCGATCAGTGGGCAGAGTTACAGTTTGGGCTGTTGGTGGCAAGGGAGGCGGAGACCCTACCTGATCACTGCTGTTTTCCATGGTGGCAGCAAAACTGCCAAGGCATCGAGGCCACACTACGTCTGGTTATACTTCTTCGGAACAGAATCAAAGCGCTGAATCGAATGATGAAACCGGTACGAGAAGTGGAAGACGACGCCAATTTTTCTCGATGACGAAGTATTACTACCTAATGATTGCACAACGCTTCTTGGGCTTCTTCCGCAATTACGCAAAAGTACTAGTAATGGAAACGACGAGGCAATGGTATTTTTGGGCAATTCTACAGTACCTAATTAATTTGAGCGACATGATCTCCGGCTCCTAACCACCATTCCTCCGAATTTGCCACACTCTTCATTATGGAAACGTGACAAGAAAATCCGCAAGGCATAAATCAATGAAGCGTCGCAGAAGAACACCTTGAGATGGCCCCCACGACACAAGGGTATAATGATGTAGCTGGACGCGACGAAGTGGCTCCTTTTGCGAACTTACTAAATAACTGGCAATCTACTAAAGTGAGGTCTACGTAGTCTACCGTAGGGCATGGTCTATACTGTTTTCTACTGTGATACCGTACTACCTGGTACTACAGCTCGTCCTACAACGATGCCGGACAGTAACCCTCCACCAACAAAGCAACATTCTCATCATCCGCTACTACAGTACAGTATGAGTAACATGCCGAAGATGGCGTGAGAGTGGAGAGTCGGAAACAGTTCTCTCTACTACCGTAGCTTGCATACTTGGATGAAGAACGCAAGACACCGTGATGATATACGCAGGATGATGCTACTGGACAGAGGATGAAGGCTTTTTGTGCCTTGTTGGCTCGTCGCGTAGGACACCCACGATCACCTCCCTCTTTGTTGTTGTTGAAACAAAACCTAATGGTGAAGCACTCGACAGACCACCATGACGCGCCGAATGTGGTTATCGTCAGTAGTGGGAATCTGAAAGTCCGGTACAGTACGGTACAGGTAATGGCGTGTTTTAATGACACTTGCCTTCTCAGGCGCCATCTCCAGAACCGTCTTTATACCTTTCTCAAGTACACGGAGAGAAAGTGGCGACGCCGTGGACGCGTAAAAGAAACGCCATGCCCATGCATGTTTGTTGCCTCCTGCCAAGTGATGTATGTCATCCTCGTCACTGTGGCTCTTATCCACCAATTTCTGAATTACGAAACAACAACATGATGTGCTCCTCCTCTAGTAATGGTCGAGCCTGTCATGTACGTCGTCAAGAATCGACTGGATACTTTTTCTTTTACCTACGGGGAAAGCCACCAACCAACAGTATGTCATTTTGATTGCACTTTCCCGTTGACAACTTCAAGCCACCAAATACGCTCTCCGACTTCTTGTTGCCGCAAATATACCTGAACTATCCGTGCGACTTCCTCCCATCTCCTCTACCAAGCTCTAGATGCCTTGATCCGAAAACCCGCCTGACATCAAGATTCTAGACGATTTGCTTGGCGTTGGTAGTCGCCGATACGCCAGTGGATTGTCCCATCTCAGATTTGTCTCAATAATTCGCTCAATCGACGACACCCACGTCTTCATGACTTTGGATCAGCACATGGTAGATGCAACTGCACTCTCCTAGTAGTGACGCATCCACTATACAAGTAGTACAGATAAATCTACAATTCAACTGGCCATGACGAAGGTATGGGTGTCGTGTGGTGGACATGGCAGTCACCGTTTTTGGACAGGCGAAGGAGTCATGGAATGCTCTTTGCCGCCAATCTTCCGGCTATCGTTACTCCCACCACCAGCCGTTCCTTCTCGCCGGCGCCGAAACCAGTGAGCCACCTTTTTCCGGGCTTCCCCTTTGTCGACTTCCAACCATAGCCCCCCTTCATTTTGACGCAGGAATCTCCCTCCAGTCTCCTGAATATCTCTGACAATCTTGTCGGCCATATCCATTTTCTCGTACCTTCCGAGCTTTTCATAATCTTCAAAACTATCCTCCACAATTTTCAAGGCTCGAACCGTTCCAGGATGTCCCCGAGCAAAGACAGTGCGACCAAACAGCACATCAAACTGAGAAGGCTCGATGGTTACCACACAACTGGTCCCTATCAAACTGCGATCATTCAGTTGCAACATTTCCTTTGCTTGTTGCCGATGCAACCAAATTTGGTGTTGCAATACTGTATCGTGGGAATTATCCTGCGACCACGGGATCTGCTCCGCTGGAATTCCAAATGTTTGAAGAATTGGTATGATCTCTTGTTGCGTGCCGAAGTGAACCCTGGTCCGATGGATTTGAGAATTGGTGGCAAACATTTGAACCCCAACAAGATACGGTCTCATTGCGGGATTTTTGTAGCAGAGGTGCTCAGAAGAAATCGTCATGGGAATAGCAGTTTGTATTGCACGCAAACCCTTTAATTGGTCCAATGAAATCTCCAAGGCATTGTCATGAGTCAGGGAATTGGCAATCCATACCACCCCTCTGTAGTTCTCTGATGCCTCGTCCTCGAGACATTTCATCAACAGGTACCATATGACTCGATACTAAACAAGGTAATGCAAACGACGTTAGACAATATCATTCGATTCAGTACGGTACTGGATTGTATCCTTACATCATCCATGATGACTTCATCTCGAGTATCTGCAACTGCTGGGACTTGGACCAGGAATATCGCCCTTCCTGCGTTGTCTCGAGTCGGCAACAAGAGAAACATTCCCGATTTCAGAATCGCGGTAGCTTTCGCCCCCAAATCGGATTGGAACACAGGTCTTGATAGGACTTCTCCATCTCCAAACAACTTGCGTTTGACTTCAAAGTGACGCGCAATTGATTCGGCGGCTTGGCTGACGTCGAAACATTCTTTGCGAAGGAACATCAATTGAAATTTTGTTGAACAGACATACCCTCGATTCATATGCAGAGCCCTACGAAGATCATCGTTACTGTCACGTATCTTCGCCAACTCGAGCTGGAGATTTGCCAGATGTTGTTCGATGACGGCAGGATCCTCTCTTTGCACTTCGACGATGCCATGAATATCGTGGAGACACTTTTCTCTCTCTTGGACAGACAAGTTTTGGAAATCTTTCGCCAATAAAGAATCACCAATATCAGCCTCTTCGTCTGTGGCAGGAAACCGATCAGTTGGAAGGTTGCCGGCCTCTAGTATGCTACTCTCTGGTGAAGGATTGCATGCAACATCATCTTTCATATTTTTTGTGTCGGGTCCCTCTCCTCCATGAAACGCTATTGATGCTTGGGCTAGCCCCTCTTGGTGCCGGATGTCAGGTGAGGTTGTTCTAGTACCTGAGCACGCCTGTCCAAATGCGTGTCATGAACATTGTTTAACGACATCTTATGAATCGCGCATCGCCATGAAGTTGTCTTGATGGTGGGGCCGAACTTTTACTACCGCACCTTTATTTATTGTTCTTGGAAAGGTGTTTCCTGTTTTCCTTCTCCTTCTTCGACCAGAAATTATTGGTGCGAGCAGCATGTTGTTCAGACAAGTGACAATGAGGAGGAGGGCCACCACCAATTTCTCGTCCTGTGTTGATGTATGTGGTAATCATTAGCCAGTGCTCTCTAGGTGGGGCCTCCCAACTTGACTCTCGATATTTGTTTTTCTTGTCTTCTACGACGAAACCAATGAGCCAACTTCTTGCGGGCATCATCATCGTGCACTTCCATCCATTGACAGTCATCACCTTGTCGTAAGAATCTACCACCACTTTGGCGGATTTCCTTGACGATTTTTTCGGCCATTTCCATTTTTTCATACCTCCCCACCCGTTCGTATGTGTCAAACTTCATCTCTACAATATGCATGGCTCGTAAGGTTCCTGTATGCCCTCGGGCAAAGGCGCTGCGTCCAAAAAGGACATCGAAACGCCGGGGCACCAAATCGCTAGCATCACTATCTTCAGTGGACTTCTTTGGAACAGATTGCACAGAGGGTTTGTGCCTTGACTCCAGCTGTCGCTGTGTGGCCAACCATTCCCTATGGGCGCTGATTTGGTCTGAAGCTTGCTCCTTTGTCCACACAAGATGGTGTGTAGGAATCCCAAACGTCAGTATGTTGATCTCACAACGTTTGTCAGCGAGCACCAATCAGGTGACTCCGTTGTGCACTCCCTTGTTTGTCCAACAAATACAAGCTAATAAAAGATTATGAGCTATCGTTGATCTCGTCCTCGGACTGGTCCTCCAGCACCGAGTATCTTGTGGTCCCTGGTCCATCTGTCTGTCCACCTGTCGTTTGATCATTCTCACATTTTCTCAACACACTCCTGTGATCTGAATGATACTTATCTTTTGGATCAATATTCATCACGCTGTCTCTGATCTTATAGAAAAGTCGTCCTTGTAGTGGTTTCGTGAAGTAGTCGGCCACCATTTGTTCCGTGGGACAATGTTCGATTCTAACACTGCCGCTGTCTACCAAGTCTTTGATGTAGAAGTATCGGATGTTCATATGCTTCGTGCGTTTGGTGCTGGAGAACTTTCCGTTCTTCTCCAACAACATTGCGCTCATGTTGTCTTGATATAATACTGTCGCTTCGATATCATAGCCCTGGCTCCTGATGAACTCCGATGTCCACATGATCTGGGGCAATACATCATAGACTCCGATCACTTCACTTTCCGTTGAGCTTCGCGAAACCAATTTCTGTTTTTGTGGAAGTGCTGTAGACAGCTCCGCGCCCCATGGTCATGGTACCACCGGTGTGTCCCTTGCATCATCATGCACAGCGTAGGATGCGTCAACCCACCACTGCAGCTTCCCAAGGTCCCTCCCGTTCAGGGTGAGTGTCAACTCAACGGTACCCCTGTAGGTATTGCATCAGCCTGGTTAACTTCTTGTAGTCGTCTTCGTCGGGTGCTTTGGTGCGGCTGCATAAGAATGAAATCGCTGTCCTGATGTCTGGTCGCGCTCGCTGGCTCAGGTACAATCCTTGCATCACAAGGTGTACATAACATTTCCTTTCGTCCATTGTCCAACTTGGCGGTCTTTTCATTGGTCTTGAACAGGTTGCTGGATGCAGGTGTGGGAGCGGTCCCCTTCATGTCGGGTGACATTCCTTCAATCATTCCTTTTACATAATCTGTCATCCCCCACCTTGCACTTGTCCGGGGTTTGGTGTAGTCTAATGTCATCCCCGAGGTAATCATGTACTTTACCTCGCGACTCGCTCAGTGGGGTCTCCTTTCCGAACGCTTCGCGCATCTGGGCAATAAAATCGTCCACCACTGTTGCGTCCACATGGGAAATCTTGAGATCATCAACATGCCAAGCAACCGTCAGCTGTTTGCCGTTGACCATCTTGTTTGCCACACATGGGTCATATGGGTTGGGTGTGAAACCCCATCCCTCCAACTTCTCTGTCAATGTCATCCAGAACAAACGTGCAGCGCGAAGAGTTCCGTAAAGAGCCTTGAGGAGCTCCACGTAGATCACTTTGGTTCGCCCCTCATAACATACATACGCCTTGTAAGTGTGGTAGTCAATCTCCAACAGCATGTCCACTATCACTCCAGTCAGCCTGAGGTGTACAATCTCGTCCATCTCTGCCTGCATAAATGCTCCGGGAACATCTATCACGGCCACCTCACGGTTCTCTGTTCCATCGATCACAGCTGTAATGAAAACGGACTCATTTGCCACCGTCGGGGATGTTGCATCTTCCCTCCGAGTGTACTCTCGCTGGGGACGTCCATCGGCACATCCTCGAGCCTTCACCGTCCCATTGCGTTTTCTTTTCAGAAACATAAGGTATCCCAAAGCTCGTCTCCGTTGCTGTCGTGTGAGCTCCGAGCGCTTCCTTGCCTTCATCACCCGTCGGTAATGCAGCTGTGCCACTTCCTTCTTTACAGCCGCCAATCCAGCATCGGCGAAACGCTTCAAACCCTGCTTCAGAGACATTTGTGGTGTCACCAATGTCCCTTCAGGGTCCTGATGATTTGGCTCACCCTTTGTTGATGGTGCAAACTGGACCTTAGGCTTCTTGTTAGTCTCATTGGTCATCTCTTGTCGTCTTTCTCTCGGACGCCACTCCTGTATTTTCAATGCTGTCGGATCCCACTCCTGTTACTTTTCATATCATTGGCCACTCCTGGGCTTTCATCAAGCTTTTGGGCTCCGGTGACCATCGCATATCTTGGGGCAAAACTGGGTTCCTTCCGGGGTCTAAGGTGATACCTATCGCCTCGTGGCCCATATCGTTGATCCATGTCCTGTGCCACTGCATTTTCGTGGTCGATAGGCAACCGTTGCTCGTCATCCTCGTCGTTGTAATCTTGGAACAATGGTTCAATTGCTGGTGGTGGATCGGGTGCACGATTCTCAGGAACGAATTCGATTTGCTCCTCGTCCGGATCGATGTCCTGAACATTCAGGTCATTTCGATCGTCACTGTCGTCGCTTTCCGCACTTTCGTTGTCCTCGTCATTGTCAATATGAGCGTTGTCTTCGTCGTCGTGGACATCATCCGCATTCTCGAAATTCTCATCTGCTACCATGCTCTCGTCATCAGACTCCTCGTCATCAATTTCAAGATCATCGTCAGATTCGTCTCCATCATCACTGTCAGGGTCATACGATTCATCATCGGAATCGTCGTCATAATGGCGTCTCATTAATCTGTTGTGGGTCAGGCACGTCCTCACGATCCCCGAAGACAAGGCCTGGGATCATATCCTGTCGATGTGCCAAGAGCTCAACTCTTTCTATAACCTCATTGGGCATGGGCAGCTGAGTGGCCCGATTCCGATTGATCACCCGTCCAGTATTCAGGTTGTAAAAGAAATATCCACCCTGTGCATTTCCAGTGGGGCGCAACGCTAGAGCTCCCACGGTTCGCGGTGCCATGGAATTGTCATGTTCCTCATGGGTTTGGACGTATTCCCCAAACTCGTACTGGCAATGTTTCTCATAGTCGATGTCCATCCCAGCGATGATGGTACGTGGGCTCAGTGTCTTGGATATTCCGTTTCGGTTGGGGTAATGCGTTGATCCAGAACACGCTTGCTCTTGCTGCTTCGATAATCACTCTGGCAGGGATTTTCCGGAATGGTAAAGTGTTGTAGATTGCTCTCATACGCTCTTTAACGGTTCGGATGGCCCTCTCGGCTTCGCCCACATGTTCATCCCGGGATGTGGTGTTCAAGATGATTCCCATTGCCGCTAGCCCGTCTCGCAGCGGTTTCAAATGCACCATCCAATAATGCAGCATTACATGTGAATCCTGCTCGCTTGTAAATCTTGACCAATTGTCGGAATTGGCCCAGTAAAGTGCTTGTCCTCTTGTTGCTCACCACGCTCACGGAATGGAACTTGATGTTCCGGGACACCGTCACCAGCATGGTTATTCCGTTTACATGCATCAGGTCGCCACAGATCGTTCACCTCCCTGTAATTCCTTACTACCTCAGCAGGGAGTTGTTGCACGAAGTCAGATCGAACACGGTGTGGTCGACGTCGAGTTGTCTTGCCTTTTAGTGAACCGATGTCTGGTCCAAAGATGTCTTCTGCTATACGAATGTCCCGAAGTGTAACCGGGCAGTTTGGAATAGCTCGGGACCTGATGATGTGTTCGAAATCTTTGATACTAGGTCGTCCTATCTTGATCAGTAGTTTACGGGCTATTACAGCACGTGAGTAGTCAGCATCGGTATAGTTATCGCGTTTAGCTTCTACCGTATTGACGAGTACAGACCCGGATTTCGGTTCTTCTTGCTGATCTCGCTTCACCGTGGTATCAAGGAAATACAGGCCATTCTTGGACTCCGTGAAATGGAAGGTCTCTCCGGTTGGTTTAGTCACGATGAAAGATGCGTCTTGCTTGCTGTCAAACTGTACACTGTACTTGGTCTTCACATTGCGCAGGCTCAAGATGTTCGCGATTGCCTTGGGGTCATACCACACTGTACCATAGCCTGGGAGTTCACCTACTCGGTTGATTCGGCGGTGTCCCGCATTGCAGTGGATATTCATGTGGTTCCTTGCTGGTCGGATGTTTGTCAACAGTTCGGCGTTACAGAACAGGTCCACTGTAGACTGACTATCCAGCAGGACCCACGTCTTCGGGATTGAGAACCTTGGCTGGGAGAAAGAGAACCCATGGGTGGTACAGCAATTCACCCCTTGTTCTTCCTTGTCCTTGTGAGGGCAGCTGCTTGCATAGTGTCCCATGTTGTTGCAATGATAACATAGGATTTTCAGCGAAGATCCTTCCGGCTACATCAGGAACCGGTTCGTTGGCTTGAGATCCGTCATCGTCTGATTCACCTTGGGTAGTCAGGGCAACACCATCTTCCTCACCGGTCTGGGCAAATGTTAGACCTCCTCCCTCCAGATCTGCATCATATTGACCGCGATTGTCTTGACGTCGTTGCAGGATATGGTACATATCATGTAGGTTCTTCGGGTAATGATCATTCCCATCAAGAAATGCATCACTGAGGTGGGTACGGTAGTTTTGATGCTTGGAGTTGCATGCTCGAAGGAAGCGAATTGCGATTGCTCTCTTCTTCGCGGATTCCCGGTCCTCATCGGTGGGTATGTATCGGTGATTGTCCCTGGCGATCGAGTTGATCAGAGCCTGGTCAGCAAAAGTACAATTCACTTGTTCCATAACCTTGATGTGAGCTGTGAACGTTTCGTAGAATTTCTGTAGGCTCATGTCACGGCTTTGCCGCATAGTGTAGTACGTCTCTTGAATCTCGTCCATAGCCACGTCGATTTTCTGCTTGGATTCGAATGTGTGGAGTACATTCATGATGATGCTCAGCAGTTTGAGTCCATTCTGTTTAACATCAGGATAATCTGTGTGAGATTTGACCCTCTCCTCCATGGATGGTGTACATTGTCCGAGCACCAATTCGTATAACCTTGTTCGGAAATCCTTGTATTGCTCAAGCTTCTCATTGTACATCTTGAACTCCAAATTCCAGCGGTAGGCCGCTGTACCTGTTGCGTTCACCGGTTCTGGAGGTTCAATAGGATCGTTCAGAATCAGGGTATCCATGGCGGTTAGAAGGTCTCCTGTACACTTTGTGAACGTTCTGGCCACATATGTCTTGATCTCTTTGGTGGTCTTGAGCCACTGGTCAGGATTTCGTTCCCCAGCATAGTCGTAAATGAACCCCTTCAGTGAGGGTTCACTGCCCATGAACTTCTTCTCGAAATGTTTCTTCTTCTTTGGGTTGGGCTTCCGGGGGTTCCGAGGAGCCTTCCCTTTCTGTTCTTTTCCGGGAGGTTGTCCTCCTCCCTTCGGGTTGCCGTCACTTTCGGCAGCCATCTTTTATTAGCTTGTGTTGATCTCACAACGTTTGTCAGCGAGCACCAATCAGGTGACTCCGTTGTGCACTCCCTTGTTTGTCCAACAAATACAAGCTAATAAAAGATTATGAGCTATCGTTGATCTCGTCCTCGGACTGGTCCTCCAGCACCGAGTATCTTGTGGTCCCTGGTCCATCTGTCTGTCCACCTGTCGTTTGATCATTCTCACATTTTCTCAACACAGTAGTTTCGCTACAATCTCCTCTTTCGATCCATGATGACATTGCATACGTGGGCGTTCATAATCGTTTGCAAATATTCGGAGTCCAGTGATTAATGGACGTTGAGCGGAATGCTGATAGCAAAAGTGTTGCGAGGCTATTTTCATTGGGATGACCATCTTGATGTCACCAAAGTCGTTCGATTGGTCAACATCAAACGTCCATGGATCCAATTGGGGGAATAGGATAACCCAGACAGCTCCTCGTATCTGTGTTTCTTCATGTTCTAGTGCCTTCATCATCATGTACCACAAAACACGGCACTGCCATCATCAGTTCAGGAAACATTTGTTGCTGGGGTTAGTACTGTTGTAGTGCTGTTGTAATTAAGAACAACCATTCGAAGGAGGGAACGTACATGCTCATCTCCGATGTGATCCGTTGCGTCAACAATATGTTTTCCTTCGAGTGACATGACTGCTCGTCCTGATGTATCTCGGTCAGACCAGAGCCTCAAGAGTCCCATATCCAGCATTTTCCTCGCTGGCTCTGTCAAATCTGACTGGAACACCTGTCTTGCTAGGACTTCCCCTTCACCGAACCATTTCCGTTTGACTTCAAAATGTTGAAGAATCATTGCAGCAGCTTTCTTGACATCATAATTCTCTCTGCGAAGAAACATTATCCTAAAGATCGCGGAAGTCACGTATCCTTTGTTCAGATCCAAAGCCAACGCATACGTTTGGTGGTCCTGCTGATGACGAAGCACTTCCAGCTCCGATTCTAACTCGCGTAGCTTCTGTTGCATGAGTGTGGCGTTCTCTTTCTGGACATCTGCAACGCCATGGATGTCGTCCAGAACCTTTTCCCGATCCCTTACCGACAATTTTCCAAATTCCTCGGCAAGTATGGCATCGGCTTTTGATGCCTCCTCTTCCGTTTGAGGAAATCTTTCTGTGGGGAGTCCGCCAGATTGAGCGAGTGATTTTGTTCGCGAGCATCGAAAGTTGACATTGGTCTGCATTGTTTCCTCTCCTCCTCCTCCAGCTAGCCACAACTCTCTACTACCTTGTCACTGGTACTTGTCCCTCTCCGAAGAGGGAAATCTATGCTTTCGTCGTTGTTGCCTCATTCTAACCGGTAGCTGTGAACGAAGGCCTCGTACAACGGTATAGCAACCAGTACCGCTCCTTCACCAGAACGGGTACTAATAACAACGATCATGGTGTCGGTTTTTATATCAGCGCTACTAAAAAATATCCTACCATTTCAGTAGTAGACAGTTAGTAGAAAAATAGCACAGAGCATCTTCGTGGTGCGACAGCGCAGCGCTACGTTATGTGACAGAATCCCTTGTAAACGATTGGGTGACGATCAACTACAGGAAATAAAATACCCTGTCAACTTCCATCATCAACAGCTCTCCTCAACACCGGATGAAGTCGTGGTGTATAACATACAGCATCAGAAGAGTCAAGCCTATGCTCATGCCATGTAAGTTCCGAATCACCCACTGTCTCCTCTTAGTCTCAGCAGGTATTGTAACTTTGTTCATTTTGTTGGACGGACAGTCTTGTGAGCAGCCGACTGTCATGTTTGATGAGTTACTGGACATTAAGACATCGTCTAAACCAGACCTGTCACGATGCAACAGCAAGTGGCGGCCACAGTCTCTTCAAGGGTTTTCTGGTACTAATCTGCATCTTCGTGTTCTTCTTGTAGTGTCGCTGGAGTTAGTTTGGTCCCTCTTCTTGGACTGCAAATCTTCTCGTCGACGTCGGAACCAGTGGGCTATCTTCTTGCGGGCCTCTGCGTCGTCAACTTCCAACCATAGGTCGTCTTCATTCTGACGCAGGAATCGACCCCCGCTTTGCTGGATTTCTCTGACGATCTTTTCAGCCATGGCCATCTTCTGGTATCTTCCCAGTTGTTCATATGCATCATATTTCATTTGCACAATATGCATTGCTCGAAGTGTCCCGGTATGACCTCGTGTGAAGACTGTGCGACCGAACAACACATCAAACCGGTTGGGTTTGATTTCCTCAGCGTCTTGTTCGAAACTATCAGCTTCAACTTCCTGTTTTTCAGAATATCCCAGCTGTCTGATCTGACTCATCTCGACCGCCCACTGTTCCGTCAGCCATTCCTGATGTGCCTTGATATGTTGCGGAGCCGACTCCTTCTTCCAAAGAAGGCGACGAGTCGGAATTCCAAAAGTCTGTAACTTCTTCTCAATATCGTCCTTACATCCGTGGTGAATCTGCATGCGGAATCTTTCGGCATCATTTGTGAACATCTTAATTCCCGTCAAGTAAGGTCGTTGCCAAGAATGTTGGTAGCAAATGTGTTGCGCGACAATTGCCACTGGGATGACAGCTTTGATTTCATTGAAATCATTCGCCTGTGCGATATTAAGCTTGTCTGGGTTCTCACTGGGTATTGGCACGACAAATATGACACCGCGGGCTCGTGTGCCTTGATCTTCCAATGCTTTCATCATCATGTACCACATCACACGATACTATAAAATGGGAGGTCTGCTTGTCAGTGAAATGGTTGTACGAGATTAGACTGGAGAACGCATATGACTCACATGGCCATGACCAAAGGGAAACGGAATGCCTGTGACTTGCCTGTCTTCAAACGACAGGATAGTTCTCCCCGACGAGTCTCTTTCAGACCAGAGCCGCATGAACCCCATTTCTAGAATCATTTTTTCCTGTTCTGTCAAGTCAGACTGATATACTGGTCTAGTTAGCACTTCTCCTTCACCGAACCACTTTCTTTTGACTTCGAAGTGTTGAAGAATTGCCATGGCAGCTCGCGTGACATCATACCCTTCTCTGCACAAAAACATCCGGTAAAACTTTGGAGACAACATGCATCCATTTCTCTCAACCAGGACCCGAGCATAGGCATAGGTGCAGCTGTTGTTGTTGATGATCTCATTCAACTCCCGTAACAACTGTGAAAGTTTTTGCTCAACGAGCTTCGGATGTTCTTCAGGTAACTCGGCAACGGCATGGATATCGTGGAGAACCTTTTCTCTGTCTTGGACAGACAGCTTCTCAAAAGACTTTGCCAACAAGGAATCGGCTCGATTGGCCTCCTCTTCGGTTTGTGGAAACCTATTTGTTGGCAGCCCTCCAGATCTGGCAAAGAAAGCATACTGAGTCCTTGGGAGCTCAAATTCACATTTCTTCATCGTGCTATTGCAGAAGTACGTTAGTAGACACCACTTCAACAGCTTGGTTCGGAGACGAAGTGGAGGGTTTAACTGTAGTACGGGTGTCAGGTGATTCTTTCAATCTAGATTCTTCCCGGTGGTGGTGGCATCTGTCGAACTTCTTCTGCGTTGTTATTATTAGATCGCTCTTTTGCCTTATTGATAAAGAACGAGGAGAAGAGGAGGCGAGCACAAGAACAATGTATTTCCAAAAACAGCCGTGAAATAACAATGGTGTTGTTGTGGAGGAACGTGGTGGTGGTTCTGGTTTGCAGCGAGAAGGAGGAGGAGACCAAAAATTTTACTCCCTGCCAGTTAGTACAAAATAACGGTCGAGTGCCCTCTATATAATGACTCTACAGATCAGAACCAATTGTCGTTCTCGATCATCTTCTTGCGTGGCAAAGAAGACAAAGAACAAGAGAACAAGAGAACAAGAAAGTAGAAGGAATGACACTCATCCACATGGTGGTGATCGTCGTACGTCGAGTAGTACTTGGTACCGTACTACCTATGTGATGATATCTTGTTGGCTTTCAAAGCAGCTTGTCACCACTATCATCATGGCTGGCGGGCGTCGCAACTTGAAGTAGTCAAATTCCCGCTACTACCGACAATACGAGAGTACCGCACCAAATGCGCATTGTGTTTTTGTAGTAAAGCCTTCAAAGTTCGACTGGTTTCTAGAGAATTAGATTTCGCGTCGTCCCATTTTTCCCATGAGTGGAAGAGACACGCGTTTGGAAGATCCAGATTGTACGCTGTCGGGAGTGTCATACGACGACGTTCTAACTGTAAGTTGTTCATTTTCCTTCTTCAAAGATCTTTCTTCGCGCCGTCGACGAAACCAATGGGCTACCTTCTTTCGAGCTTCGTCGTCATGGACTACGTGCCAATCTCCACTTTCGTCCTGACGCAGAAATCTCCCTTCACATTCTTGGATATTCTTCACTATCTTCTCAGCCAATTCCATCTTCTGATATCTCCCTAGCTTTTCATATGACTCGAAGTTCATCTCAACAATATGCATTGCTCGTAAGGTTCCAGTGTGGCCTCGAGTGTACGTCGTGCGCCCGAAAAGTACGTCAAACCGACGAGGTGTAATGACATCCTCATCTTCATATTCAAGGTGATCCCCAGAACTATGATGGCAATTGGCAGCATGATCTAGTGCAAGTTTCACGATATGACCCTCTCGACTTCGTTCTGCGGTCAGCCACTGTTGGTGCGTTTTGAGGCATGACGTCGAATCCCGTGTCCATGGGAAGTGATCCGTCGGTATTCCAAATGTCTGCAGTTTCAATTTGATTTCTGATGGGGAACCACAATGAACTCTAGTACGAGGTCGCATGGAGTCTTCAGCAAACACATGCAACCCTGTCAGATATGGTCGCTTTTCGGGATGTTGGTAGCAAAAATGTTGTGATAGGATTTTCAGTGGGACGGCTGCTAGGGTTGCATTCATTCCAACAGATTGGTCAACCGACACTTCGGTTTCTTTGAATTGTAGAGAAGCCACCCAGACAGCCCCATTTCGTTGGGTCGCCTCACCATCCAATGCCTTCATTGCCATGTACCATGCAACACGGTACTTTGTGATCGGAGCGAGAAGGAAAACAAATTGTTAGAAAAAGAGACTTGAAAATCTTTGAGGATTGGAAAACACGAGGCCAACTTACATGCACGTAATGAAAGTCATCAAGTAAAATAATTTTGGAGTTTGGAGATTCGAGGTATATGACAGCCCTTCCTGCAGAATCCCTCTCCGGCCACAGTCGAACAAAGCCAGATTCTAAGGATTTGATTTCTCTTTCACCCAAGTCAGACTGGTACACTGGCCTTCCCAAAATTTCTCCATCCCCAAACAAGTTACATTTGATTTCAAAGTGACGAATCATCAATTTGGCGGCTCGCTCAACGTCAAACTTCTCCTTTCGAAGAAAAGGCAATCGAAACTTACGGGAAGTAACATAGCTGGGGTTCATCACCATGGCTTTATTAAATGCTTTGTTGTGGCGATATTTCTTTAGTTCTCTTTCGAGTTCAAGCAGCTTTTGTTCGACCATAGCAGGACTTTCAGGCTTTATGTCGGATACCCCATGAATATCGTAGAGAATGTCTTCTCGTTCCTTGATCGACAATGCTTCGAACTCCTTGGCCAACAGAGCATCGGCCCTACTAGCCTCATCTTCCGTTTGAGGGAAGCGAGTAGTTGGAAGGCCGGTAGCATGGATTGGGTGTATGATTTGATGTAACGTTTCTAGGTCTTTGTTGGTGGATTGTTGCAAGAAGGTATCTTCTTGGTGGGGGTGAGGAGGGACGCGGGGGGCAAACGATTCACAGTTGATTTTTTCAGTTCATGGTACTATCCGGCCAATGTCGTTCACATAAATAAAAATCATCGTTCAAGTGTCGCAGTTGTCAATCTGCGATTTTTCGCGTCACCACCACCACCGCCGGTCATTATTTTCTCATTCTTCGAGCAAACTAACCTTCGTATAATAATATTTACGATAGTAGGTACACTGGGGCACCATTGTATAATCTCAAAACTTGGGCAACATGATAGCAACATGGAAGGACGCGTATACTAAGAGCCTTTTTCATCACAATTTAAGAAAGATTCCAGAACCCTTTTCTAGCCTGTTGAAAACCGAACGCCGTCCAGTTTCATCAGCTTGTTCTCCCGTCGACGTCGGAACCAATGAGCTACCTTTTTGCGAGCCTCGCTATTGTCAACAACGGACCATACACCATCTTCATCCTGACGTAGAAATCTGCCACCATTTTGCTGGATATCACTGACAATTTTCTCTGCCATGGCCATTTTTTGATATCTGCCCAATCTTTCATATGCATCAAAACTAGTTTCAACGATTTGCATGGCTCGACGTGTACCCGTATGCCCCCGTGACAACGCAGTCCTGCCGAACAAGACGTCCAACTCACAAGGCGTAACACCAGCTTCATTGCATACTTGTTCAAAAGGCCCTGGGTCAATCGTTTTCGGCATTACCTGTATTCTTTGAAGTGCCTCTCGTGCCCTTTCGGTAGCCAGCCAATTCTTATGAGTAGCGATGAGTTGCGTTGAATCCTCTGTCCAAGGAAAGTGTTGCGTAGGTATTCCGAAGGTCTGTAGCTTTGACTTCACCTCGTCGGGTGATCCACAATGTACCCTGATACGTGGTCGCAAGTAGTCTTCAGACATCATTTGGAGGCCAGTGAAATATGGGCGTTTCTCAGGATAGCGATAACAAAAATGTTGCGAGGAGCAGGAAATAGGCAGGACCGCTTGCGTCTCCACCATTCCCCTGCTTCGATCAGCCGACACTACAATAAAATCTTTCAGAGCCATAGATATCACCCAAATCAAACCCCTCTGCTGTGTCTCTTCTTCATCAATGGCCTTCATCACCATGTACCAGACGATGCGGAGCTATTAGTTGACGACGAAATCGATATGTGGGAAATATGAGGAACACCATTTGTTTTAGTGGACACGGAAAGGGAAAGACTGCATTTACTCACATGAACGTTGGGGTCATCTCCTACGACATCTTGGGCTCTCGGAGTTTCCATGAATAAAATTGTCCTTCCTGCAGAATCTTTCTGGGGCCACATTTGGACAAATCCCATTTCCAACAATTGTTGTTCTTTCGCCCCCAGGTCTGTCTGTTCTATGGGTCTCGCCAATATGTTTCCACTCCCAAACAATTTGCGTTTCGTAGTGAAATGTCGGACAATCAGTTCGGCAGCACGCGAAGTGTCAAACTTTTCTTTACGAAGAAACATCAATCGGAACGATTTGGAGCCAGTATACTCCGCATTCCATTTGGATGCAAGGTTGTATGCTTCTTTATTGTGGTAAGTGTTTAACTCAAGGTCAAGTTCATGTAGCTTCTGTTCCACCATTGCTTTGTCTTCTTGTTGCGTCGCTACAACACCATGAATATCATATAAGATCGACTCTCGCTCCTGTACAGACAACTGTCCGAACTCTTTTGCCAGCAAGGCATCCACTTGATCCGCTTCCTCTTCCGTCTGAGGAAAGGGCACGGCTGGTAGGTCACCAGTTTGGGGCATTGTGAAATCAGGAGTGAGATCGCCTAATAGAACACTCCTGGCCTTGTCTGTCTCTCTGTTGAGACCAAGACATCAAGTACTTCTTCTTCTTCTTCTTCTTCTTGAAACTAGTAGCACCAACACCGGATGTTGAAGAAGGATTCAATGAGTGGTGTCGAATGCGGTACCGTACCCCAGATTATGTTTTGTACTCCACATCCATCATGATGCTGTTTGGTATTCCGATCTACACCTTCGGTTGCCAAGAGGTCTCGACTGCATAATAATATTGGTCGACCCACACCGGTGCGTCTGTTTTAAGTTTTAAGAAGGCCCAGACTCCGAAATGACGTACTTGCGGCAGTACCTCTAATCATCCCACCAAAGAAGCCCAACGTTCCTTGGCCTACTTGGCCTAACTAATAATACGACCTGCCCATCATCCTGTTCTTCTTGCCTTCTTCGTGCTGCTGCGTACGTACGTAACGTTCGAGTGACAGTTGACTGACGGAGGATGGTGTGGGAAGAGATATGGGACTATTATGGTTCTCGTATGGTACTAGAGTCTAATGCCAGATATTCAACGACGCACAAACCAAGGTATTCCCTTGACAGATACATTGCAGGAACATTCAAAACTGTAGTTCATTCCTGACTTTGGTCAATCAAAGCTCGCTTGGTGCCTGAGCCGTCTGAGGAAGGAGAATTCCCTCCAACCTGCTCAGGTTTCAAAAGGCGATTCATTCTCCGACGTCCGCGAAACCAGTGAGCTACTTTTTTCCGAGCTTCGTCATCATGTACAACTGACCATTCGCCATCATCTTCTTGGCGTAGAAATCTCCCCCCGCTCTCTTGAATCTCTTTTACAATCTTTTCCGCCATGTCCATTTTCTGGTATCTTCCCAGTTTTTCATACGAGGCGAAATTCATTTCCACAATATGCATAGCTCGCAGAGTTCCGGTATATCCTCGAGCAAATGCACTCCGACCGAAGAGTACATCGAACGGGCGAGGTAGAAATGTGTCATGATCCATACTAACAGTAGCTATGTTGCGGCCATTGGGTTCCATTTTCAACTGTCCTTCTTGAATTCTTTGTTCCCATAGCCATCGCTGGTGTTCAGCAAGAATTCTGGTTGTATTGAGTTCCGTAGGAAACCATTGTTTCGGTATCCCAAACGTTTGTAACACCGACTGCAATGCTTCCCGTGATGGGCCATAATGGACCCGGCTACGCGGACGCAATTGTTCATTCGATAGAACATGAACACCAGCCAAAAAGGGACGGTTCTCCGCGTGTTTGTGACAAAAGTGCTTTGCCACTACAGCAAGTGGCAAAGCGTCGTTGGTTGCATGCATGTCCTTTATTTCATCAACAGAGACTACAATGGCGTCATTGTGCAAATGGGAGATTACCCAGACGGCTCCAAGACGTTGAGTGATTTCATCATTCAGCGCCTTCATTGCAACGTACCACAGCCCCCGATACTGTCATATGAATGATAGTCAAAAGGCAAGAACAAGATGTTAGTCAAGCGATCGGCCCCAAGAAATCCCAGAGACTAGCGATTGACGTACATGAATAGAATGATAGTCAGGAGGCACATCAGACACTCTTGGAGATTCGAAGGAAAGCACAGCCCTCCCAGCAGAATCTCTTCCCGGCCAAAACCTCACAAAGCCAGACTGGAGATGCTGCATTTCCATTTCGTTGAAATCCGACTGACACACCGACCTAGCCAAGATTTCTCCATCCCCAAACAGCTTTCGTTTCATGTCGAAATGGCGAACAATCAATCCAGCAGCACGCTTGACATCAAACTTTTCTTTGCGCAGAAACATTAACCGAAAGGACCTGGAGCATACATATTCCTTATTCATTGCCAAGGCTAGTTTGTATGCTTCGCATCCAGTTTTCATACAGCCCTCATGGAGGAGCATCATAGTATTTAGCTCATTCTCAAGCTCTCCAAGCTTTTGTTCAACAACCAAAGGGTCTTCGGGTTGGACACCAGAAACCCCATGAATGTCATAAAGAATTTCTTCCCTCTCTTGGAACGACAAACGCTCCAATTCCTTGGCTAAGATGGCATCCACTTGATCTGCCTCTTCCTCGGTTTGAGGAAACCTATCTGTTAGGATAGCTCCAGCAGCTTGTACCAAAGACTTGGACTCGCACTGTTGCCCCATGAACCCGTCGAAGACAAGTCATTAACGTCTAGATGGGTAGAAAATGGGATTGCAGAAATTGGTTGTTGCTGTTGTGGTAGATGGTAGAAGTTGTTGTGAAACGGATGACGTGAGCTTCAACCACTTTCGATTCAATCGACTGAAACTGAAGTACTCGTAGCGTTGTCGTTTTCGCATGGCGCATAGCACTTCAACCTATCAGCTACTACCTTCCTGGTCTCTAACCTAGAGAGTAACACCAGTGTTGTACGTACAACACGTTGTTGTTGTGATTACTAGTAGTTAGCTAGTACAAAAGAAGCTATGTTAGCCTATGTACAGTGAACACAATGCCTTTTCGACATTTTAGTAGTAGCAAGTAGTTGGCACAAATTCATCTTGATGTCATGTAGTTGTTGTTTCAAGTGCTCGTACTGTCCCCTGGCGAGGAGGATGGATCCGTTGAGGTTTGTTCCTTTTGAACTAGAAGCTTCTCTTCTCGTCGACGACGAAACCAATGGGCCACTTTCTTCCGAGCCTCGTCGTCGTGTACTACAACCCATTCGCCTTCCTGTTCTTGCCGCAAGAATCGTCCTCCACACTGGTGGATTTCCCTCACAATTTTCTCGGCGAGGTCCGTCTTTTGGTATCTTCCCATTTTTTCATAAGCTGCAAAATTCATTTCCACAATATGCAAAGCCCGAAGGTTTCCTGTATGTTCTCGAGCTAGCACACTTCGACCGAATAGCACATCAAACCGACGGGGTACAATAACATCATCGTCACTCTCTGGGTCTGATGAAGTCGGTAATCTGGCTTTGGGAACAACTACTGTCTCTTTGGCGCGTAAGGAAGCAACCCACTTTTGGTGTTCTTCCAAAAGTTGAGCATCTTTGTCTGCCGTACCCGGTAGGTGTGTCGTTGGGATTCCAAACGTTTGCAACTTGAACACAATCTCTTCATACGTCCCATAGTGAACTTTGATTCGCGGCCGCAGTGTATCATGTGCAAACATTTGAATTCCCGATAGGTAGGGTCGGTTCTTTGGATTAGTGGAACAAAAGTGCTCCGAATTGGTCGCCAAGGGAATGGCAGCTTGCGTCTCCCGCATTCCTTTGGCTTGATCCACAGACAGCTCTAACGCCTCACAGTTAGCTAGAGAAATAATCCAAACTGCACCGTGTTTTTGTGTTTCTTCATCTTCGAGACATTTCATCATCAAATACCAAGTGACCCGATACTGACAGAGTGTAGTATAGAATCGCAATGGTGAGAAAACCCCCAGTTCATTCCAACCAACCTAGCAACAAGTCGTTGCACTCACATCATCCGTAACATCCTCGCGAACATCTACAACCGTAGGTGATTGAAGTAGAAAAATCACCCGCCCCGCTGAATCTCTGGTGGGCCAAACACGCAACAAGCCTGACTCCAACACCGCCTTGGCCTTATCCATCAAATCCGACTGCAACACTGGCCTACCCAAAATATCCCCATCCCCAAACAACTTGCGTTTCACCTCAAAATGGCGTATGATCAACTCGGCAGCTCGTTTCACATCAAACTTTTCTGTCCGAAGGAAGAGTAACCGAAAGCATTTTGACGTGACGTATGCACTATTCTGTTGCAAGGCTTGTGTATAAGCAGTGTTCCATTGGACCTGAAGGATTGCTTCCAACTCTTGTTCAAGCTCTGTCAGCTTTTGTTCAACGATTGAAGGATGGACCTCTGTCTTTTCGGATACACCATGAATATCGTAAAGAATGCTTTCTCTCTCTTGAACAGAAAGTTTCTCCATTTCCTTGGCGAGCAACGCCTCTGCCAAGTCGGCTTCTTCTTGTGTCTGAGGAAAGCGATCGGTCGGTAGCATTCGTCGTTTTTCATGATGTTGTTGTTGTGGTACTTCAGCAGAAGGCATGGCCTTGGTTGATTTTTGTGGAGACATGGCCGCCAACGACTCCAGTAGTTTGTAGTAGTGAAGGGGAGGGGGGGAATAATTGAAACGTTGACAACAACAACAACAAAATGTGGCGGTGTGCCAATCAGCAGGATGTACCGTATGATTATATCGCCTGCGCCGAAAGCTCCTTGATGATGTTGTAGTGAACACTTCTACTTCTCTGTAGAACAAGGAAGAAAATTGTGACGTATACTACCGGTAGTACTCTAGTACTATATGTACTTCTGTTCAGAATAGTATTATAGTACATAGGTTAGTACTATGGTACATGCACGACTTGAAGCCACACCCTCCACAACCACTTCATCCACACCTTCTTGCAACACCATGGCTGACCCGTCAGAGCCAGCACCAATACCTCCCCATCCGGTAGAACTAGAGGAAGATGATGATGTGTTCCCTGATGAACACCCTTCCGAACAAGCCTTGGCCAACGCACTCGCCAAGTTGTCCATGAGTGACCAGGAAAAGATTCTCTTTGATTTGCATGGGATTTCTCCTACCTACGATGAAGATCCAGAAACCATTGACCGAAAACTCCAAGAGTTGGAACAAACCATTCAAAATATGCCTTCCAAAACTGCCTACGAAAGAGCTCTCGAATTGAATCCTGATTTTGTAAACAATCGGGAGTTTCGGATCATGTTTTTGCGATGTCAACGCTTTCAACTTCCTCAAGCAGCCGAAGTGTTGGTGGAACATTTTGAAATGAAAAAAGAACTCTTTGGAGATGGAGAAGTACTTGTCCGCGATTTGCGGATATCCGATCTTAATCAAGCCGAAAAGCAGATTGTGTATAGTGGCATGTTTCAAATGTTGCCCAACCCGGATGCGGCTGGAAGACCCGTCATGGTGTTGGCGGGGGATCGTGTCTTGCATTGCAATCTTCCTATGCGCCAGTTGCAACGAGTTTTCTTCTTTTTACGTATGCTTGGAACAGGCGATGTCATGGCTCAAATCAATGGAGTTATTTGGCTCATGTATTGTGGTAATGAGCCGGCGGAAGAGTTGGCTTGTTTGCGGGAAATGTTGGGGGAGCGATGTGAATCTGTACCCCAGGCCATTACGGGTGGACATGTCTGTAGTACCAATCCCAATTTGCGACATTGTTTGGCGGATTATCAAATGGAACAACCATCCGACTACTATCGTTTCCGTATCCGACATCACATCGGGACCCATGATGTGATTTCGTTTGAACTTCAAACGTTTGGAATCCGAGCCCAAGAAGGACCCATGCAACTGGATGGAACTTGGTCTACCAAATACCACACGGAGTTTCTAAAGCAACTAGAGCTCTTGGAACCGTCAGAGGATCCAACATTGGAAGCCCCAGCCGTTGCAGCCCCTCCCAAGGTCGAACCCCAACGTTTTGATGTCTTGTTGGGAAAAACAAAACGATCCTTGGATCACACGGGAAACCGCCGACTAGGCATTCTTTGTGAAATGCACTACAAAGTATATACAGAAGCAAACAAGTTCAAAAAAACAGAAATTGCCAACCGCATCGTCTCCATTATCCATGAGAGTGGAGGACGGTTTCTTTCGTGGGAAAAGGAGGAATGGGTCGTTGCAGAAGACTTGGTAGCCCGCAACAAAGTCTCTCATACGTTCCGTTTCTTACGTGCCAAAATAGTCAAGGCAGCTCCTCCAGCTAGTGCCAGTGCCAATGTCAGTACGAATGCAACCAAGTCCCCGTCACCTAATCTAGTTTCCGATGCCACTGTGGATACAGATGAGGCGTCGTGTTCCGATGGAAGCTCGCATGATGAAGCCGGCAAGAGCTCGAGAAATCCTGCCACCAAAAAAGCCCCTTCGGAAATCGATCCTGATGGGGGGCGGAGTGGATCCGACAACAAGAAAGTGCGACGAAGGGAAGATGCATGAGATTTCGACGGCATTGCCACTAGATGTTGCAGCTATTTTATGCTTCCCTCCATTGTTATAGTAGTTAGTAGTACGATCCATTGTTTTTGTTTTTTGATATGGGTACGATTAGCCCAGTCCATATCTTTAGTTTGTCAATATACAAGAGTTGATGGTTCTGCCAAGCTAGCAAAGTTACCAACGGAAAATTGCTGCTCTAGCTCTGGTTGTGGAGTACGGTACTAGTCGTGGTCGCTACTGTGAACAGCTTTCTGTCGGAACCGTGTCACAATGACATGAGTGTACTGCAGTCCACGTAGCCGGCACTCGTTTGTCGACACACCATGCGACCAATGTCCAACCACCGACCAAGCCCAAAAGTCAACAACCACTCACGCACTTCCGCAAAACCTGTGATACCACCATGGCGAAGAAACTGGAGACACCCTCCTTTACCATCGCCAACATTGAAGAACTAGCCAAGGCTAGTGGAATCTCGGCTGATAGATTTCCAGCGACCAAAGAGGAAGCGGATGCAGTTGAAAATGTTCTTGCGAGGGAATTGGAAAAGTTGTCCATCACAGAGCAGGAGAAGATTTTGTTTGACATTCATGGCGTGGTAGAGGCGGAACCAGAAGATCCCCAAGTTGTGGAAACCAAACTCCGGGAGATGGAATTGGAGATTTCCAGGATCAATGACAAAGCTGCCTATGAATTGGCACATCAAATGAACCCTCAATATACCACAAGCCCCGCATTCCGTCTCATGTTTTTGAGAAGAGAGCAGTTTGATGTAGAGACGTCGGCGAAATTGATGATACAACATTTTGAAGTCAAGCGAAAGCTATTTGGGGAAGGGGATGTATTGGGCCGAGAAGTTTTGCAATCTGATCTCAGTGACAAGGATCGCATTGTCTTGGCATCTGGGTTCTTACAAATTCTTCCAGAGCGAGATGCGGCTGGTAGAACCGTCTTGTATTTGACGTCGTCGCAGGTATCAGAGTTTCCTACCGATGGATGGGATGTAGAAAGTGATGTGAGTGTTGACTACTTGTCGTCTGTCTGGTCTGATTGTTTGCGTCCTCACCCCAAACCACAGTTTCGAGCTACCTGGTATGTTTGCATGAAGGCTTTGTTGGATGAAGAGACTCAGCGACGAGGTATTGTCTGGGTGGTTGTCAATCTCAACTCGTTTCAAGTCTCTGCGGGGCACTTTCATGGAATGATTGAAACACAATCTGGGATCCCACACCGTGTGGTCGGAGGTCATTTTTGCTACGAGAATCCTGCTCTTCGACCCTATGCGACTGGATTTCAATTGTTTGCCGGGGAAAGTCATCGAAATCATCTGCGAAGTCATTGTGGGTCCATGGGGGAGATTAACTTTGAGCTCATGACGTTTGGTATTCCAACAGAGTTCTCACCCATTGATGCCCAAGGCTTTTGCTCTACAGACCTTCATCGCGAGACATTGGCTCGTTGGAGGTCCCAAGAGGAGAGTGTTTCTGCGGCATCTGCCAAGGCTCAAGCAGAAAGCAGAGTAGAAGAAGAAGAGGATGATGATGATGAACCCTATGTTGTGGTGCCGCGTCGATTCGATGTCTTGTTTGGAAAAACCGCCATGGCACGTGGTCACACTGGTACCCTGCGAGCCTTGCATCTAGTGGAGATGTATTACGAAACCTACGAGTCTGTTGGCAAATTCGAAAAGACAAGTGTTGCAGATCGAATAATACAAATCATCTACGAATCTGGGGGGCGATTCCTGCGCGAAGATGAGGAAGGGTTCTGGAGAGCGGTAGATGATGCTGAAGCCCGGAAGAAGGTCGCCCATTGGTTCCGTCACTCCAGGCGCAAAAAGGTTGTCGCAACGGAGGATACCAACTCAGTACTGACAACGGTCTCGAACAATACAGAGTCGACCGCCATTGCGCCTGTCGCTACCAAGCGAAGAGTCGATGAGAGTACTGAAGTTGTGGAAAAGGAAGAAACAGCCAATGAACATACCCCAAAACGTCCATCAACTGATTCCGAAGTGTAACGTATGTGTAAAAGTCTGCGATACGCTGGTAGAAGTATTTCGATTAAAATCATGCCCCCTGGTCGTTTGTACATCAGCTAGCGGGACCGTCTTTCCCTTGTTGCTTCCGCCTCTTATTTTGAGACTCTAGTTTGATGCCAGGCACACATCTCAAACAATTCAAACAAAAAGCAGTCGACGTAGTCAGATTGGGACTTCGTTTGAGTCATGGATACTCTCTGCATGGAGCATTACGTGATGCTCGCTACTGGGGCACCTCACAACGATTCAACACAAGTAAGACACCATGACAAAGAAGGAAGATTCATCAGCATCTCTTTCTGCTGGCGACGTTGAGGAACTGGCCAAAGCGAGTGGAATATCAGCTGATCGATTTCCACAAACCAAAGAAGAAGCGGATGCTGTCGAGGATGTTCTAGCAAAAGAACTCGACAAGCTATCTCTCAATGAACAAGAGCGAATTTTGTTTGATATCCACGGTATCGCGGAGGTAGAACCAGAAGATCCTCAAGTTCTGGAGGCCAAATTACAAGAATTACAAGTGGAACTGTCCAAGGTTAGAGACAAGGATGCCTACGACTTGGCTCATCGAATTAATTCCCAGTATACCACGAGCCGATCTCTCCGCCTCATGTTTTTGAGGAGGGAGCAATTTGATGTATCTGCCTCAGCGAAACTGATGGTGCAGCACTTTGAGGTGAAGCGAAAGTTGTTCGGGGATGGGGATGTATTGGGTCGAGACGTTCGTCAATCGGATCTGAATGCGGATGACAAAATCATGCTGGAATCTGGGTTCGTTCAAGTTCTTCCAGAACGAGATGCAGCGGGGAGAACGGTCTTATGTATGGTCTCAGGACAGGGGTGTCAATTTATTCTTGCTGGGTGGGATTCTCACAGCAACGTACGTCTTCCTTCATACAGTACATTATCGCAATTGTGTATCGTGATCCCTGACATGACTCCTTCTGCCACAGTTCCAGTTTCGATCCACCTGGTATATCTGCATGAAAGCATTGATAGACGAAGAAACTCAACGACGGGGGGTCGTTTTTGTTATCATGAACGCAGGCGAATTTGAAGCGTCCCCCGACCAGTTACAAGGAATGTCCAGCGTCCTGACCAGCATTCCGCACCGTCTGCTGGGGGGGCATTATTGCTATAGTAACCCTGCCTTCCGACCCTACGCAATGGGGTTCCACCTGTTTGCCGGAGGCTCCCACCGAAACCATATGAGGTTGCATTGTGGGACCAAAGCGGATATTGATTTTGCGTTAATGACGTTCGGAATACCCACTGATTTTATACCAGTAGACGAGCATGGCCAGTGCAACACGGTGCTACATCGCGAACTGCTGATTCGTTGGAGATGTCAAGAACAGCAAGTCTCTACTAGTACTGGTATTACGCAAATTGGTCCAGAGGAGGTCATGGATCCTAACGTGATGGTCCCTCGTCGATTTGATGTCTTGTTTGGAAAGTCAACCATGGCCCGAAAGCACACTGGAACGCTTCGGGCTCAAATATTGGTTGAAATGAACTACGAAGCATATGAGTCTGCTGGCAAGTTCGAAAAGACAGCTGTAGCGGAACGGATTATCCGCATCATACATGAATCTGGGGGTCGTTTCTTGAAAGAAGATGATGAAGGATTCTGGAAAGTAGCGGACGATACAGAAGCCCGGAACAAGGTTGCCCATTGGTTTCGTCATACAAGGCGCAAGAAAGTTTCTTCATCCCCCACAGAAGGCTCTCCCGTCGGTATTCCCACTGCAGGATTGGAAACATCTCAAACGTCATCGTCGGCAACGAAACGCAAAGGGCCAGACTAGGTAGGTGGAATCCGGGCTAAGTTTTGCTATGGCCAATTTTAAACTTTTCTGATCTAGATAGAGCCTTTTTGTTGTACGTTCATATCACATGTATTGGAGGCAATGTACAAGAGCACCCTCCTTCTAAACTGGGCTACCTCTAGATGTTCCGGAAAGTTAAACCAGAATCAACAGTCCAAGTAGTCATTTTGTTGCGTTAAACCAGATCTGGTTTATTTTTCCGAACTATCACGAGTAGTACCCCGCGATATTGTCGTGCTTTCAGACCTCTACCACCACAGATAGTTCCGGAAAATTAAACGAGATGATGACGTGGCTGGTTTAACTTTCCGAACTACTTGGTATGGTGCGAACCGTACTAACGATAGTACCGTACTACACAAGGCTGTCCAATTGCGGAGTGCTGGGACTACGACACCAGACGAAGAAAGCGATGGGACAGTGACAGACTAAAGTACACCTACGGAACTAGTACTACTAATAAAAATACCACATTAACGTTAGTACTACTAGTACCCGTACCACCGCTGGTGTTAGTACTATGCCGCAGTTTGTACTAGGTGGTAGAGGTGCCACAATCTATAGTATTGGGAGTTATCGGTTCTCAGCTCACAACAATGCTCATTATTCTAGTTCCATGTACCAAGCTATATTTCTAGTACTACCAGTACTTCTTCTATAGCTACTATAAACTGCTTGTAGTATAAGAAGTAGCACAATTTATACTTCCAGAAGGAAAACTTTGTACAAAGCCATGATAACGTAGTATAGTAGTACTAGAGAAGGTTGGTCTAGAAATGAATTCTTAGGATGTCATTGTATTAATGTTAGTATAAATATTTCTCTGGTGCTCTCTTTATAGTGTTAGAACTGATAGTAGCACCAAGTAGATTTGTTCACACTCAATTCATCGCTTCTTCTTTCTTAGCTTTGTGCTACTCGTACTGTACCGGTAGTGATTCGTTACCATTGGAATCCACGGGTTTACGCATAGCAACCAAACAGGAACTTTTTTGTTTTCCAATGCTATGCAATTGTAACGATTCCAAACGAAGCAAAATGCTACTTGTACAAACTTCGTTCACCTTCCATTCCATATCGTTTTCAACTTTGAAGATGACAACGCTCATAACATTGTACTCCCAGTAGCATAAACTTCATAGGCAACGTAGACAGATACTATTAGGGTAGTATGAGGCATGCTACTACTCATGGTTCACAGGCCAAGAAGGTTTTAGCAATTAGTGGTACTACTCTGGTAGTAATGAAGCTACGATCATATGATGGAATGGTGCTCCTCATTCCCCCCCAACAAAACCAATTGGAAGCGAAACAATGCATCATCAACAGTTGGGACGTCATTGTTGGCAGGACGAAGATTGTGGGTTGCAGCCCATTCCTCAACCCCCAGCAAATGTTTCTTCTTCTCTACAAAATTTTCCTCACTCATCGTATATTAGAATGAATACCCACATCATTATTTCGTAATATTTTTGTAGAGGTCGTATCGGTTTGATTGTTGTCATGACAAAGATGTGGCGATGTGGGCATCATTCTTTGCACGGGCATTGTGGGTGCATTTGACTTGAATTAGACTTGGTGTTCTTCGGGTGACTTTGTTCTAGTTGTAGCTTTTTTTGTCCTTTGTCTGGCTTCGGTTAGAGAAAGCAGTAGTCGGGTGATCATGGTGGGTTCAGTAGTGCTTGTTGATTGTCATTTCGGCTTCGGCTTGTGACGGCTTTGGACGACTGGAATTTCTAGGCGTCTGTACGATGCCTTTGTGGGTACACAACGTACGAAGTGCGTAGGTTCTACCGTAGAATTTTGTACGAGGTAGCATTAAACCGTGACAGACAGACGCGGTTTAACTTTCCTGGGCACTATTAGGTAGTAATCATCATCAGGCACTTCTTCTTCAGCACCCAGACGTACCAAGGTAGTCACATTCATGTCGTACCTTCATTGTCATTTGAGTCATGGATACACTTCTACCACTGGCAAAATGGTATGTTGGTGTATTTATGATGTACTGGTGCGTAACACTCACTCACAGTCTTCAACACAAGAATGACACCATGGCGAAGAACGACGATTTATCAGCATCTCTTCCCTCTGCCGACATTGAGGAACTGGCCAAAGCGAGTGGAATAACAGCTGGTCGATTCCCACAAACCAAAGAAGAAGCCGATGCGGTCGAGACTGTCCTTGCGAATGAGTTCGATAAGCTGTCTCTCAATGAACAAGAGCGCATTTTGTTTGATATCCACGGTGTCGCGGAGGTAGAACCAGAAGATCCTCAAGTTGTGGAGGCCAAACTCCAAGAATTGGAAGATGAGTTGTCCAAGATTAGAGACAAGGATGCCTACGACTTGGCTCATCGCATGAATCCTCATTACACCACAAGCATTCGTCTCATGTTTTTGAGGAGGGAGCAATTCGATGCGCCTGCCTCAGCGAAACTGATGGTGCAACACTTTGAGGTGAAGCGAAAGTTGTTCGGGGATGGGGATGTATTGGGACGAGACGTTCGCCAATCCGATCTGAATGCGGCTGACAAAAGAATGTTGGAATCTGGGTTCCTTCAAATTCTTCCAGAACGAGATGCAGCGGGGCGGACGATCCTATGTTTGGTATCAGCACAGGTGTGCCATTTTCCTCTGGATGGATGGGATGCTAACGGCGATGTAAGTCACTCTTCGTTCACCATAATAGTATATGATGCACAAATTGATCGCTGACTTGAATTTTCCTACTACCTTTGCACCAGTTCCGAGCCACATGGTATATTTGCATGAAAGCATTGATAGACGAAGAAACTCAGAGGCGGGGGGTCGTTTTTGTTATCATAAACACGGTCGAATTTCAATCGTCTCCCGAACATTTGCAAGGAATGGTCAGTGTATTGACCAGTATCCCTCAGCGCATGCTTGGAGGGCATTATTGCTATGACAACCCTGCCTTCCGACCCCACGCGACGGGATTCCACTTGTTTGCAGGGGGCTCCCATCGAAACCATTTGAGGTTGCATTGTGGTTCCAAAGCGGATATTGATTTTGAGCTAATGACGTTCGGAATACCCACTGATTTCATACCAGTAGACGAACATGGCCAGTGCAACACGGTGCTTCATCGCGAATTGCTGATTCGTTGGAGATCTCAAGAACAACAACTATCTACTTCTGGTATTGCACAAATTGGTTCAGAGGAGGTCATGGATCCTAACGTGATGGTCCCTCGTCGATTTGATGTCTTGTTTGGAAAGTCAACCATGGCCCGAAAGCACACTGGAACGCTTCGGGCTCAAATATTGGTTGAAATGAACTACGAAGCATATGAGTCTGCTGGCAAGTTCGAAAAGACAGCTGTAGCGGAACGGATTATCCGCATCATACATGAATCTGGGGGTCGTTTCTTGAAAGAAGATGACGAAGGATTCTGGAAAGTAGCGGACGATACAGAAGCCCGGAACAAGGTTGCCCATTGGTTTCGTCATGCAAGGCGGAAAAAAGTTTCCTCATCCCCCACAGAAGGCTCTCCCGCCGATATCCCCGCGGCGGGATTGGAACCATCTCCAACGTCACAATCGGCAACGAAACGAAAAGGACCAGACTAGGTGGAATCTGGGCTAGTTTTGCTATTGCCAATATAAAGTATTCTAGATATTTTAGTCTACATGGAGCCTTTTTTGTATGTTTCAGAACTGAGTTCAATAGATGATGGAGGCAAAGTGTAACCGCATCCTTCTAAACTGGGCTAGGTAGGTACCGGTAGCTAGATCTTGCGAATGAAAGCAAGAATGGGCTACCGTCTGTCATCAGTACGAACTCGTAGGTGATTGGAGGGAACCTCAGGCCACGAGGTGTCGTTTACGTGGATTTGGTACGAAGGCCACGCAGAACATCGTCGAAGTGTTCCAGGGTGGTGCAACGTTGCAACATCCCTCCACAAGAACAAGCGTTGCTTCGTCCATTTGGCAACTACGGCATTGCGCCACTATCTATCAACTAGCGCTGGTAGACTATTTGCCTAATGCAAGATGCACCCAACTCGTTGCAACTGCGACGGTTTGGCAAGACTAGCCGGATTTGCTACCAACCAATTTCCACAAACGGCAGAAGAAGATGAGAAAGCAGAAGATGCCTTGGCCACTGAACTGGCTCACATGTCAGTTTTGGAACAAGAGAGTATTCTGTTTGATTTACATGGAATAGCGGAGGGATACGAACAAGATCAAGCCACAATCGAGAAGCTCTTGAAAGAGTTAGATCATGAATTGGATATGATTGCCTTCAAGTCTGCATATGATGCCGCGTTGCAAAAGAATCCTGAATATGTGCGAAATCCAGATTTCTTGCTTTCGTTTGTCCACATGACGCGTTTGCATGTCCCCTATGCAGCAGAAGTGCTTAGTTTTCACTTTGAAAACAAGCGGCGATTGTTTGGTGATGGTGAAGTCCTAGCTAGAGACATTCGCCAAAGTGATCTTACTCTGGAGGAACGCACTCTGCTCTATCAAGGAATGATTCAAATCATGCCTCACTGTGATGTGACGGGCCGTCCAGTCATTGTCTTGAACACTAGCTTCATGCATCAATGTAATATCCCTGCTCGCAAACTCATGCGTCCCTTTGTTTATTTGCGCTCGAGGGCCCTGGATCAAATGGATGCTCACAAACGAGGTTCCGTTTGGGTAGCCTATAGCACTCAAGATGCTGTCGTGGAGCTACAATATATTCTCAAGTTGTTTACAGAGACATGTTCCATAGTTCCTCAATTCCTGGCGGCGGCTCATTTTTGTGGATCTACCCCGAATTTGAAACAAGCCGTAAAGGGCTACCAGCTCCATGCCCCGAAACACGCCCGCCATCGGGTGAGACCTCATGTCGGAACCTTATCCGAAATCTTCTTTGAATTGCAAACCTACGGTATAAAGACACAAGAAGGACCTATGAATGAAGACGGAACTTGGTCAACCTCCTTTCATCAAGAGTGGTTACGTGCTCTGAAAGCGGAAGAAGAAGCAATGGAAGCTGTTGCCTCCTCGTCGGGTTCAATTGTTCCACAACGCTTTGATATTCTGTTGGGACGTCACAAACGTTCGTTAGACCATACGGGCAATCGGCGGTTGGCACATTTGTGTGAAATGCACTATTCCGAGTATACCCAAGCACCTCGCTCCAAAAAGACAGAAATGGCGGATCGTCTCGTCTCCATGACACATCAATCTGGTGGGCGCTTTTTGGAGTGGGATGATACTGACAAGTGTTGGATCCTGGCTAAGGAGGGTGCGGCTCGGAACAAGGTAGCTCACAACTTTCGCTACTTGCGATCTAAGCTTCAAAAGCAACAAGAGGCGGCAGGGAGCGGTGCCTCCACCGATGGCACCAAAGATACCGATGAGTGTTCGTCTTCAGAAGGTAGCCGTACAGGAAGTCCTGTAGATGTGACTCTTTCTTCTACGATTCCAACATCGACGACGACCAATAAGAGAGTCAACTCCAACAACGCAGAATATTGCCGAGTAGTGGCGGAGGCAACATCTCAAGATGGAACAGAAGGGGACGGAACCGGCCATAAGCGACCTCGGCCACCCTGTACAAGTGACTAACAACCTGATCAACAAGCTCTGAGCATGACCTCTTTCCCCCCGAAAAAAATGTGGAGGCAAATCACGCAAACAGTTAGGGTTAGGGTTAGGGCGCTCATTATTGTTCTATACTTTCGCTGTTTTTTGATGCCCGTCCTGTTCAATTGATATCAACTTTCTCTGTGGTGGGCGAAGACGGTCACGAATTATCGGGGCAAAAGAAGGGCGCCCCACCAATTCATTGAACAAGCTATCGCGTCAAATACTTCTTTCTTCAGATGCTGAAGTTGCTGACACTCCTTTCCACGAATGTGCACGACGCTCACTTCTAACACTAACAGCAACATGGAAGATGCTGGAATACCAACGTTAGTACTAGTACTTCCCTCCCATGGCGTGATCACATTTGGAAGTGCTGGAGGTATATAGAATCGTTGGTTGCACGTGCGTGGTGGCCCTGAAGTGGTGGTACGGATTACAAAATACATTGAAGTGTGTTTGGTGCATGTTTTGATGATGTTCACCATCATTAAACATCCAACATGTCAATCATTGCAGATTGTCGTGGTGGTGTTGTCTTCCTAATAATATCTGTCACGACGTCACGACGTGCTATGCGCCATTGCTGCTTAGAAGCTCGAGATGGAACTTCCCGATGGGAGACTGAAAACAACACGGTCCATTCAAAATGAACCGCCGTATGAGCCGCCGTGCACAATCATCCTAATCCGGGTGCCCCCTTGATCTTATCATGAAAAAATTAATTAATTATTTAAAGGGTGGTCGGTGGTGGAAAAGATGATGATCCTTGACGATCATTGCGAATTTCCTAGTTGTTCACGTTTGAGCACCAAAGCGGATTTCCTACGTATCATGCCGGGAAACTAAAGCGTTCCAGTTATGACTACTGTCACTTTTTTGCTTTTCGCTCTTTCATTATACATTGCCAACATGTCTCCAGGAGCCGATTGTATGACAATGTTTACCTCGACCGTCGATGCCACCGTTATGGACGACCATTGGCTCGACTCTCTTGACGAAGAGCTCATTGTAGGCGAGAACAAAAGCAATGAATCCAGCATGAGAAGTGCTACTACTACTACCGCTCGTACCACTGGTGCAAATTCTCACCTACATGCGGAGACCCACAAGTTGGTATCCAATTGCTGTTGTGATGAGGAGGGCGATGATATAGGACTAAAGCTTTTGGAGTTAGAACGAGAGATGCTGAAAGTGTCGCCCAATGAAGCCTATCTCAAGGCTCTTCGGCTCAACCCAGACTACGTCACCAACAAGGAGTTTCGGATGATGTTCTTGCGATCTCAAAAGTTTGGCGTGCATGCAGCAGCCACTCAGATGGCGCACCATTTTGAAACCAAACGACGATTGTTCGGGGATCTTGTCTTGGAACGGGACATCCGCCAATCGGACCTAAGTGCCCAAGATCTCAAGGTACTTGCACTTGGTGCTATCCAAGTGATTCCCCACAGAGACTCTGCCAATCGTCCTGTGGTAGCCATCTTTTGGGACTTGATCTCCAAGAACAATATCTCCTACGGAGAGTTGGCTCGGCCACTGTTCTACTTCTTCATGAAACTCGCCGAGTCAGTACAAGCACAAAGACTTGGGATGGTTTGGGTCATGTACTACAACAACAGCTCAAGTGGTGACTTTTCCTCACTACTGAACGCGCAAACACAAGTCTGTTGCTCTGTTCCCTCTTGGGTGGCCGCTGTCCATATCTGCGGCGAGACTCTCGCCCCCCAACCACTCAAGACGGACTCGAGCGCTCGCTTTGGTGTTCGCCAACATACCGGTTCCGCCCTAGAGGTTGCCTTTCAACTCCTAGTGTTTGGTATCCGAACTTCCGAAGGTCCCATGGGCACCGATGGTGTATGGACTACATCGAGACACAAGCAATGGCTAGATCGAATGAAGGGATCTGAGGAAGCCACTCGAAAGCGAGTCCAACAACAGCACAAGGAACATACCTCCACTGGTGCTTCTTCTTCTTCCAAGAACATTGTGCCAGAGAAGTTCGACATCCTCATGGGTAGGACCAAGCGGTCGCTGCATCATACTGGCAACAGTCGCATGATCCAACTGTGTGAAATGCACTTTGAAGTATACGACACTACCAACAGGCTTCGCAAGACACAGATCTCTGACCAGATCGTTAGTCTCATTCATGAGAGTGGAGGACGCTTTCTCAAGTGGGACGATGAGAAGAGGAATGGCAAATGGGTTCTGGAAACGGATTTGTTGGTGGCTCGCAACAAGGTGGCACATTGCTTCCGACACGTTCGAGCTCGCTTTGCTCGAGGAGGAACAAGCGTCGTTTCTCCTGAGTCTAGCCCATCCCCCAGCAGCCACTCCTCCTCATTGGATTATTTGATGACACCCAAATCAGTGTTTTTCCATGAGGAAACGACTACTACTACTTGTACTACAACGAAACGACCCGTGGAAAAACCAACGAGGGAGCAACCGGCTAGGAGAAGCAAACGGGTGCGCAACAACGACAAGAACAACACCAGTTTCTTTCCAAACATCGCTTTTCTCTGATATTGTTTATATTGGTACCAAACAAGCGCAAAACCTAATTTGAACAAGGTGGAACAGAAGGGGTCGGAACAGGTCAGAAGCGACCTCGGCCTCCCTGTACAAGGGGCTAACAACCTGATCAAGCTCTGAACACGGCCCCATTTCGCCATGCAAAATGTGGAGACAAATAGATCATGCAAACAGTCGCTCATTATTGTTCTATGCTTTCGCTGTTTTGTGATGCACCGTCCCGCCCAATTGATATCATCTTTGTCTGTGGGCGAAGACGGTCAAGAAATCGGGGCAAAAGAAGGGCACCCCAAATCATTGAACAAGCTATCGTGTCAAATACTACCTAGTGCTTCTTTCTGGAGCTGTGGACTTCCCTTTCCACGAAGGTGCAGCACGCTCCCTTCCAATGCAAACATCAACTTGGAAGATCCTGGAATACTGGCATTGGTACTTCCCTCCTAAGGCGCAAGATGGATGTCACATACACTCGATAACAGCACTCGTAGTGCTGCTGGAGAAAAGATCGTTGGTTGCACGTGGCCCAGAATTGGTGGTACAGAATACAACGAAGTGGTTGGGGGTTGCATGTTTTGATGAGGTTCATCCTTAAACATCCAACAACATGTCAATCATTGCAGATCATTATAGTGTTGTCTTACTAATAGGCCTGGACAAATCTGTTACGACGTGCTATTGCTTAGAAGATCGAGATGGAACTTCCTAATGGGAGACTGAAAACACGGTCCATTCAAAGAGAGCCGCCGTGCACCATCATACAATCCGGGTGCCCCCTCAATCTCACCACGAATATTTTTTTCTGTGGAGGAAAATATTGACGATCATTGCGAATTTCCTAGTTGTTCACGTTTGAGCACCAAAGCGGATTTCTGTACAAATCCTACGGACCCATGGCGGGAATTTAAAGAGTTCCAGTGGTGGCCGTCACTTTTTTGCTTTTCGCTCTTTCATTTTTACATTGCCCACCATGTCTCCAGGAGCCCATTGTATGACATTGTTTGACTCGACCGTCGATGCCACCGTTATGGACGACCATTGGCTCGACTTTCTCGACGAGGAGCTCATTGTAGGCGAGAACAAAAACCATGAATCCAACATGAGAAGTACTACTAGCACTACTGGTGCAAATTCTCACCTACATGCGGAGACCCACAAGTTGGTATCCAATTTCTGTTGTGATGAGGAGAGTGATGCTGTAGCATTGAAGCTTCTGGAGTTCGATCGAGAGATGCTGAAAGTGTCGCCCAATGAAGCCTATCTCAAGGCTCTTCGGCTCAACCCAGACTACGTCACCAACAAGGAGTTTCGGATGATGTTCTTGCGATCTCAAAAGTTTGATGTACATGCAGCAGCCACTCAGATGGCGCACCATTTTGAAACCAAACGACGATTGTTTGGGGATCTTGTCTTGGAGCGGGACATCCGCCAATCAGACCTAAGTGCCCAGGATCTCAAGGTCCTTGCGCTGGGTGCGATCCAAGCGTTTCCCCACAGAGACTCTGCCAATCGTCCTGTGGTAGCCATCTTTTGGGACTTGATCTCCAAGAACAATATCTCCTACGGAGAGTTGGCTCGGCCACTGTTCTACTTCTTCATGAAACTCGCCGAGTCAGTAGAAGCGCAAAGACTCGGGATGGTTTGGGTCATGTACAGCAACAGCTCAAGTGGTGACTTTTCCTCACTACTGAACGCGCAAACACAAGTCTGTTGCTCTGTTCCCTCTTGGGTGGCCGCTGTCCATATCTGCGGCGAGACTCTCGCCCCCCAACCACTCAAGACGGACTCGAGCGCTCGCTTTGGTGTTCGCCAACATACCGGTTCCGCCCTAGAGGTTGCCTTTCAACTCCTAGTGTTTGGTATCCGAACTTCCGAAGGTCCCATGGGCACCGATGGTGTATGGACTACATCGAGACACAAGCAATGGCTAGATCGATTGAAGGGATCTGAGGAAGCCACTCGAAAGCGAGTCCAACAACAGCACAAGGAACATAGTACCTCCACTGGTGCTTCTTCTTCTTCCAAGAAAATTGTGCCAGAGAAGTTCGATATCCTCCTGGGTAGAACCAAGCGGTCTCTGCATCATACTGGCAACAGTCGCATGATCCAACTGTGTGAAATGCACTTTGAAGTATACGACACTGCCAACAAGCTTCGCAAGACACAGATCTCTGACCAGATCGTTAGTCTCATTCATGAGAGTGGAGGACGCTTTCTCAAGTGGGACGAAGAGAAGGGGAATGGCAAATGGGTTCTGGAAACGGATTTGTTGGTGGCTCGCAACAAGGTGGCACATTGCTTCCGACATGTTCGAGCTCGTTTTGCTCGAGGAGGAACAAGCGTCGTTTCTCCTGAGTCTAGCCCATCCCCCAGCAGCCACTCCTCCTCATTGGATTATTTGATGACTCCCAAATCTGTGTTTTTCCATGAAGAAACGACTACTACTACTAGCACTACGGCGAAGCGACCCGTGGAACAACCAACAAGGGAGCAACCGGCTAGGAGAAGCCAACGGGCGCGCAACAACTATTAGATACACACCAGTTCCTTTCCAAACATCGCCTTGCTCTGGTACTGTTTACATGAGGTTATCAGAGGCAGCAAGGCAGATGGATTGTTTTTCACAAAAAGAAACCACCAGTAGGGATAGTAACTCCCTGTCCTAAGGAAATCCCCTGTCCCATATAGTTAGAGAGTATTCACTTTGCAACATCTTTAGGAAACTTTCTTGCGCATTCTTGAAGCAACGTTCCGCCTTGATGACACAGCATACCATGAGCAAACACCCAGTTCAAGTAGACACTCCAGTTTTTCAAACAAACGTCTCTATCTGTTAATATTTACATGGAGGTCTTCATCCGAACCATTGACGTATGTTTGGATTCACTTTTGCAAAAGAGAAACCAGTAATAGGGTTAAGGTAGGAACTTCCCATCATAAAAGAGTCCTTCTTTCCCATAATATAGATATACATACATTTGTTTTTTTGTGAAGTATAAGAGTCTCTGGTGGGTACTTGAACACGACCTCAGTACCCAATCTACAAGTAGCCAGCCAATCATTGTGGATCCCCACTCTCTTCCAACATTCTCACGTTTCTCATGATCCCAACCGAAACTACCTAGCCTTCCGCACTCACCCACCCAGTAGGAGGTGCAAGTACAGCCGAACCTTAGCGCTCTACTGTCGTCGTGGCGGGTGCGGATTGCTTTGATTTTCAGTGCGTGCACAGTCGCAACTTTTCGGAACTGCGGGAGAGAATGGAGACCAATTGAGTCACTTCCAAGCGAACTTGAGAGCACCACATCTCAAAAGTGATGGGGTTAGATGACACAACAACATGTTTGTGAGTAATCGAACGCTTCCTAGAGCTCACGCGGCTACCGCCTGTCGAGTCTCTACGATGATTGCGTCGGACCAACTTTGGACTCCTGCAAGAGAAAAGAACATGGTGAGTCATTCTGCATTACGCCGTAGAACTTCTACTGGGCCTGTACTGGTTCCTCACAGCGACAAGGGATCCTTTCAAAATCCCATGGTCGCTGCGATCCTACAATGAATTGTTGTTGACGCACCATGAAACTTTGCGAGAGGCCGAGTGATCGTCCCAAAGGAGGTTGCTTCCAGATTTTCGCACCATGTCAACAATGGGAGGAATAAGAATTTGAGGCATTCGGCATACTCCGAAAACGGTGTTGCAATTTCGAACATGTCGCGGAAGCGAAGAGTCGACCTCGTAGGTTTGGAGTTCCTCCTTTTCAAGGATATATCGCCAGTAGGGGGATTCCAGGTGATTGCAAGACATCACATTGACAATTTTTGGCCTTGCGGGAATAAATGAGAGATTCCTAGTTCCTATTGGAGGAATTCGGTTCCAACGTAGGCAGGACTCCGTACTGCTTGTACGGAATCAAAAGGTATCATCATCAATCATCAATCAGCATTGGATTAACGGTCAACGGACAGTAATTTGCTACCGGCAGTTCATCTTCTATCAACATCATCACCATCATATCTAGTATGTATTTGTCCGTCGTACGAAACATAGATGCTACCAGGATCGAAAATATTTATCATGTTTAGTCCTAGGTAGTTAGAGATTAACCACTGTTTTGCATACCCTGTGCAATACCGTTGATGGATACAATGAGAGCTCGTTGAAGAACTTGCTTCTCTGCCTCTTCTTGAGGCGTCAGAGACTCCAGGGCATCCAATCGTCGGACGCGCTTCAATAGCTCCGTTTGGATCACATTCAAAGGATCCACATAGGGGTGACGGAGTTTCGAGGATGCACGTTGGAGGGCAACGTGAACACCCGCTACATCTTTCGATTGGGTTACATTCAGGATTGCTTGTCGAGTTTGGACCAGCTTTTCACGAATCTCCACTCCCAACTGGGCAATGTCTCCGTTTTTGTCTACCAACTGCTCGTCGTAGTTTTTGGAAATGGAGAAATCTGTCTTGGACACAATCATGGCAATCAAGTCAATCAATTCGCGGAACCATGGCCACTCCTTGTACATTTCCTGAAGGACTAGCCGGTCGGAATCACTCTGCAATTGAAAACGCGACAATGAAATGGAACAAAACAGGAACATTTGTGTGAGACAGGAGCGGCATAGCAGATCTGCAAGAAACCACCGTTCCTACTAACCTTGCTGCTTAGACCAGCACCGACACCAAGCCATGCAGACAAGTGAGTTCTTGTCTGTGTCCAAGCAAAGGTCCATGGAATAGCACGGAGACTCTCGATGCCTCCCTTGGGATTGCGTTTGGCTGGACGACTTCCAATCTTCAAGGATCCTAGCTCTAGCTCTGGGGTTGCTTGACGAAAGTATGGAACAAAGCGAGGTTCCTCTCGAACCAAATGTCTGTAGTCTGCACAAGAGACATCCGAAACGCGTTCCATTTGCTTGCGCCATGCTGCTTTGGGAGGAACATGAGTGCTAAAGGCCTCACTCATCACGGCAGCAGTGTAGATATCCAACGTAGATTCTGCAATTTGAGTGTTTCCATAGTTTTGTGTGATCATTTCTCCTTGTTCTGTGACACGGAAACGTCCATTCACTGTTCCAGGTGGATGTGACAAGATGGCCCGATACAAGGCAGGATTTCCTCCACGGCCGACAGTTCCACCCTTGCCATGGAAAAAGGTCAACTCCACGCCATACTTGTCGGCTACCTTCACCATTTCTTCTTGAGAATTGTATTGAGCCCAGCAAGCAGCAAGTCGCCCAGCATCCTTGGCACTATCACTATATCCAACCATTACTTCTTGCTTTCCCTTGATGGCTCCAGCATACTGTGGAATGTTGAACAATGTTTCCAATCGTTCAGGAGCATTCACCAGATCTCCCAATGTTTCGAACAGGGGCACAACTCGCATCATGTTTCCACTGGTCGCAGTCATTCCAAACTGCTTTTGGAGTAGCATGACAGCCAAAACATCTGATGCCGTTTGACACTGACTGATCACATAGGCTCCCAATGCTTCCGGATCAATGTCGGAGGCCGTGCGGAAGGTCTCTAGAGTATTGACGACTTGGGCCGAGAATCCCATTTCTGAAACTCGAGATGAAGGGAACAGAGGACGTTTGCTGGAAAGTTCCGACTGCAACCAAGCGAGACGTGCGTTCTCGTCCCATTCCGCATAGGATCCAATACCCAACCATCGAGTAATGGCGTCGAGGGCACGAGTATGTTGGTGGGATTCCTCGCGGATATCCAAGGGCACCAAAGTCATTCCAAAACTCTTGACCCTACGAATAATGTCCACCAGGAGACCGTCGGCTACCAGGCTGAAACCTGTTTCTCGGAGCGACGCATGCATGATCTTGAGAGGCTCCAACATTTCCTTGGCCTTGTAAATTGGCTGTATATCCTCAAAGTCAGAGTCGTCCACAAATACGGCGGAGGCAGTTTTGGTTCGAATGAATACCATTTGGTCTGGTTGCGTGAAACGTTCCAAAGCATCTTCACACTCTCGGGCGGTCTTGACTAGTCTCTTTCGTAGGTGCAGAATGACTCTCCTGTACTTTTCCTTGCGATGTACCGCGTCAGAGACAGAGGCGGCATACTGTTCGAGGGCGGGGGAGTAGCTGGAAGAAATGGCCAACAGGTTTTCAAGCTCAGTCAAATCTGCCAAATACAGACGGGCGGCACGAAGGCGCTGGTGCAACACAACTTCCTTGGTCACATTGGGAGTCACATTGGGGTTTCCATCACGATCACCTCCAATCCACGAAGCGAATTTGATAGGGACCACATCCAAAGGCAACGATTTTCCCAAACTGATGCGGCATTGAGCATCCAACTTGCGCAAGTATCCAGGAACAGCATCCCAGAGAACACTTTCCACAATGGCCAATCCTCCCGCAGCTTCCTTTTGAGGTGTTGGTCGCATTCGACGAATTTCATCAATTCCCCACAATGTACTGATGGTCCGCTTCAAATCACTCATGGCAGACAACCTCTCATATGGCAAAAGATCCGGCCGTTCCATATGGGCCAGCAACTCTGTACACTTTCGGTAGTTTCTCAAAACGGATTTGCGGTTCACTTCTGTAGGATGGGCGGTCAAAACCACTGTTCCAACAAATAATTCATCGACGTGACGTGTGAGATCCAAAATCAAAGGTCAATGAACGAATCCTTGCCCGCAATAACATGCTCTTTTCTTACATTCCACTTTTTGTGTGCATAATTGTTTGTAAAGTTCTTGTGGAGTGGCAGCTCCCGATGTCAACAGACGTTGGATACTTCCCTTGACCGAATCTTCGGCATGCAACAGGGGACCTGGGATTTGATTGCCTGCATTGCGTTCCAATTGACGGTTGCTACGCAACTTGTGTTGCACATCGGCCGCATTGACCAAAGAAAGAACAGCAGAAATACACCGAGCCATTCCAAGACATTCCTGAGCCGATAGTGTTTTGGCTCTTTCCACCATGGTGGTCAACATGGTGGCATCGTTGGGATTGGCAGCACTAACGATAGAGAAAACCATGAGAAAAACACCACAAAATATCCAGCCATTCTTTGCTATCATGCACACACTCCGCGAACGCACCGTCGTTGTCCATACTGTACAAATTCCATAAACAAATCATGACTGGTAGGGTCTTCTTGACGGACAATTCCCAGCAAAACATCGGTCAACATGGCAATATCCCGTAGCAAAGGAGCATCAGGAGATTCTAATTCAACGTTTTTGGATTCTGAAACAACCTTGACTTCTTCTGTAACAATATCTTTGGTTTCGACCGGAGCAAGAGTAGAAGCAGCATCGCTGTTGGGGTCTGAGCTAGAAGGAATCTCGGTGGGTTCTCCAATGAATGACTGTGCTCCTTGATCTCCTTTTTGGCCTCCAAACAATCCAGCAACGTTCAAACCCCAAAAAATATCATTGTTTGTTGGCTGCTTTGCTTGGGAAGTTCCCAACGTCAAGGCAACAATCAGCCAAATCGATGAAAGGACTTTCCTTGCGAGAATCGGCATGGTCGTTCGGAATTATGTGTCACGACGTAGATTTTTATTTGCGTTCGAATTTCTCCTCCTGTGAGACACTACTCCGCCCGATTCCATGCTGAACTTGCAAGCGAATATTGACTCGATGGACTCCTGCTGAAAAAAGGCCTTGACACTCACTCACAATTTTGACGCCTGTTACAATTGCCTCGCTTCACTGAAGTTTGTGTATTGCCGTAGAAGGTAGGCGTCGTTGTGTGGAGAAGGATCTTCAAGCAGAGAATGCCAACCATCCGACAATGGTGCATTGAAAGCCGGACCCTACTTCCAGCCTATAGACTAGCTATCTAATCTTAGAAGAGGAATGTGATGTTACAAGGTGTATTTACATTAGTTTGAGTATTTCTGTACTCTTCTCTAGAAAACTGACAATCCAACACTTCATTCCTCTTCGTGAACGCAATGCAATCCAGAAGTTTCCCCTGCAAGCAACGCCGAAAACGACTCTTCAAGATCTTCACTCGAACAGATGGTGCTTTCATCGTTGCCATTCATAAACTCAAACGATCCAAATGTGCCGGCACTGCGACTGGATACAACAGATGCGTCATTCGAGTCCAGATTCTCCCAGTATAGGCAATCATCTTCACTGAATGCCTTGGACTTGCCGTCCGAGCTGACAGTGGCGTCGATGAGGTCATCGTCGACACCGTTTTGCTCGTCCAAATACCGGCGGTATTCGACAAAGTCGTCCACCAAGTCCATGGTATTGGCTTGTCCACAATTCATATCATCCGGTAGGAATTGCTCAAATCCTGGTTGCAAGTACTTTTCTAGGTCACTCTCTGGAATCATCTTGACCTTTTGGCGGAATGAAGCCGTCAACATGCGTTTCATGATCTTCCAAATGGCACCAAACCAACTGGGAGGGTTGACGATCAGAAACAAAGTGACATTCACAGGTGCGAGGCGTCCCTGTAGACCCATCATGAATTGGAAGCAGTACTCTACTTCAAAGTTCTTCATCGTCCAACCGTCCATGCACGCAACAAATCCGATCCCATCGCGGCAGGCGGTTTCTCGTTCCTCGACCATGGAGTTCATCACATACATTAGGTTGTCGATAACATCCTTGGTTCGAGTTTCCTTGGGAACAAACCGTGATGGACGCATGTAGAACATATCATGGCCTTGTTTGCTTTTCAGTCCAGGTAGTGGGAAAAGCGTCTGTAGAAGTAGCGAGAGAAGCAAACGAAGCCCATGGTAAGATGCCCGGGATCTATCACAAGCGAGTGCCGAATCCATCCCATCAATGCGAATACAACAATATCGGTAATACATACCTTGGATAGGAGTTGCTTTTCCAATCTTGCCAGCCTCATTTCATGGTATCGGAGATTGAACTTCTTCAGGGCTTTCCAGGCTCGATCTTCTGAAAAGTCTGACTTTCCGTTTGGGATGGTGTTACGAAGAAATCTCAGGACAACAGCATCATTGAAGTGGCGGTTTGTAGCAAGAGTATGACATCGATCCTTGACTTTTCGGAACGTTCGATAGTTAGCTTCACTCAAATCTCGAAGTTGTCGAGAGGTGGAGTGCTCCCCTTTGCCGGCAAATCTCATTGGCCCCTCTCCCAACTCCATTTCCAACAGGAAGTAGTCAATATCAGCTTCTTCCTCGTATCTTCTCAGAGCCTTTTCCTTCTCGACCGGTGTCATTCCCTTGGTGACTTGGGGAGATAGGATAACTCCTCGGGCAGAGTCGTCTCGAGTCAACATGGCGGTGCAATGTTGTTGTTGTTGTTGTTGCTGCTTGTGCAATTAAAATTTTATGGGGAAGTGATGACGGAATGTGCCAACGGGGATGGTAGGACAGTAGTGCTAAGTGCTAAGTTAAATATTTGAGCCCAAGTACGACAACGTGTATGGTACTACTAGTAATTGTGCGATGACTTCCCATTGATTCGTGTCCAAACTGTGAAGGGCCAAGATCACGTCCCGACGCAACTGGCAAGATGGGGTCCTGCATTGAACCGTTTAAATGCATGCATCCTTGAGGCATTCTCAATCAACGAGTTCGTTAGAAATAGGGATTAGAAGCCGGAGCTTCTCATAGTCAGAATGCTTTAAAGTGCGCGAAGGCCGTGATTAAATTAACCTCCTATGATCGGAGGTCATAAGTTTTGCCATTGTGGGGGTTTATTGATTTCCCGGATTCCTCACTTTCCAAACATTCGGAGAACTCCATCGACTTAGGTGGTTGGAAGGCTATTATCCACTCCACCACACAAGCCCCTTCCGCAATCAAGAGGCTCTATTGAAAGTGACCCAAAATTTCATCTGCGGGGTCGCGGCCTCAGGATTAGTGCCAGTAGTACCACCTGCACCACGCTCTATCTACCAGTAAGCAGTAATGGAAGGTAATGGAAGTGGGACGACACTCCATCGGATTATTGGTACTGTACTTCCGGAGGATTCATTTTTCGACGCTGTGTCTTGGTGGCCTGCGAAACATGCCACGTGGGTCTTTTTGACAGTTTTCCTAAGTGCCCTCCGTTGGCGTTTCGCCTTGTTGTCCAAAGATTTCTGTGTCTTGCTGCTGGTTCGCCTGGCCCTGCGGAGTTGTGAGAACACGCAGTACAGTACTCGTACGCAGTCCATGAAAATACCAAGGTATTGTTTGTATAATAATATGATGGATCTTTATATTGGTATAATATTATAATAGATTGATCCAAAAGCCAAAAGCCAAAAGCCAAGAGATATTGTTTTGTCACGTTCCTGCAATGTGATGAGGGGAAACAAGGAAAGGTTTCGCAGTATGTTTGGCCTATCGCTACTAGGGTTTGTTGCCACTCTTTTCAGTACCTCATTGATAAATGCAACGGTTGTGTTGGGATCGGTCTCCATCTTGGATGACGGGCAACCAAAGATCCATCATCATGATGGTGCGGAGGGTCTATTGATATATGAGTTTGTCTCGATTGCTTCCACCCAAGATGAAGCCAGACGCATCGCGGAAGAAGAGTCGCTGGATCATATCAAAACTTTCACAGTGACGACAATCGAACAAACCAAAGGAAGGGGTACCAACGGTCGCGTTTGGATGGGAAATAGTGGCAACACCTTTGTTACCATTGGTGTCCGTCTAGAAGACTGGCTAAATCTTCCCAATAAGATTCCTCTTACTTTGCTTCCTTTGAAGATTGGCACTATTGTCGCGACAAATGTGCAGAAGACGTTGGCGGAAAACTGCCAACAAGATGCTGCATCCATTCCTGCTGTATCTGTCAAGTGGCCCAATGATGTGCTGGTCGGTGGCCGGAAAGTGTCGGGTGTACTGATTGAATCATCCTCCAATGGATGGTTTCTCGTTGGTATTGGAATCAATTACTCGCATGCGCCACAGGTGCCGCAATCTGGACCCAACCGAGGTCGCCCGTCAATCAGTATCCATGATGTTTGTCCTGAAGCAACCATCCACGAACGCCAGGCCCTCCAACTGGGGATTGAGTTATCTTATGATCTACACGTGTTTTTGCATGGCGAAGAACGTTCCACTCAGAGCAATGAGCAGATCCTTGATGTTTGGAAACAGTGGGTAGATTGGGAAACAGAGCTTATCATGCGAGACACCCAAGACAATGAACGAGTCCGTCTCGTTGATGTATTGCCAGATGGGCGTGTGCAAGTCGAGAGCAAAGACGACGGTTCTACAAGGACATTGGTTTCCGACTACTTTCTATGATTTCTTTTAAAAAGCACTTGCTTTCGGTGTAAGGATTGTGGTGGATTCGTAATCCTTCTTGGGTCCCTTGACGCGGTAGGTCATTTCGAGCTCTGTGGCTTCCATGCCATTCAGCTTTACGCGGAAGTGTGCCTTATACAAATCCTTAATGCACAAGTGATCCGAGGTAGCAATCCAATAGTCTCCTTCTTTCTTGGAAAACTTCAAACTCAGGAACACATGGGCCCGTTTCCCAAATTCCACAAAGTATATAACAAGACAGTCACCAGAAACTTCGTACTCATATTCTCGAAAAACGTTGAGTTTTTGTGTTTTGGACAGCTCGTAGAATCCATCCTCTCTGTACAAAACATGATCCAGAGATGGTCTTGAATATCGCACTTCACCATAGACGCGCTCGCGGTGCCCGTTTCCGAAATGGACAATATTTCGATCAAAGTTCCAACTTCCAATCAACGCACTGAGTACCAACTTGGGAATACGACTGCCATCAAGACCACGATTTACCTCCATCTCAAGGTCATTAGATTCTTTCTGGGATAGAATCTTGTCTCCTTGATAGAACGCAGGCGTCACAATGTCACCTTTCGATGTATGCATGGTTGGAACTGCATCTCCCTGCACAACATTACTCAACGTATCCATCATTCCAATGTAGTCAAAGTGGGGAAATTGTGGGCGGGGATCCTGTGATCTGATTTGCTCCGAAACTTCCAAGGCTGCGTCAAGTGTTTCTTTCTCAACCTTTACGTTGCCACTGAGTACTCCAGCTGCCAGTCGGCCTTGCAGCTCCATGATTCCCATGTACGGCCCACGGTACATGCCGCAAAAAAACATGTTTGGAAGGTCTGGATGCATGGTCTCCCAACATGTCATCATTGGGGAATGCATGTTTTGTGGGTCAAATCGGAGGGTATCCAAAATTCTGCTATCCAAAAAGGGAAGTTGCGACTCATACCCCGTGCAACATATCACCTTGTCCACATTTGGCAATATTCTGGTTTGTCCTGTAGGTGTTTCGACTTCGCAGGTAGAAGCGGTCGTTTCTCCTGGTGATTCCGATGAAATACCGCGTAAATGACCTCGCACCACTTCAATGTCACCTTGGACGGTCAAATCTAGATAATAGTCCGAAATGACGACTTTGGGTGGATCCTCCCAGTTTTGAGGGATACCCAATGGTGTGGTGGCTTGTCGCGTCCCAACCATTCCGTATAGAGCTTCATGACGAAGTCGCGACGATTGAGGAGTAATTGTGGTTTGCTCCGGGATCTGCGGGGCATCCTGTTTTCGTTGATAAAATGCCAAATCCGTGGGAAGAATGGCGGTTGCACCAAGTGGATCTAGTTGATTGGTCACCATTTTGTGTGGTACGTATCGTGGAACCACCCATGGAATGGAAGGAACTACGTGTAAAACATGTTTTGCACTGGTGGCAACATCTGTTGCAATCTCCAAGGCGGAGAAGGAAGACCCAACGACAGCAACCGTTTGGTCCTCAAAGGCAGCAGACGACTGATAGTCGGAGGAATGTACCACAAAGTCTTGAAGACTGGGGTCAGTAGTCATATCAAAGCCACTCGGATATCGGGGATTCGAAAAGAAGCCAGAAGCTACGACAACACCCTCAAAATCTTTGGAGTGGCTCGTTGCACTGGCCATATCTGTCCAATCCACTCTGTAGCCTCTGTCAGGCAGCGGGGCAACTTTTGTAACTTGGCATTGATACTGAAAGCAGGAAGGATCCAGAAAGTTCTTGGAGTAACTTTCGAGGTAGCTTTCCATATCAGGTACCGTTGGAAAAGTAGGGGACCCCTCTGGCCATGGCCATTCTGAAAATTGACACGTGTGTCTCGAGAGATTGGTTGTCATCCCATCCCACATTTTGGTCCCAAGCGCTTTCCAGGCGCCGCCCAACGTTTTCGTTGCTTCAAAGACACATGGCCTCAACCCTTGTCCGACTAGATGTCGACTTGCAACGAGACCTGCAGGTCCAGCACCAATTACTGCAACTTCCAACATGCTGATACTTCCTCGCGTTCGTACGTTGGCAATTTGCTCCTTCCTCCCTCCTGCCACCGTCCCACATTCTTTGGCGGCCTTGTCGAACCGTTCGACACTGTCCGTTACAGGTTGATGGGAGTGAAGCGGGAAAGACTCGGCGATGACTTGCTGCGGTACGAGTACGAGGATGGTGGTGTTGTATGGAGTGCGTTCTCATCCACAAACATGGCATCTCTGGAGCCGAAAATACCATACAAATGCGCCAGGCAGAATGGGTGAACCTGACTACTATGGAAGCTTTCATAATGGTTTGGTGACGAAAGAGACGTGGAAGGAGAAGCAAGATATAGAATAAAATGCCTTCAACTACAAATTTGTCGTTGGGCCTGTCTTTGATGGAAAATAAATAAGCTGAGGTGATACTGGAGGGGAGACAAGGGCTCTTTTGGAGTTGCACCACCGATTCTATCGCTTCAAGATGAGAGACATTTTCCACGAACAGGCACGACAGTTCACGAACTGGATCGTTCCAGTTGCTGGTTGTTCTTCTCATTGATGCCATCGTCGTTTCTGAGTCCAATTCCTACTACTGTTGGCACACTTTTTCAAAATGGAACAGCAAAATCAACACCACCAACAGCAACGGCAAGGTCACTTCTCGGCCCACCTGACAAATAGACTCAATGATCAAGGTGCCGTACTCATCCAAACAGGAGAATATGACCAGGCCATCGACGTACTAGTCAAAGCCCTCAAAATATGGGAGCAGGTTGCACCAGAAGAGACATGCCAATGCACAAACTGCTCATTAGATGACTGTATCATGGCCAGTCGCCAAGAAGTCTCCCCGTCTTGCGCGTGTATAGCTGGGTCAAAGTGCACTCCCTATGGTTTCGACAGCTTCGTTGACCCCAGTGACGCCGAGGAGAGGTTCATCTATCGAACACCCATCTTTTCCTGTCGACAATGCACGGAACATTCACCTGGAGGTACCCTTACGCTCATTATCATCCTGAACCTTGCCATGGCACATCATTTGAGTGCAATGCAAAGCAGCAACTGTCGTAGACGGCTTCAAAAGGCACTTCAACTCTATGAACTTGCCCATCAACTGATTCAGGAGGATGACTTTGCCAGTCCCCGTGCTACACTCATCATTGCCAACAATGTAGGCGAGATTCATCGCGTGGTACAAAACCACAAGAAGCATGCCATGTGCATGCACATTCTGTTGAGTACCATGATGTTCATGATTGATTGTCACATCCCTGCTACTTCTGTGGAGATGGAAGGATACTTCCGCAATACTTCACAACTAATTTTGCACAACAATTGTGCTGGAGCTGCCTAGGCTCCGAACTTTTTCGACAACTTCAAACACTTTCAATGGCTACGAGAATATAACCTCAGTTTTGAAGATAATGGTTTTCTAGAGCTAAACTCTTTTTCTTGAAGTATAGAGTCCGTCTAGGTAGTATTCATTTATTCCCAAGACGAAGAGGGACTGCTACAGAGGACTGCCAGAACGAATACTACTACAGTACTAGTAGAGTGGCTCAATACTACTACCTAGGTACCGGTAGTCTCTAGTAGAGGTACGTAGTAATGGCTGAAACATACGGGGAGGTACTGTACCTGGTACGGTACTCACATGGAGCTACTAAGAGCTACTAGAATCTATAGGTGGAAAAGTCGAGTAGTTGGACTCGAACTTTCGGTTCCCCTAATGAGTTCACAAACAACATTTCGGTGACAAGGGCTATAACAGAAATATCACTGTCGGTGATTCCTATTGGGGGACACGATGCGAACGCGTGCTGTCGCATGCTTGCAATTATGGGCAGCGGCTTCTGTTTACCCGATAGCTCGTTTCTAAACCTCGCAATAGTGGATTCACTTCACATACTTGTTGGTCTCAGCCGCACTTCCCATCTATACGACTTCCAACAATTATCAGATTAATCATTGAACACAATCCACGTTCTTAATTGAGTGGGTTGAAAATGTTCGGGTTTACCCAACGAGTTCTACAAGGTTTCTGACTGTATACCACCAACATGTCAATTGGTTACATACCCATAAGTTTTGCTTTCAAACTATCGGTGAAAATTGAGTGGTGAAATAGCCCCGGAGTTGTCTGGGAAGTAAATGTCTCGGGTACACTATTAATGACTTCAATTATGGACATGTGTGGTCAGCGCCAAAATTCACTTTTTGGACTGAAACCTCGTCAACTCCGCCCTGATCATCACAATAAAGGGATTGGCCTCTCACACTCCCACACTTGTGTTCCATCTCACAATAAACTACAAAGAACCAGCAAGAAACAATGGACGTTGAATTCCTTTTGGCACGCGATCTTGGACTCCAGGCCGACCATGCAACTGGTTTGCACAAAACCGCCAAGAGGTCCCTGGGCTTGAGTGGACGTCTCAACGATGACGAGCAACAGAAGGTTTTTCTCGAGGCTGTTCGAATCTACGAACAAAAGCCTTCTGACCAACAGCGACGCATGAAGCGTGCTTCAGTGTTGTCTCTTGAATCCAAGGCTGGAAGTGAAAGCACTGCTTCGATTTCTTCGGATGAAGGCTCTGCCAAGGAACACAATCCTGCCTCCGACCCCAAGCGTCGACGCCCAACCAGCAACCTTGCCCACGAGTTGGAACTACGATTCATTGATGCAAAGCGCTTGATCAATGAGGCCAAGGTTTCCCTCGGAGTCTCTGGATATCTTGATGAGGAACAAGAGGAGTTGGTATTTTTGGAGGCTCTCCGAATCTACGAATCCCAACCCCAAGAACAAGCTTCTGCCATGAAGCAAATGAACAAGGAGTTGAATGCCTACAAGAAGAGACCCGATGTTGTGGAGGTCGCTTCTCCCCAAGAGAGTCAATCCAAACATTCGACCCGTCGTCGTGGCTTTTGGGGAGCACGATAAACAACCTGGACTACTCGTTTTGTCCTTGTGTGGGAATATGGTTCTTGTTGTTGGAAGAAGGGAAATCCAATACATACCAAAAGGCTATTAGGATCCTCTAGATAAGGGGAACATGTACTTTTGCAATCAAAAACTTGGACATCATGGTTCCATTAGTTCATTATTATTTGTAAATGTAAATCACTGGTAATTTCAATAGTATTCTGTTTTACTCGTACTACACTAGCATCATTGACTCTGGCTTCTTGCTAGCTTGAGCATTATTTCTTGACATCAGTGAGGTTGCATGGATCTGCTGTAGTACCGAATAAGATATTCCTTTGTGTGTTTCTCAGTGTTTGAGACAGGGACCAATAGAACATCCACGAAGCTACTCGCATGCGGCAATTGTATCAATGCTACCTTTTTATGATAATGGGGTTAAAAAAGACTGTTTCTCATCGTACTTCCACGTGGTATTCTTTCGATAGCAGCGTCTGTCACTGTACACGTTTCTGGTGTCGAAGAAGACCGAAACCACAACAAGGGTACTCGTAGATCCACCATCAGTAGCATCAGCCACAAAGCCATCATGATGAGACAGTGGAGACATTGCATTACTCAAATCGAGAGGTTTCCAGCCTCCTTTCTCCGTACCAAGCCATCATGGAGCCATGCTTCGAAATTCTACAATTCAACGTTGGCGCTGCAACAGCTACGACAAAGATCGCAGCGAACAATCAACGCAGTGGGGGCTTCTAGCCTGAACCGTACAACAATGCCTGCTCAATTCCGCTCCTTCCATACAGAGTCCGATTATCACAACTGTGCCGATGAGGCATTGGAGAATATCCAGGATGCAGTAGAAGAGGCCTTGGAGGACAACGGTATTCCAGAGTTCGAAGTGGTCTTCGCCAACGGAGTCCTCACCATGGTGTTCCCTCCCCATGGAACCTGGGTGATCAACAAGCAGACTCCTAATCAACAAATTTGGTGGTCCAGCCCCCTTAGTGGCCCAAGGCGATATGAATATGAAGACGATGATTGGGTTTTCACTCGTGATGAATCACATTCCATGACCTTGAACCAGGCGTTGAAGCAGGAAATTCAACAAATTTATAATGTCGAAGTGGACCTGTAGGTGCAATTAACAAATATCAGAATGTAATGATTTTCGTATCTTTATAGTATCCAATGTTTCCATGAGAAACAACAAAAATGCCATCCAATCACCATCGTGCATTACTATTTCCCTTGCTGTTTCACTTCCCTCACCCAACTCAACACGCTAGGCATGACGGTAGTGAGACGGCGCATCGTCCGACCCCCAACCACTTACTAAGGATTGTCATGAAGTTTGGGAGAGTCTGACTACAAAAATCGTGGGGGGTCTCTGGTATTGATGGCTACAGCTACACAAAGAAAAAGATGTGAATAATGTTGAAATGTATTCTATAGTAGTCTAGTTTGTATGATTGCAGTGGTACAGTGTTGTAGTTTCATGCATTGAGCGAGTCTCAGTTCCCCTTATTTCCCCAACCTCTAGTGTAGGCTTTTATGCATGGGAGCGGAACAAACTGAAACCTCTCGTTCGGTGGCTGGTATGGGATGACGCCACACTGCTGCATTCATCTTCAGAATGCACCGAATGTGCTGAGTGCTTCATTGACTCGAAGTCCATGTTCATCTGTTGCATGGATGATCGCTCTTGGGCAGATTTGGCGTAAAAGATGCGCTCGGCCTCTTGGTGCAAAGCTGGGAGTTGCTCTGCTGAGGGATATCCTTGAATTCCCATTGCAATTTTTGCTTCCGAGGCGATGATGCGCGCATCGATGAATCGAACATTGAGTTCTCGGGTGAGGATGCTTTCGATGGTAGACATGACAATGTTTCGGTGTAGGTGTGTGTATAGGCGTTGGCAATGCGGAAGCTTTGGATTTTGTGAGGAAAGTGTGTTGTTGTTGTGGAGACGATGGGGATTGGGTTTTGAAAGTGGGATTCCGGGTCTGTGAAGTGTTAGCGTTCTGCTCGTGAAAAGCTGTGTGCTGTGATATTATGCCTTCGTGGTTTCTCGCGGAGGCAAACTCCTCCGCTACCCGTAAAACCCATCATGGAGAGAATGACCAGCGATATTATGGTGACGCTACCTCTTATGTAAAACGACGAAAAGGCATTTGTCGTGGTCTCACGTGGGGATTATGAGCACAGTGATATTGGAAAACGTCTGCAGTCGATGTGACACCGTCTCATGACTTGTTGAACCGTACTATGCTCGTAGTGTAGCAAAGCACGCGTCATTGGAGACCGCGCCTTACCAAAAACCAGGACCACAGCTCGTGGTTTCTACACGCATTTTCCCCGCAGTCATAACCACTCCAATGGTGGATTTCGGGCAAACAAGCGCGAGACAAATCGGTCTGCTCACAAAATTCCATTTCCAAAAGACACCACCAAAGCCACAAACTAAATCAATATGTCTACCATCGAAAGCATCCTCACCCGAGAACTCAATGTTCGATTCATTGACGCCCGTATCATCGCTTCTGAAGCCAAAGTTGCCTTGGGAATTCAAGGATATCCCTCTGCCGAGCAACTCCCTGCATTGCACCAAGAGGCCGAGCGCATCTTTTACGCCAAGTCTACCCAAGAACGATCGTCGATGCAACAGATGAACATGGACTTTGAGTCAATGAAGCAAACTTCTACTCACTCTTCTACTGACGATGAAGTGAGTGTTACATCTTCACTTGCGAGTCGCCGGTCACGAGGAGGATTTAGTTTGTTCCGATCCTCTCACGTGGCATAAGCGACGGCACAGGAAGACGCACAATTTTGATACACCCCACACAATACAGATAGAAAGAGTACACACCCCAATAGTTCGATCAATTTTTCACTCTTGACATCATTTAGTTCACTTGCCGATAGAAAGGTATTGCTCTGAAAATTATCTCATTTGAGTGAGTATGCCGCGAGATCCAATTCCGCTGGCTCGCAAAGAAGTGTAGAAGGATGTTCCGACTTCAGCGTAGTATCTGGGTGAAGTCAAACAGAGATATTAAGGCAAGGACTCCTACATTGTTGCGCACAACCTACTTAGTACCAGATCTCATACTTGTAAATGCTGTTCTATGCTCTATTTTTATTGGTTTGTATTGTAGAAATAATGTGTTTGCCCCCGAGACCCAACGTCTATTGTGCATGTGAACGGAACAAACTGAATCCTCTCGTTCGGTGGCTGGTATGGGATGACGCCACACTGTATTCATCTTCAGAATGTACCGAATGTGCTGAGTGCTTCATTGACTCGAAGTCCATGTTCATCTGTTGCATCAGTGATCGGTCTTGAGCGGACTTGGCGTAAAAGATGCGCTCGGCCTCTTGGTGCAGGGCTGGAAGTTGCTCGGAAGAGGGATATCCTTGTATTCCCAATGCAATTTTGGCTTCGGAAGCGATGGTACGGGCGTCAATGAATCGAACATTGAGTTCTCGAGTGAGGATGCTTTCGATGGTCGACATTGTCTCTGTTTTTCTGTGGTGCTTGTAGCGTAGTGCAATGCAAATTGTGAGCATTGCATTTTGTTTCTCGTCGGAAGCGCGAGCAGTGGCAGCAGGAGGTACTCGTAGTCGGGATTCGGGTTGTTGTTGGAAACGGAGGAGGTTAGCGTTCCGCTCGTGAAGAAATTGCCCTACTTAGGAGAGCACTGTGTTGCGTCGCTATCGCACTTCCTCCCTGATTAACTGTGGATTTGATCCGAAAGCCCAAAGAACGGACAAATCGCATTTTCTTAAATGCTTTCGAAATCACTTAACCGGAAGGTAAGAAAGGCACCTGTCACGAGTTCACTCCTTATAAACAAGTGCGTCAGATGCAGTGGTCGGTGGCGCTTGCTGCTGTTGGTGAGAAAGCATCTCATGACTTTTTGAATGGTGTCGAGGCACAACGCAATACCACTTTCTACTAAGTGGCCGCGCCCCACCAAAACGAGAACCGTTCTTCGTAGCGTCGCTCACAATGGTTTCCCCGAACCCGTAAAACCACCATACTGCCTTTCGGAATACCCAGAAACTGAGACAAAACCATTAGTCTCACAATATCACAATTTGAACAACGAACACTACAGCCAACGTTATAACAAATCAAAACAACATGTCTACCATCGAAAGCATCCTCACCCGAGAACTCAATGTTCGATTCATTGACGCCCGTATCATCGCTTCTGAAGCCAAAGTTGCCTTGGGAATTCAAGGATATCCCTCTGCCGAGCAACTCCCTGCATTGCACCAAGAGGCCGAGCGCATCTTTTACGCCAAGTCTACCCAAGAGCGATCATCGATGCAACAGATGAACATGGACTTCGAGTCAATGAAGCAGACGTCTACTCATTCTTCAACAGACGATGAAGTGAGTGTTACATCATCACTTGCGAGTCGCCGATCACGAGGAGGACGATTCAGTTTGTTCCGATCCTCCCATGCGGCATAAGCGAAGGTGGAACCCTTTCCACCACCAAAACAATTTTGATTCTCAACGACATTTGCAAATAGACAATTTAATGAATAACAACTTCAGTCTATCATCTCATTCCCTGGATAGCAGTCCTAGTACATTCCAAGTTGTGGTAGCAACTCCAATTTCCTTGGGCAAGCCATCACGAAACGAAGTCATATTAATACAATCGCACCAAAGAGTTGTGAATATAGGTCATGGCTAGTATTTTAGTATTTTATGGTTGTGGACTGGTATAACTCCCAAGGAGCCAAGCAGCTAGAAGTCGTGAATCAAAAGAAGATGTTGTTGTTTGGTGCGTTTCGGGTGTTTGTGAGGTCGTCTGCGCGAAAGGGAAGCGACACATTGCTTAATCATCAATGAGATCATCCAAATCGTCATCATCCCAATCATCATCGTCGCCAGCATCCGAAGAGGTGGTATTGGCTACAAACGAGTTGGTAGTAGTAGCTGCCGAAGCAATGGGAGCTGGTGCTGTGAATTTGGGGGCAGCCATAAATGATGCTGGTGCTGGTGTGGGTGCGGGTGGCTTGGCAGCAATGGTAGGAGCCGCACCAGCCGCTCCAGCCCAACGACTGCCTCCACCAATCGCAGCAGCAGTAGCAGTCGTTGGTTTCGGTTTGGGAGCCGAAAAAGGAGCCGGAGCAGCATGAGAAAATTCAGGCTTGGCAGACAATCCCATGGAAGCAAAGATATCATCTTCGGCAGAAGCCACAGGTTTCTTGGGAGGCGCCGGTGCCCTTGCAATCTTGGGACCTAGACTGGTAATGGCCATACCGCCACCCAAAGCCCCGAAACTATCTGCTGTGACAGCTGCCATGGTGGGAGCAGGAGGAGCCGTCGCTGGTGCCTTGGCAATCATGGGTGGTGGGGGAGTCGGCGTGGCAGGAGACGGTTTGTTGGACAAGGAAAGACCAGGCGATGGCGCGTGGAAACTGGAACCCGACGCAGTCCTGTTGGAAGTATTGACTGCGGGAGCCTTGGGCAATGGAGGAATGCCCATTCCAGTGCTACCACCAGACGTCGAAAGCATAGAATTACTACTGATGGGATGCCCCTTGGAAGCACTGGTCGTACGCACAGGCGTCGAAGTTGGCTTGTGCAAAAGAGGTCCAGGAGACGACACCATTTTGGGAGCTCCACCAGACAAAGGAGGTCCACCACCAAGTTTGTTGTTATTGTTGCTGTTGGGAGATGAACGACGCTTATGGACACTGGAATCATCATGGGAGGAAGTCATTTCAAAGCCACCCTTGTCACCATCATCGTCGTCGCCCCAACCCCATTCTTCATCTTCCACATCATCCACAGCACTGCAAAAAATTTACAACACAAATATTGCCAGTGAGTCATTCAAACCATCAAACCAACCAACCATCAACACAACACAATATAACGTACACTTCTTGATACTTGACGGGTTTTCCGGACGAAGACAAACTCCCAAAATTTCCCATACCAGGTCCAGGATGGGATTTGGCCGAGACATTGGTACGTTGTTTGTACGCCACACCAGCCGCCACCAACACAACACCCACACCAACAAACACCAACAGAGTGGAAAAAGAGGATGATTCATCATCCCCATTTCCACCAGTATTATTGGTAGGTTGCAAGTCATTGTTGGATGACTCTTGTTGTTGTTGTTCGGCTCCGCCATCATTGTTGGTTTCCGCACCACTGGTGTTTCCATCATTGTTATTGTTGTTCTCTGGCGTCGTATCATTGTCCACATTCTCGCCTCCAGCATTAGTATTGGCATTGGAATTGCCGTCTTCGGGGTTGGTTTCGGAATTTCCTTCGCTTTCCGAGTTGTTGGCAGCCTCTCCTCCACTGGGATCGCCCTCACCATTGCCATCGTCATTCTGAGCGGCACCATTGCCATTTCCCTCACCATCGCCGTCTCCATTACCATCACCATTACCATCACCCTCTTCTCCCTTCTTGTCACCCCCTTCTGTTTCAGAATCCGTTCCTTGTTGTTCTTGTTGTTCTTGGGTAGTAGTAGTAGACGAAGAAGAAGATTCACTACATTCATCTTCCCCATCCCGATCGGCAATACTGACTTTGGTAACCTTGTTACAAGTCTTTTCCTCCTTTTCCCAAGCACACGTGTTGGGATCATCATCACTATATTTCAAGGCAATTTGTTGACAGGCTTGACACGAATCGGCTTGAGTACAATGCAAATGAGCATTGTTGTTGTTATCGTTGTTGGTAGTATCTTCCCCTCCATTGTCTGGATTCGTATTGTCTTTATCTCCATCTGCATCTCCGTCGGTACCCTTGGAGGATTCATCATTAGCAGCTGCAGCAACAGATCCATCACCATCTTCTGGATTCTCAGCCACAATTGTACTGACTTGTAGCAATACAAGCAATACAATCAGCAACAAGATGCGGATGCGAGAACGACTGCTCCTCCGTTGTTGTTGTTTCATGGTCTTATATGTTGTGTTTTCTTTTCAATTTGTGTTTTTACACCAGGAGATTCCAATGTTATTTGTTGGAAACAACAGCTACTACGAATAAGGTACCGTGCCACAAAAAGAAAGACAACAACCTCCTTGTGGTGTTGTTGGCTGGATCCTACCGTAATAAAAATACGAATCAGGATGCATAGGCACAACGGCAAGAGGTGGTGCGAACGCCCAGCCGCATTTCGGGACTCCAACACGATTGAAGAATCTATACACAACAGGTGCCTGTGCTCCTCCAATGGACGGTGAGCACAACCCGCCAAGCTTGGATCATCATTGCGTTGGTGCCGTAATAATCAATAGCTACTCGTTGTTGCTTGTGCTCTAGCTAGCTAGCAACAACAACAACAATACTATAACGATGGCTTCTGAAACAACCACCGAGGAAGTTGCTGTTGTTCCTCCTCCCCAAGAAATCTTTCATTTGGAATTGCACGCTTGGTTGGAAACCCAACAGGCCTCACATGGAGTCCGCCATGACGACTTTGCGCAGTATCATGCCTATTGTACACGTCGATTGGCAAGATTGAGTCATCATCCTGCCGCCAAGAAACATTTGGTTTGTAGTCCCAAATTTGCGACTGTCAAAGCGGAATCATCTGCGAAACCTCACCGCAACTCGTATAGTTCTCGTTTGGTAGATACGTTGCAAGAAGATCCAGAGGATACTGCTACAAGTACTCTGCCGGTTCCTCATATCAACGTTCTTTGGTATCTCTTGGTATTGGCCGAACGTTCTTGGGCACAAGCCCATGAATTGCAAAAGCAACAAAAACGTCGGCAACAAGTCCTTTCGAAACTCAAGCGTGCCAAGAATTGGGCTGCGCTCTTGTATTCCAAGGCACAACGGTGTTGTGATGCCGAATCCATTCTCGAATGTCAAGCCTATGCCAGTTGGATGCATGCCAATTATGCTCTAGAAAAGTTGGACTATCAGGTATGTTGTGTTACGTTGGGAATGATGCTGATGATGCTGATGCTAATGATAGATTGTATGATTGTTGTTGATGATTTGAATTGTTTCTTTGATCTTGTTGATCATCATCATTTTCTCTCACACAACACACACATTTGTTTCCTTTGGCTTCTTTTTTTAGACGGCTGGTACGGAATATGCCAAATACATGTCCTTGTGTTATCAACTTTGTCATCACGAAGGGGAGAGTAACAACAACAATGGAAAAGGCAACAACAACAATGAGGAGGAGGAACAAGACAAGAATGCGCAACAATTGGAACGTCATGATTTGTTTGTTTCTCGTGCCGATACTGTTGTACGTCCCTTGTTTCGGTTTTGTCAATACGAACTCAAACAATCAGGACAACCATTGGTAGAAGAACCTCGATTGTCTTCCAATGCTACTGGAACTACTGCTACGGAAAAGGAATCGGTCATTGTATTTCGAGGCAAAGAACTTGTGTTGGATTCCAAAGAATTGCGAGTACAAATGCTCAAGTATCAATCTATGCAACAAGAGCTTCAAGAGCGTCATGCTACTGCTGCTGCCGCGTCTGCAACGACTACCGAGGCAGAGGCCATGGCCACTAGTGCTACTGAAGATGAAACTAGTTTTATCAACTTATTGTCGGTTTTGGATGACGCCCTCGAAGTTATCCAAACACTCATTGGAACCTTGGAACAATCCCAAGTCATGGGACCTGCCGTCCAAGCCAAACTCCAACAATACCAGTTGTGGAAGGGATATTTGCAATCGCAAAAGACACAATTGGTCATGGAACATACCTCTTGTCTTTTGGGAGAGATTCAAGGGCACGCCGAGCGTGTCCATGTCTACGATGCCTTGATACAACATGCCAAGAGTTTGTTGGAACTCCCTCGACCTGCGGGAGCTGGAGATGAGGAAGAAGATGAGTTTGCACTTCAAGCGCAAGCCAACATTTTGCGATTGAGGGCTTGCAAGACCTACCATATGGCATGGTACTATTATCAAAAGCCCAAGAATTACAAGGCGGCGTTTGCGCTATTGGAACAGGCAACGAGTCTGACCAAACGAGCATTGGAAGAAATTGCTGCTTGTGACGAAGACATGCCCCATGCCGAAGAGTACATGAAAGAGCTAGAGGAATTGCCATTGGCAAGTCTAAAGGCTGTCATTTTCGCGGCTTGGCATGCCCAAGAAGCAAAGAAGCGAGGTATGATTGGGAATCAATCCACCTCTGGCAACCGACGCTGTGATACCAACCGCCCCTTGCTCCTTCGGTTGCAAGACGATGATGCTGGAAGCACACTTGCGGGTGCTCTTGAGCCTATTCCCATGCCTTGCAAACCTGTATTCTATGATCTTGCCTATGATATGGCACTCGATACTACCAATAGTTTGGATGTCATTGAAGATTTTGTCAAGGAAAATACGGTGCAGCCTGAACCCGAACCATCGACTGCCTCCAAGGGTGGTGTGTTTGGCTGGTTGACTGGCTCTGCGTAATCAGAATAGTACTAAACATGGAGTAACAAAAATAATAGTAGAGTGATGTAGTTGCCTACTGTGGCCCATGATCCATTCTTTTGTGGTGCTTCCTTGAAGGGACATCCATCAAGACTACTAACGCTTGGGATCACCCGCAAGGGAATATCTTTCGATGCCTTTGTCCTTACGACCCTGCTAATAGAGAGAAAAGAGTGAAAACTTCCCAGCATTTCCCAAACCTTCCTTGCTTCCCCACCAGGTTGCCTCCCCAACAAACCCAGGCCTTTTTTGACTTCAAATTTCTTCATGGCAACGCATTTCCAAATTGATCCGATTTGATCTGTTTTGTCTATAGCCAGGGGTTGAGATCGTCGTAATAATCGCACGCCAATAAAGCCATTTTTGGAGGGGCGCAACACGAAGATATTTGTACTCGTACGACACGACAACAGTGAAGACTGAATAATAATAATGTGATGTTGTGGTACTCGTGGTGATGTTGCAGTTGTAGCTAAGGATGATGTGCCATTTCTGCTATGACTCTCTTGCATTTTCAACCCGTGCACTAACTCCGGGCAACCGTCGCATTTCACACTATCATTGATATTTTGTGAGAGCTGGAGAGTCCGATTGACTTTATGAATTGAGTACCACCATGATCGTAAAGACGTGGCTCTGCTTTTCTCACTCCTTAAGCACACGTTTTCTCCAACCAACATGCAGAAGGACACCATCACAAGAATACTTAAGGAGAAACTTTACTGGTTCTAGGCATTCAGGCAATATTATCAGAGGAAGATTCGATTGACTACGAGTAGCATCGTGACAGGCGCATCGAAATTCTGAAGGATTCTAAAAGAAGCCATATTATCAAAACGAAATCCCGATATGTCGGGATGGCACCAACTTAGAATTCAAGTCTTGCCCTCAAATCCTTTGAAATGTATATGCCTTTGTCGCATTGGCGCGGGAAATCTATTGCTTTCGGGTGTCGTGCTGGTTATCTTCTTCGTAAAAACGAACGGAAGTCTACTGTTGATTCACAATCACAACCTCCCACAATTTCAGAAAAGACAAATTCTGATATCTTCTCTTTGTATCAACTCCAAGTCAAAAGCCACATACAATGACCATTGAGGGATTCCTTGTCCGAGAACTTGATATTACCTTTCTTGATGCTCGATCTATCACCAATGAAGCCAAGGTAGCCTTGGGCATTGAGGGATATCCTTCCAGTGATCAATATCAAACTCTTCAGGACGAAGCGCTTCGTTTGTTCCAAGGACGTCCAGAGAATGAAAAGATGGCCATGAGGAAAAGAAACTGGGATATGGAAGCTGCCAAGATTTCTTCTGGATCTTTGTCTCTGTCACACACCAGGGATGCAGGAAACTCTGAAGGTTCCGAGGCCTCCGACGACATTTCCATGTTGAGCAGCCACCGCTCCCGTTCTGAGCACAAAACTATGGGTCGACGAATGAAGGACCTCCTTTCTGTGAGCAGACATTAGACTACTGGGAGCCTCAAACCCATTCCTTTTAGATTATGTACATTGCTAACCACTAGCCAAGTTTAGATCAGTACTGTACTTCATAGCTCGTTCGTACCACAATTAACACACGAAATTTTATTTTTGTTGGTTCCCAGCAGTGTTTTCAGTGGTTTTGCAGGGAGTCATTCTCTCATATTTGCTCAACAACAGACTGGTGTATCTTCGCGAACAGAATCACACCCAAGGTTAAAGTTTTTTACACTAGCTGAAGACTTCCTACTCTTGGAGTCCATTTTCTAACCTTCCACCCCACAAGTTGTTTCATAGACAACGGATTCGACTTGAATATCTCCAAAACTTCTTCCATGGAGGGTGAAGCCAATAGCAATACAAGCCTCGATGCATCGTCACAACTTCCTGATGCGATACAATAGTCCGAACATCGGAGAGAGATCACCCAATCATCATGATATTTCCAGTCTGTCTCGTCAATCTCGCTCGATTGCGTCATTATTTGTCCTTCCACAAGAAACCATGATTCCAAAGGTCGAGGCAACGAGCGGAACACCTTCCGTTCCAACTCATACCACAATTCCTTCCCGTGGACAATCGGACTGGGTCGGTTGACTTGAAAGCCACAAGAAACGTAAAAACCCAGCAAATGACTCTTTGCCAATAGGATGAGGGATTGGATACTACCATCTGTGTTTTGGCGCTCCACGTGTGCCAGATATTCCTTCATCATGGCCGATGCGATTCCTCGCCTCCTATAGGATTCGTGGACAACGACAGAGTGGACGGCCAAGTAAGGCCCATCAGGTACGTGAGTTGACATACTTTCCTCTTCAAAGGTGTCACATCGTGTAGAACAAATGAATCCAATAATGCCGTCCTCTTCTGTGACTGCACACAAAAAATACTGCCCTGCCTCTGTCAGCCGATATTTCAATTTGTCCAAAGTGGCCGCCTCATCTTCAGGATAAGAAGCCTCTTCGATAGCAAAGCAAGCAGGGATCTCTTCCGGAGTGGGTGTTCTGTATGACGGCAAATTGGATACTGTCGTTGACATGTTGGTGATGGGAGGGGTGTGATGCGAGCCGTTGAAGTGTCAAGAAGTAGAAGAGGGACGAGGGCGTTATGGATTTGAGCCTGGGAAGGAGTCACATGATTCAAATCTGTCCGGGCAAACAACAACTGCGATGACCTGATGATGAACAATCTGGATAGCCAACTACAAACAAGAACCATGGCTGTCTATTTTTGACAAACCAACGCAAACACCAACGCAAACACCAACGCAAACACCAACCCACCAATCTACCAGTAGTTCTTCAAGTACTTGAAAAAATAATAACCAGGTTGCATCTAGTAATATTGCGAATGACTGTACTTGTTGACAAATCTTCGGTACTTTTGAGGAAGATCTCCAGAAATGTGCTCCAACAAAGGGGCGAATTCAGGTCCATTGGAAGGTTCATGGACTTGCTTCAAGGCCTCAATAACATCAGCATTGACAACTCCCAGTTGTGAAGCATGTGCCCAGAAAGTAACACTCATGTTTCCCTTGACTCTCGAGGCGGGGAACGACTTGTCAATAATTTGCAACATGTAAGCGATAGTGGCAGCGTTGCGGGGTAGGTGGAGGGAATGTGTCAAGTGGTTGTACAAGGTGAACGAATGGGAAATAGCCTCATCCCGAGTCTTCTCATCTGGTTGGGCACTCTTGGCGATTCCTCGCAAAGCAGCGTTGTACGTAACATGTGTGGGGAGGGTGTAGGTGTTGCTTCCCTTGTCAGTATCATTGGCTTCCAACACTTGAGAAGCAACATTGAAGTATTCTGAAGGAGAGGCAGTACCAACACAAGCCATACCATCCAATAGGGTTTCATAGAGCTTGGAAGTTGCTCCAGGAGCTGCAAAATCCAATTCAGCCTTGGCAGCAGCTTCAGTCTCTTCTTCTACAGCTTCTTGAGAGAGTTCACGACGCATATCCAAGTACATTTCTCCTTCCTTTTGCATTCTGGACACTAGTTGTTGCATGGATGTGATGGCATCGGCAGCATTAGCAGCAGACTCTGGGGAAAGCGAATAGAGACTACCGGGAATTCCAGCAGAATGTCCCATTTGGAGGTACTCCACCTTCTTAATTGTCGAATAAGCAGCATCATACGCTTCTTCCATACTAGCCTCCTTGGTAGCCAAACCACCATAGAGTTTTCCCACAGGAGTAGCAAGGAGTTTCTCTGTTTCCTGTTGCAGTTCGGCTTGATCCAAACAAACCCGAGGAGGCTGCTTGATGGAATGTCGCAAAGGAAGCTCTACAGAAGCAGCGGCAGCAGCAGTGCTGTTCCATCGTTTTGTTGCCAATTGGCGGGTAAGACGAGCTAGTTGAACACTCTGCATGGTGATCGTCCGTAGTTGCTGTAAGAGAGGTTGATGGCAGCACTGGTGTATCTTCCTTTCGGGGGGCCGAGCGACACATGTGTGGCAAGCGAACTGACATCCATTGAATCTCAGCCGTCGATTCCTACTCGAAAGTTGATTGGCCCATTCTATCACGAGTCCTTCCAGTCTCGTGACAGCTTGTTGCGTACAGTAGTACAGACGAAGGTGGTATGTTGTAGTCTTTTGCAAGGTATGAGAAATGGGTATGAATTGCAAGGAAACAGAGTACTGTACGACGTCAGACCCACTCCCATCGATCAGCAGCTGCTGGTCGTCCTTTCCTACATTGAATGACAGTAGTAGCGGAAACAACCTCTGGTTTCTTCAATTAGTGATGCCACACGTTTCAATTGTGAAAGCGACGAATGTCGGCACGCAAACAGTACCCGAGCCAACCATTACCATCTGGTTCGACTGCGGAACAGATTTGAGATACCGCAGAAGAGGTACTTCTGGAATCTCGTGACGAACTTCCTGACGAGGCAGAAGAAGAAGCACTAAGGACAACAGGCGACATGGTCAACTGCTCAGATCGCCCAAAGTAGTACTAGTATCTTTTAACCTTCCTCATTGTTTGTGGGATCTTTTCCCCAATCCACGTGACACTGCCCTCCATCGTTCTTGTTGTGGTTTCTATTGGTAGTATCGCAACAACGGTCATCCGCACCAGTTCTTTCAATCAACAACAACAACAACAACAACAACAACAACAACAACAAACATCACATTGCTCTTTCCAATACCATTCTAGTAGAGTGGTACTATGGCCTTATTGGTGGACACTAGTAGGGTAGGTTCTTTCCCAAAGTAGTGTTGTTGAGTGAAGCCGACAGCGTACAGTACCAGTGCTGTCCTCGCAGTTCTTGTAGTAGTAGCATGGGTGCACTGTGCACTCGTACTGCTTTACTAGAGTATGCCAATACTATTTATATGGACAGTGCATGATCATTTTTCATTATTTTTATCATCGTGAAACGAGTTCTACTGGTATACGCCAATAGTAGCAGTTTTTGGTCGTAATCATCGTTTGTCGTCGATGTTTGACCACCACACCCATCAAAACCAGTGTATCAATATTATTTTATTTATTACGTTGGGTCAATATGTTGAATCTGATCGGTAGTCGGGTTGAATCTTCAAGTTTTGTGATCGATAGTTGTTTGAGTTGCGGAGGAGGTTGCTGCCGACTGCCGACCGGTGGTGGGTATAGAACTTCCGATAGAGTTGCTTGCAGTATCGGATAATTGTCGACTGCACGCTTTATTACTATCCCTTTCTTGTCGAAAGCATTGCCTCTTTATGCCGCTGGCAGTGCTATGATGGCGCACTCGTCTTCGCCTCCCTCGAACTTTCCGACCCTTTCCAACAACCTACTACTGGGACCAACGGTATGCCGAACAAGAACAGGTAGATGTGTACAATGTCTCAGTACGTTATCGCATGGCGACCCTTCACAAGCGCAAGGACTCGCTTGGCCCGGCTCGTGAAACTTTATATGATGGGAAGACCGCGCTGGAATTTCCACCTGGCAGTTGCTTGCCCTGCTCCTGATTCTCCGGAACTTTTGCAAGACATGGCGAATTGACGAATAACACTTGTTTTGGAGCGGTACTCGTGTTAAATGTCAGCGTTATTCACCCACCACTCGGGGTATTATGGATCGAGTGCGGACATGATTAATATGCAGTAGTGGTGTACCAGACCGACCCATTGTCATCTAAAGAATAATGGCGTTCTTCCACCTCCACAGCAGTCACATTCCCAGTTTTCTGAAAAAATTTGCAGATCCTGTCCTGTTGTAGTACAGGCTGAATGAATACTACACACTCACGGGAAAAGTTTTATGGTTGCCTCGAAGGCCCACAAGAATGCTTCCTTGGGCGCAAACGTTCATAATTTCTATTGGCCGTTGCCGGCATCTGCCATAGAGCCAACGCACAAGAAGTACTACTAACCATGAATCTCACCAGTGCCTACTACGAGAACTACGACAAGATGATACAGTCCGCTGCGGGACGGGAGGAGTTCCTCTCGGCTGCAGCCAAGGCGATTGGATTGCCGCCATGGGAGCAGCAGCACCGCGCCGAGATCCACCATACTAGTACTACTCCAGCAGGAAAAACTAGTACGGTTGAAACGGAAACCGAACAAGACAAGGAAGATGATATGGTGGTTGTGGATGACTACAACACGCTCATGATTCTAGGTGGGAGCAACAATAACTTGTTGACCGATCAAGATCTAGTAGTCCGTGCTGGCACAGATGACTCCACCACGGACGATGTTTCGTCCTGTTTGGAAAAGTTTCTATTGGAAGACCACGAACGGGAACTCCTCCTTGAACGAGAACAACAAGAAGAATGCATAGTAACTGGTGCTTCTACTTCAGAACGAAATCATGCTACACTGCAAGACGACTCCTTTCTCCTAGCTTCTACAAGCGAGGACATGATCTTGACGATGGAAGAGGAGGACGATAATCGTGAACAAAGCACCAAAGAAGCGCCATTTTGCTCTTCTTTTCATGATCTTCCATCGCCTCCTATCGCCATGCGCAAGACTTCCTTTGTCATTGAGCTGGATGAAGATGAGAACCCCACCACCAAGCATCATGACGATGATGATGATCTCTCGCTACTCCAAGATGCTCTACTTTTGCCATCCCAAGACGAAGACGATTGCAATAATCATCGTTCTGCTTCCTCTTGGATCCTTTCCCAAGTTCTTACTTCCCCTGTGGCACCAGTCAAACAGGAGGAAGATGATACCATGGCTCCTGCCCGTGTGACTCCGTTGCCCATTGCACCTGTGAGTCGAATGAGCTCTTTCTTCTCTCCTCATCTCAAGAAGGAGGAGGAGGAGGAGGACCAACATTCCCTCTGTAGCATGATGGAAGATAGTATGGAAGGTTTCTTCCCGGACAATCATTGTGACACTGGCAGCACTACGTTTGCTCGGGGTCCTCCCCCCTACTTTCCGACCCCTGATGTTGTTTTCAGTTGCAGGAATCCCAGTATGAACAACGCGGAGGAAGACAAGCCGGAGGACGATGAGGAAGGCGAGCGTCCTTCTTCTAGTAACACATGGAAAGTTCTCGATTTTGATGTGGCTTTGCCCAAGAAGAAGAAGCCAAGGAAGATGGAAGAGGTACAAGAGTTGGGATCTTCTGCCATCTCTTCCCCCAACAGTCCTCCAAGAAGTACTGATGCCCTTGTCCTCCTCGAGGAGGACGAGATCGAAGAAGACGATCTGGTGGAGCCGACTGCAGCAGCTCCACCAACTATTGCTATCAACGCTACTACTGCAACTACGATTACTACAGCTACTACTACCAAGAAGAACAATCGTCCCAAGTTTCGACTAGATCACAGTACTACGTGGTCATATCGCTACCAAGCTGCCAAAGCCTACGCTTTGAAACATGGCCATTGTTTGATTCCGCATTCCCATTCGGACAAGCCCTTGGCCCAATGGGCCAAACGTCAGCGGTTTCAGCATTCTATTTACCTTCAACATCGAAACCGAACAAGGGAATCAGATAAAGAAAGAGATGAACAAGAAAGCGGCAGCAATGTAGGCTGCCATTTGACCGACGAACGCGTGCAGCTCCTCAACGAGATTGGTTTTGTTTGGGATATCCAAACAACCACTTGGATGCATCACTACAGGGAATTGATTGCATTCAAGCAGGAGTTCGGGAGTCCTGACGTTCCTACCAACTACAACGTCAAGCCCAAGTTGGGGAATTGGGTCAAGTCACAAAGGCGCCAGTACAATGTGGGCAAGATGACTCCAAGTCGCATTCAAATGCTGGAGCAAATCGGCTTCAAGTGGAAGGCAGATCGCACTATCATGCCGATCAAGAAGAGGACAGCCAACAAAAAACAAAAGTTTGTGCTTCACAAGAAGAATTAATCGGGATATTTCTTCTTGTTGGTAGCCACCACTGGGGATTGGGGAAGGGGATAACAAGATTTGCAACTACAAGAGCTACAACATCGACAGCCGCTGTTGCTGCTCTAGGGGATTTTTTGGGGTGCTGGGGTCAAGACAACAAGTATTTAAACTTATCATAATCATAGTCAGCCAATTTTCAAAGCAAACCAGTCTCTTTCATGCCCTTGAACACAGGACACCTCCATCGTGACGAACGCCGCGGAGCCACAAGGAACGAGAGGGCGTGAAAAAAAAAAGCAGCGCCACAGATTCATCGCCCGCCTCGCGGACAGGGAGGAGGGAGAATCGTAGCCGTCCATCATCTATCATCTCTCAAGGCGAAGGACGAAGACTACTGGTACTTATACGTAAATTACGAGAACTGCACTGCAAAAAAGAAGAACTTGAACAAAAGTGCCGTGCGCTGTCGTGGCAGTTCCTGTCGTTCACCCACTTCGACATTGAAGTGCTCAAGACACTGAAAGATTCATGCCCGAATGGAACGGGAAAGTGTCAGTCTTCTACGAGGCTTGTATAATGACGCTTTTTGTTCATTCACGACCAGCGAAAATGTCCTGATCGTTGTCCCTGGACCCTGCGCAAGTTTCCGGGTCCCTAACTTACCCGGCATATTTTTTTGTATATGTATACATATATACTACAATAGAAAGTACGTTCATATGTATCCCCCCTTAAAAAACCTTTTTTTTAAATAGGGGAGTCCCCTATTCATAACTTTTTGAATTGGGGGTATCCAAACTGCTCGATCTCGGGATCTCTTGGGCAATCTCGGTCAATCTCGGTCAATCTCGGGCAATCTTCGACGAACCCGGGCAAACTCCGACAAACTTCGACGCACCCGGGCAAACTCGGGCACATTCAGGAAAACTCAGTAATACTTGGAGGTAACAATGAGTTCTCTCTACTCTTACTACTGGTACTACAGTATGTAGTAGTAGTAGAAGTACTCTAGTAGTAGTAGTACAAAAACCTTAAGTTTCGGGTTCCCACACAGCCTCACGCTACGGGATGAGAGGCGGTAACTCGACTCTTTAGGTATGAGTATGAGGCACTCCCCAACAAAGAAACTTTAGGTAGGAAAAATACTGGTTCTACGTCAGCAGTTTATATTGGGCCTACTGGGAATTTGTCATACAAATGCATAAGGGAGTCAGGGGATCGAATCCTCTGATTACGCTTTGTTTTTTTAAGTTGAAAACATATTCCCAAAGTAATCCCCAATCAGTTTGGTGGGCCGGTTTGGTGGTTCCGGCAGGAGGAGTTCAGGGCGCCTTGTTCTTTGATCAAGTGCTGACCGCAGCCTCTCCCACGGTTCCCCGGGTAAGTTCAAGTTCTGAAATGTCCTCATATTGTGATTACTTAGTACCGAGGTAACGACCCTCTGAATGCAGCCACCAACCTTTTTGCAGCGCATCCATCATAGTTACATTTTTGCAATGGAAAAGAACGAAGCCACTAACTTTTTGCAGTGTGGCAACTATTTTATTTTTGTACTAGTAGTACACTACCAGTATTCTTTCTACTAACATAGAGGAACGTTAGCACCTCGTGCACCCAATTTTCACTTAGATGACGGTTGAGATGACGGTTGATACTTCCCGTACTGTAGATATTTTACTTACTTCACAAAGTTGAATGCGAAAAGTGCTAATGTAAGAATTGACAGTTTCCAATGGAACGGATAGTTCTTGAATGCCATCTGCTACAACCTTAGTAGTAGTACGGCTATTATGATTTACAACATTAGCTTGGCTGTTGCAGCAAGAAAATTGGAAGTTCCCGTACAGTTGCTTTTTGTTCAACGGTAGATTCTCAACGGTAGAGCTCCTTTTCTGCCAGCTGCCATCCGCCGTTTTATTGTGAGATAAGTAAGTACATACTTCCAGCAAGACCAATCCATCACAACGGCAAAGACAAGAACCAAAAATGGTCGAAGTTGGTGATGTTGTAGACATTGTGCGAGGAAAACATGCAGGTGAGGATGGTGTTGTGGTCCGCACAACACCATGTTAGGGGTGTCACCTAGAGCATGCTGTGCAATCTGGGAGGCCCTTCAAACAACGGAAGTTGAAAATGCCAGGCTTGTTGGTAGAGATCTGCAACTCAAGTACTTTATTGCAACTTTGTTCTTTCTCAAGCACTACAACACTGAAATTGTGCGGGAGGCGTTCTTTAAAGTTTCAAGGTACTGGGGTCGATGCAAACTCTGGCTCTATATAGGCAAGATTGCCGCTCTCAAGGAAGAAAAAATTACTTGGCCAAGGGACAATTTTGGGAACGACGACTGGGCAATTTCAGTCGATGGTACCCATTGTCCTACATGGGAACCCCACACTGGTGAATTTACAATTGACAGGTCTGTGTATTCGCACAAGAAGGGCAGAGCTGGTTTGAATTACGAGATTGGGATCTCTTTGGTTGAGAGCCGAGTAGTGTGGTTGAACGGTCCCTTTCGTGCTGGAATGAATGATACAACAGTCTTCAGCACCAAAGGTCTGAAGCAAAGATTGATAGAAACTGGAAAAGTTGCTATTGGGGACCTTGGATACCGTGGCCATCCCGACGAGGTCACCGTGCCAAACATGATGAGTTCTCGCCATGTCAAGAAATTTGTGAGACGTGCTCTAACTCGCCATGAAAGTTTCAATGGGATGCTTAAAAACTTCCATTGTTTGGTCAACCCCTTTCGACATGGTCGGGAAAAATTTGCTTTGACCTTTGATGCTGTCGCTGTGATTTGTCAAATTCAAATGGAAGTGGATCAGCCACTTTTTGACATCCTGATTGAGGATGTTCTCAACTACGATGACGATCTTGACGATGAGGAGTATGAAGAGATAGACATTAATGAGTTTTTGTTGCAGGATGAACAAGATAATGATGCTGAAGACAGCCAAACAAGTGAAGAAGAAGACGATAGTGCTAGCAGTGGCGATGATAGCGATTTCGAGGACGACGATGATGATGATGCTACTAGTAGTAGCAGTAGTAGCGAGGACGACGATGACGATAGTATTACTACTAGTAGCGACGAGGACAATGATAGCGAGGAAGATGACAGCGGCAGTGATGAAGATGAGTAAAGTGATGGAGGGAGCACAGCATGCATGACGGCGGAGGACGAGGACAAGAAAGAAGGCAACACAGCAAGAAAATGATGGTAGTAGTACTACTACTAACTACTGGTAGTACTAGAAGAGGAATTATTCATGCCACTACCTAGTGTTAGTACTATAGGTCGTCTCATCCTCCTCTTTGTCTATGACAATTTTTATGTGAAACAGCATTGTTGTGTTGTTGATGACAGGAGATGTTGTGCGTTGTTGCCCACTTCCGGCGTCGTATGCACCAGGTCTACTACTGTAGTACTTACGGTGCCTGTAGTAGGTAGTAGGTAGTACGAGAGGTACCCAGTAGCTACCGAACTAGTAGAGGAGAGGAAAACTCGGAATCTCGGAAAACTCGGGAAACTCGGGAAACTCGGGAAACTCGGATACCAAGAAATAAACTTGGGAACGAGTGTGACCGAGATCGACAAATCACAGTAGTTAGCGTAGAGTGTACATTCTTTTTTGGGGAAAACGGTTTCCGAGATCGCCCAAGTTCACGCGATCATGCCCGAGATAGCCGTTTTGCCGTTTGAGCTCGTTATGAAAACTCCGGGTTTGCACCCAGCAACCTAAAATGGTCAAAAAGTTCCTGAGTTCCGTATTTCAAGTAGTAAGAATAGAGTGCAACCAGTTCTTGGGAACACCTGTGCCCGAGTTTGCCCGAGTTTGCCTGAGTTTGCCCGAGATTCCCAAGAGTTCCTGAGAGTTCCCGACTTTGCCCGAGAAATCCCGAGTTTGCACGAGTTTGCACGAGTTTGCCGGAGATTTTCAGACTGTTTTGTCAATCTTGGGAATTCATTATTGGGGGAAGCGGCCTGAAACTCGGGGCATACATATAGTACGAACTATACTTATATACAAATCAAAGCGTTCACAAAAAGCGACAGGTCAAGGTATGTACTATATTACATTTATGAAGCATCTTCAACTAGGACCCGGAAACTTGCGCAGGGTCCTGTGATGCATCATTCATCTCGGCGTTCTTTAATGCCTTCGGGAAAACGCATCTCATATTCTTTAGAGATTGTAGATGCAGTTGTTAAGACTACCACAATTGCCCCAGGAGGGGAAGGGTACTACTACTACTAGAAGATAGAAGATCTCATCGTTTTCGTCAAGTAATTTTCTTGCATGATGATTTACGAATAGTAGGTGAATAGAAGTACCGCCGCGTCGACGACATGCTTCATCAGAGGAATGGGTCCCCCTTTCTACGGTTGTTATAAGAAGCATCCCAGTGTGTTTGAGTGGATCATTCGCAGTTGAGTCTTGCATTCACGGAGGCCAAATGTTCTAGTAGTGGACGACGGTTTCATCCGTGCAGCATTGGAGGATTGATAGAAGAGCCATCAGCCATCATGACATATTTTACAGTGGTACTCGACTGCTACTACTACTGGCTGCTGATTGCCAGAAAAGCCAAGAAAAGGTTATGTGTGATTCTTCTTCTACTACAACTTCTGCAACTTCGATTGCCATGATGGTGGCTTCCACCAACATCATGACAGCCAGTCTCTTGGATCAGAATACGGATCGTTCTGACAAGAAGCCTGGTGCCTTTCCAGTGCAACAAGAAGAGCATATTGCTCTTCCATCTGCTCAGTCACTTGTTGCCTTGAACTTGTTGTCGACCCAGCAATCCATCAATGATTTCCTCGACAAGAAGTACAAGGAACATGTCCTCCACAAGCCCACCATTCCGCAGACTCCCATCATTCCTCCTGCAAGTCTCTTTTCCAAGACAACCAAGATCGTTACTCCCATGGCGCCTGCTGCCATCGGTGGCAAACCCCAAGGACGCCCAACTCCCGTGACCTCCACTTCCAATGACGTCAGCACGGATCATGAAATGACGCATCAAGCTGACGACGAAGAAGAGATCCGGAACCTTCCCGTATTGGATTTCAAGAGAGCCACCAGTGACGATCTTCTTAGCTTTCGGAACTTGCTTTGTTTCGACAATAGCTCTCCCTTTCGTGTCGCTGAGGATAATGACAGTCCACCAATGGAGATTTCCCTCCCCCCTCCTCCTGTCACTGATCTTGCTCGTGCGGGCTCTCTCTCACTTTGGATGATGCCTCCGCTTCTTTTGGAGTCCATCAGCATGTCCAGCATGCGAGTTTCTCCTGAACCCACCATGGAGGATGAGCTGCAAGATACAAGCATTGAGGCCACCGGTTGTGCTACTCCTAAAGTGCTTCCAATGCCTGTTCTTTCGGACAACAAGAAGGTCGCCTCCAAGAACAACGAGACGAATGATCCTCCCTTCCGGTTCCCACCATCTCAGGCACGTTTCACTCCTCTACCCATGCCATTGGACCCGGATAACATGATTGATTGGTGGTCTTCTGCGTACAAGACTGGGGGTAGCAGCAATGTGGGAGGAGTCATTGATGATTATATCCCAGCGCTCTCTTTGTTGCCAAGAAACAACAAGCTCGATGCCGACATTCACAAGCGGGTGAGCTTTGAAAGCTTTGAACACGTTGGCAATCCCTGTCCTCCAACCATCATTCAGTCCAACAAGACCCCAGAAGACGGCGAGAACCTTTCTCCCGTTCTGATTCCAGCACCACCACGAGCAAAGAAACTCGATGCCATCAAGAGCGCTATTGGTAAGACCAAGGAGATGGAACAAGAAATTGACCCTGACATGGATCATGACCGAATCCTTTTGAGGAGATTGCATCATGCCAAGTTCACTGACTCGCAGAACAAGATCTGGCTCCGACACTACAAAGATGCCTGTGAATTCGCCGCCAAACATGGCCACTGTTGCTTCCCCTACACCTACGAGCCCAACCCTGGCTTGACTCGGTGGGCCAAACGACAGGTAAGCAGCCTCATTTTCCTTTTTCCGTCTTTGCAGTGGAATTCCCATCTCACATTGTTTCTTTGCTTCCGTGTTCAAAAACACAGAGACATCAATACAGGGCGTACATGGCTGGCTCTAGCAGTGCCATGACCTCACAGCGGCTTGAGCTTCTTCAAGATATTGGCTTTGTCTTTGAGGTTGGAGGCAACACTTGGCAAGCAAGGCTCGACAAAATCAAGTGTTTCGCTGAAAATCGTGACATTTCCATCAACGACATCAACGAATCCTTGCTCAAGGCCGAACCCGAGAACTGCGAGATTCCCAGCATGGTAGCTTGGTTGAACGTAAGTGCAGAGGAATCTTGGAATGGGTGATATTGATGTCAACTCGGTCTAGGTCTCACATCACTGTTGAATCGTCTTGTATCTCCAAACAGTCGCAGCGAAAGCATCGTAAGAGTTCCAAGAACAGCAGCCCTTTGACTTCGGAGAGAATTCAACTTTTGGAGAAGGAAGGGTTTCGTTGGTGAAAAAGTACTTTGTACGCATCCTGGGAGATGCAACAGGGAGCAGCATTACTACCGGGTAGGTACTTGGGCACAAGGGTTCATCAGCAGTCCAAGGCCCGTTTTGAAAATTTGAAAGATTGCCGGCTGTTGCGAAAGTAGGCATTATTCATAGGTACAAACTGTGCTATGGTGTATATGTAGCATACTAGGTAATTGGCATTCTGCTGTTGCCTGCGGTTGTTGTCTTACATCATCACGACGTTTCCAAAACAAACATTCAAAGGGAATGCCATGAAGAACATCGTAGCATGGTAAACAACTGTGCGTGTGACGGCATCAGCATAACATAGGCACAGTCGCCATTCCATTGGTGTTGATTCTCATCCCAAGCAAGATCACTATATCGCGTTCCAAGATTTAGAACTAGAACCACATCAATAGCACCATGAAGGGAACAGCCTCTACTGCTACCCCAACCACCGGCAGGGTTTCCAAAGAGAAGAAATCTCGAAACGTCCTCGTGTTTCTAGTCCTTTTCTTGGTTCTCTTGGGTCAGAACTTTTTGATGCAATCGTCGCATGCTAATTTGATCACCAACTTGGCAAACGCAAGCGATTCAGTTCGGGGCGAACAACCAACCCACCAAATCCATGCTTCAGTTGGTGGTGCTTCTGCAAAGTTGATTGACGATCATAACGATGTATGTAGCATCTTGGGTCAGCGGCGGTGTTTTGGCGGTGTTGTATCCACCGTTTGTCCATACCCATCAGCCTCTGTGGTATGGGATCAACACAGATTGCCACTACTCAATGCATCCATCTTCCCACAAGAGTTTGGAAGTAATGCGACGTTTGTGGAATGGGTTTCCGAGTTGTTGGGGCAGTATACTCCATCTCGGATGCGTCTTTCCATTTCTCATGCTGCCAATCCGATTCCAACCATGAGATTACTCCAGATACTCTCCCGTCGATACGCGGCGTTGAGAGAAAATTCTGACAACCAGCACTCCAAAGCAACGCTCCCTGAACCATTGCGAATCTTGGTTACCGGCGGATCAGTTACGCAAGGAATCAATTGCGATACGAATCCAATTGGTATGCCGGAGAGCCCCAACTGTGCATGGCCCCATCGATTGGAGCATATGTTGAATCATGCATTTTTTCAAGGATATCCTGTGGTGCAGGTTGTGAATATTGGAATGGTAGGGTCATCGGCACAAGTTGCAGCCATCAGTATGGAGTACAGACTCCTTCCAAACCCTAGTGAGCTACCTCATATTGTGATATATGGGCACTCTGCCAACGATGCCAGGGAACCTGACCTTGACGAATTTGCCCGTAAACAAATGCAAAACTATATTCGAGCGGCTTACAGCCTGCGTCCTTGTGACGACGATCTACCAGTGGTTGTTGTAACGGATGACTTGTACACGGTGGATACGAAACATGCAGGGCCAGGTGGTACATACAGCCTTGCCAGAGAGTGGTCTTCTCAATTGTACAATATTGCATCTTGGTACAATTTGATGTTTGTCAGCTATCCCCACACAGTTCGAGACCTCATCCTTCCAAATTTGGGAAACGACACTTTTGTGAGACGATTCTTGGGCAGTCGCCTAGCACTGCACCTTGGAACTGGGTTCCATATTGGTATGGCATGGACAATATTGTTCAACTTTCTGACGGCTTTTTCGGATGCCTGTGACGATCCGAAGCCTCCTGCAACACCTCCACACAACGTAAAATACATTGCGGCATTTGACACTGGTGGACGGTTCAAAAACGCTTCGGAGGATTGGCTTGAGAACATTGCCAAGTCCAAGAAGCAATGCTTGGAGCTCGCGAATTCGGGATCCTCCAATGATGTCGCCTGTACGTATGCATGGATGGCCACAAAGACGGCGGGAATATTGTGGCCACCACATGTGGAACGAGCCCTCAAGAGTGTGTTGGTGGAAAGCAAAGGTTGGCAAGCATTGGGTTCCCCGACCCACAAACCGAGGACGGCTTGGTACGCGCAAGAAGCGAACGCTTCCTTTACACTCAAGCTCGTCCCTACTATTCCTACAAGATCCTTTACAATCATGTCGATGCAGAGCTATGGTCCTAAATTTGTTGATGTCAGACTAGAGGTTGTCATTCGCGTCATTCGTGCCACCCAAGGTAAAAGCGACGAGCAGCCGTCTGTTGGTACCTTTGAAATCAATCCCTTTCATGAAACTACAACAAGTGTTCACGTTCCGCATAAATTCGAGTTACCTGGTGGTGGGGCAAACAAGGGCGACGTTGTCAAGGTGGATGCCCGCCTGACAAGCGGGTCATACTTCAAAATTCAAGGACTTGCGTTTTGTAGAAACTAACACAAAGAATGCAATTTCCAAAGGCAGAGAACGCAGGGCCGTGATGCCACAACACCTGCTTGGGAGGTACCCACCATGTTCCAAGATGGATGTCAGGCAGAGCTTTGCCACATTTCCATCAAACGGATTCCATGAGATCTACTCTCCTTTTCTCGTGGTCCTCAAGTAAACTCTCCATCCATGACCATCACCTTGGTTGTACTATTTGTACGATGACCATCATGATCCACTGCAAGTGGGGGTGGTTGTGGTGCCAGCTTGTCTTGAAGCGAACGATTCGCAATCATCCTTCTACTACTACCACCACCACGACCGGTAGAAGTAGAATAATAGTATCGATAGACACGACGACCACCCCAAACCATGGTCAATCCCAAAAACGCATAGAGTGTAATTGTAATACGAAACCACATGGTGGACATGCGTGCATCCTGTACTCGGGGCATGTCCAGATTCGATCCACAAGCAACAAGTTGGGCGTTGCCGTCGTCGTTGTCATTATCATTACCCCCATCATTGGTCGTACTAGTAGTAGTACTAGTAGTATCGAATTGTCCACATGCTGTTCGCAAGACGGACAACAATACATTTCCATTAAGATGTACATGATCGACCATTAACAATGAAATAGCATCAAATTGGGATTGATAGATCCAAGTGGCAACATGAGCATTGACATGCGATTTGATATTATCATCAATAATAGAGGACTTGTGTGCCAAGCCCATGACAGCGGAATGTGTATCGACTTGCCAAAGGGCTTGAATTGCATTGAAGGGATAGGAATCCCAAGAAGCCGGAGGACCCAAAGTGGAAGAATCATCGGTGGGTTCATTGTTGGCACTGGCCAAAGCATACTGTTGCAGAGCAGGCAATGTCGGAGACTGTGAATGGGTACAGGGTGGAATGGATGTGACATTATTTTCCGTTGTTGTTGTTGTTGTTGTTGTTGTCGTTGTTGCAGATGATGTTGGCAAATGCGATGGATAACATGTAACCATTTGACTTTCGACGTAGTTGAGTTTGGCACACGACGATGCATAGGCATCGTGACGATCCAGCGCCAACAAATAGCCATGGTCACTACTACTATCATTGCCGTCCACCACCGGCAATCGCGCCAACTCCATCACTTGTTGGACCGTCAAATCTACCACATCATCACAGGAAACATAGGTAACACCCAACGATTGATAAACTTGAGACAAGGCTGCCACTGTCACATCAGCACTGGGCGTCACAGATCCTCCTCCTCCTGACGATGACGATGCATATGCATATTGCATGTTATGATGCAATATCAAAACCAATTCGGAAGGATTGTCTCGTGCCCATTGTATAGCATCTTGTACCAAAGTATATAAGGTAACAGGTATAGTAATCATTCCATGATGCAAAAGTACCGTTCCATTCTGCAACAGTAGCGGACGGACATCCAAGGCTCGGGCACCATCTTGCAATTGTTGATAGACCGTTCCTACTTGATTTTTGGCATACAAATTGATAGGTAGAGACATTCCATGATGGTTGGATAAATATCCCGTGGCAGCATCATGGGCCATGAGAAAGCTTGCTTGGGAAATGGGCAAGTTGGGATTGAGGGGAGGCAAGGAACAATCTTGGAAAGAAAACTGTTGGGCGAGAGATCGTGAACAAGGTTTGTGTTGGAATGCATGGACTACTATTGTAGTAGTAGTAGTTGTTGTAGTAGTTGGTAGGGATATTGGTAGTAGTAGTAGCAGTAGTAAAAACAAGAAGTATAGTAGTGGAGGAATGTTGCTCATGTTGTTGTTGTTTTCATGATGTTTCTTCTCTGGGCGTTTTGTTGTCAAATCATCACCTGTCGCTCGACAAATGACGCTGTTCCTTTGTCATTCTTGGATGTGCATCATTCTTGAGGGGGAGAGGGGAGATCCAGTAGGTTACATTCCCCGTATCCAAACCATCCACGTAGAATCCGTACTAAATATCCCCCCAATCCTTGCGAGGAAAGACTAGGTTAGCTCTATATATTATAGATCGATTGAAGCGAATCTTTGTCGTTGTTGCAGCATCATCTCCTCGCGCGGTGGTGTGGAAGCCAGGCAGGGCTGGGCTTCGGATGCTCTCCTCCTCGTGGTCGGCTTGGCTGCTGGCACGGCCGCCATGATCTCCTCACAGTAGGGTGTTGCATTATTATTACACGCTGCTTCCATTTTCTTTAGCATCATCATCATACAATATTAATAATAATGTTCCGTCCCAATCAACCTCTCAAGGCAGTCCAACGTTTGGCCGCCAACAGCAAAAAGAGAGTTCCTTCGACATCGTCTCGCTTGTATGCGACATCGGCGGAGAAGCGAGCTCTCAATGAGTCTCAACTCAAGGGCAAGACTGGAGCTACTCCTCCTCCAGGAACTCCTGCCGCTGGAACACCTCCTACGCAACCTCCCAAGCCTGCTTCGGGAAGTTCTCTTCCACTTGTCTTGGCTGTTGCTGCCGCAGGAGGTGCTGGATACGCCTACTATGAAGGATTGATTCCTGGACTTTCGCCGCATCCTGAGGAAGTCGCAGTCGAAACGACGACAACTAAGACGACAGAGGAACCTGCTGCCGCTGCCAAGGCAGAAGAAGAACCTGTTCCTGTCGTTGAGGTGGAACAAGATTCCGAACCCGAGCCTGTCGTTGCTGCTGCTGTCGTTGAGGAAGAGCCAGCTGCTGCTCCTGCTCCTGCTCCTGCTCCAGTTGCCAAGACCGAGCAAGCTCCTGAACCTACCGTCGATGAAGCCTTGCACGAGTTGCAAACACAATTGGCCCAAGAAACGGCTCGTTCTTTGACGGAAGCCCATGCCGAATTGGCCAAACTCAGTTCCTTGGATCTTTCCGAGTTGGATTCCATGTCGCCTACCCAACTCAAGATTCGATTGGTCCAATTGTCCAAGGATTTGGAGGATCGAACCAAGTGGGAGGCAGTTCGTCTCAAGGAGTTCCTTGCTATGAAGGAAAAGGAAGTCGAGGACAAGTAAGTGGGGTTATTGTTGGGTTTTGTTGCTTTGTTGAGTTGTTGGGATTGTTGGGATTGTTGGTATCTTTTCCTCCCCATCATATACTGTTCCGTTCCATACTCGTACCGTACTCACACCTTTCATGTTTTCCGTTTCTACTACCTACCCTACGTGCGCTTATGCAGGCACGTTGCTTTGCTCAAGAGACAACGATTGGAGGCCGAGACCAACATGGAGCACAAGTTGCACCAACAAGAGTTGGAACTCACTGCCAAGTCCGAAAAGCTCATGCACGAGAAGGAACTTGCCCTCCAAGCCATTGTCGACAATTCCCTCAAGATCCAAGAACAACAGTTCAATGAGGAAAAGTCCGACTTTGAAAAGCAAGCAGAGGCTATCATTGGCGCCAAGTACGAGGAGAAGTTTGCGCAATCCATCACCGAGGCCAAGCAAGCCTTTGCGCAAAAGTTGCAGCAAAAGGTGCAACAGATTGAGGCTTTGACCAAAAAGTTGGCCGATTTGGAGTTTGCCCTCCACAACACCAAGACCTACCAATCGGGATCCGTCCAGGCTCACCGTATGAGTGCTGCCGCCTTGTCCCTCATTGACAAGCTAGAGTCCTCCAAACCTGCTGGTGCCGCCGTCGCTGCTTTGCAAGCGGTCGCTGAGGACAACTCCGTGGTTGCCTCGGCCGTCGCTGCCCTCCCCGCCTCTGTCACCACTTCTGGTATTGCCACTTTGCAAGAGCTTCAAACCTCCTTTGAGGAGCAAGTCCATGCCAAGTGCCGACAAGCCGCCTTGGTCCCCGTCGGCCAACAAGGATTGGAGGGACAATTGCTCGGTATGGTCTTTGCGACCCTCAAGTTCCCTCCCGGTCCGGAGGATGCCGCCCCCGAAAGCCTCAAGGACGATTCCGAGTACATTTTGGCTCGGGCTCGCCGACATGTCCAATTGGGAGAATTGGAACAAGCCGTTGGACAAATGGAAAAGTTGAAGGGACAAGTTGGATTCGTTGCCAAGGACTGGACACAAAAGGCCAAGGACCGAGTCAATGTCGAAAATGCACTCAAGGTCATTCGATTGGAATGTGCTTTGGCCAATGAATCCATGGGCAAGGCTCCCGATCAGTAAGCAAGCTACGTAGCTTTTTGCCATGATGATGATGGTTATTGTATGACCCAAACGACGACAACCCTATCCTTATTATTATTACTATCATTACTATCATTCTTATTACTATTATTATGGTTACAAAGGAACCGTGGATTTGCGAGCAAAAAAAGATATCCTCTCTCTCTAGTAGAGTACGATCTACTACTAGTTTGACTTTGTATCGGTTGATAGTAAATTTTTGGTTGTTGGCGTTCCCCCCTCGTCGATACGATTGCTCCACTCATTCGTGTCTCGGACGACCGGGTTCTCTTTCATCATAGACATCATCTTCTTTCTTTAGCCTACTCCAATGCTATCGTTCGCGAAGACCATCATGATGGAACTGGACTATTATTACTGCCTGTAGTAAATTTATTAGTTATAGAACACACATCATGTCAATCGTATTCTTGTTTCAGAACTCCCTCCAGATGATATTCGTACTACTACCGGCTAGAAGGGGCAGCTACTCTTTGTCCAATGCTTGCTGTTGTTTGTCACACCAGTAATCATCAGTACTACAATATATGTTGTTACGTTCAGGAGCAGCGAGGCTCATTGCCATCATGTTGAATATTTCCATTCACACTAGGCAAAGGTAGCCGTAGCAGTGCGACTTGCTGTGGCACTCCTAGTTGTAGTGCGTAGTAATAGAACAACGTTGTCGCCTTCCTCTTTTACCATTCCAGAACCTGTATGATGTCAGCCTTTACTATACCTTCAGGCTCCACTTGGAAAAAGCCTTGTCACCACAATTTCGCCCCTCCCATCACGACAATAATCAATATCAGCCTGATGGATTAGACAACCCAAGGCACGTATAGGTTCGACAGAGGATCGACCTAGACGCTCCCAGACAAACACTACTTTAGCATTGAAACACAGTTTCTTCAATTGCTAGATCCCGAATCCTTGAACGTTCCGAAATAATTCCGGAATGGTGAGAAGCATAGAAGTTTAAGAATTCCATGGTGGGTTGTCGACTCTAGTATCCTCATTTAGTACAAGATCTAGGTAGGTGGTAGGTCATGGTTCTGGATGGGCGCTGGTAGAAGTAGTAGCACGAGACGCTAAAAGCACCAACGCTTCTCCAAAAAGATCATAAAAAGGAGAAACAACCGATACCCAGCAGTGCAAGATCATCAAACACCGACATTCATCATGGCTGCCCCTGGCAATGGTCACGATTGGCGCCAAACCTTGTTTGGCCCCAACATTCAACGAAATACTTCACCCAGCGATGAAGAATCCCCATTAGAACTAGTTCCCGTCGCCACGGCATTTGATACCAAGCAATATGATTATATTGCAGTTTTCATTGGAGCCAACTATTGTCCTCATTGTAAGGAATTTGCTCCAACAGTCATCTCCGGTGCATCAGACTTGGAGGCCAAGAAGACCAAAGTTATCTTTGCCAGTGGCGATCGCGACGACGAAGGTTTCCAAGCTTCTGTCAAGAAGAATAGGGGAATCGATGTCATGCCCTATGACCTAGACAAAGTCAAGGCCATGCGAGACTTGTTCGAACTAAAGACAATCCCTGCTCTCATGATCCTCAAGAATTCGGACTTTCAAAGACCAACGCCCATTGTCGTCGTGAACGGCAGACACAACTTGGTGGATGACCCACGAGCCAAGAACTTTCCATGGACCACCGACAAGGAAGAACGAATGTCAGCCATGGATCGTTTCATTATCCGAGGCAAGTATGGCAAGTGGTGGGAACTCGGACACCACACCAATCCCGAGAAACCGGACGAGGTTTACATGGATGAACATGCCGTTCGGGCACGAGCCGGAATCCTCAACATCATTACATGGATTGCCCTCATCAATGTATTCTTTTGGAAGGAACCCGACATGGTGAAAGCACTTTTCCCCATTGTGTCTTGGGAATTTTTGTCCAGCATGACCATCGGACTCACTCCATTGTCGCCCATTGGTATCTTGGGAACCTTGTTGTCCATCATGCTGTGGGATAAACCTCACTGGAAGCCAGCCCGCCCCAAGCGATTTGCCTGGGCGCTTGGAGTTTTCTTGGCAACTTCCTGTTTGCTCGTTTTTGTGTTCCGCAAGGACTTTGGAGAGGCGTACCGTCCCACCATTGGTGCTGTCATTATTACATGCAACACCGCAACTTGGCTGGAATCTTGCTGCGGATTCTGCATGGGATGTTACATTTACAATAACTACATGACCAAGTGGTTCCATGTCGAAGAGTGTCAAGAATGCAAGCTTTAAGGGGAAAGACATCTTGATTGTTCTTGTCTTTTCTGGGAGCGCCCACATCAAGTTGACCCTGTGAATGAAATCTTCAGTGCATAACAGCGTTATATAATCCAAATGAATTGTAGTAGCCTGTAGGGTCTAAAAGGGAAGGAAAGCGATTGAATCCCAGCAGATTGCACAGCATGTCATTGTATCGCGGCCTTGCATTCAATCAACATTGTAACATCCTTGACTCGACGCGTTTATGATTGTGAGGCTCCGTTATTTGATGTTGAAGAATTTGAATCAATCAAGCGAAGCAGAGTTGAGGGGGGGATTGGGGAAAAGGAGGAGATATTTGATGTCGTTGTTGTTGTTGCGTCTACCAAATTTTTGACCAGTACGATCGCATTTCGCGACAGCAATTTTTGTCATACGGACAGACGCTATTAGTCTCCTGTCTCCATGCTGTTCGTACTGTACTCGGTCTCCCCAGCAGTGATTTCTCCTACTCTCATAACTTGCATTCTATACCTCTACAAATAATAGTCTTTCTTTTATGCTATGGATGTATGGTGTATGATATTAACATCACAAAAACACGAGCACGGAAGCAAGACTACCTTGGTACTAACTACCAAAGAGGAGACCCCATGTGCTCATAAAAATAGACCTTGTGAGGACCGTGGATATGATTGGAAACCCTAACCTTTGGTCCTTCATTGAACTGTCTACTACAGCCGCAACGTCGTCGTCATCATCCCGCAACAAGAAGGTTTGGTATTCGGCATCGAGGCCAAACTGTACACACTTTCCTGATTTTTCAAATCTAGCAAAGGCGAAGTTCTCATTGATGCTGGTGATATCGATCAATCATATTTGACAAAAGAGTTGGTATCTCAAACGTCTAAGATCCCGGTTATACGTTTTGCACTACTTTTCCGGGATAAGTTCTCCTGTGTTCGGTTCATTAGGTCGCAAACATCTTCAATTTTTATGATGATACCTACAGTACTAACTACTAGTCCTTCTTGATTCTTGTTAATCTTGCCAGTACTACTGTTTATGACCTCTCTTCTCGTTGTGACTCGCTTTTCAGCCAGGACCCACTGTTCATCACGGATCAAAGCCATAAGCCGAAATCACAATAATATACCTAATCCAAACGCGGACCATCTCGAAATAGAAAAGCCCGTTCTTTGCTGTATAAGCTTCAGAAGGGCTCTCCGCGACCGGAAGATTCTCCGGCAATATCAGCGCTAACCGGCAGACGCGCCCATTCTGCTTTCCCTGTCAACCACCTCACTCAATTTCAGATGATCCTGTCCACAGTCTACCATAAAACAAACTCTTGACCAAACGAAACAGCCTACAACAACATGGGAAACGGAAGTTCAACAATTTCAAAAGAGCAGTACGCAGCAAACCGTGCTCGCATGACTTGTGGCAAGGAAGTCGTTGCGGAATCCAAAAACGCAAAGCTCGCAAAAAAGTTTCTGCATGCATACAACATGCGAGATTGGAAAACCATGAATGCAATTGTCGGTGAAGGTTCCAGCTTTTCATTCAAGGGGGCCGATGCGTGCATTCCGCTTGAGATGTTCATGTCTCAATTGGACCTTCTCATCGCCTCTTTCCCGGATGTGTTCATCACCTACGATCAGATCACCGAGCCGGAGCCTGGAGTGGTGAAGATCAGCAATTTGTATAGTCGAGGAACTCACACAGGGGCACCTTTTGCCTACCCACCACAACCCGCCATTCCCACTACCGGAAAATCAGTCGAAGAAGGCCCAAATCAAGTTGTTTATTTGTTCGAAAATGGAAAGTTGCAACATCTTCAAATTGAGCTTGCACCAGGTGACTTGAGTGGGCCGGCAGGGTTCTACAGTAAAATTGGCGGCAAGCTCCTTTCTTGAATGATAGACGTAGACAGCAACAACTAGAAAGTTTAGTATAGATTCTTCAGCCTCCTTTGTCTTTTTTGAAACCAAAAGTCTCGTACCTCGCTGGTAGTACGGTGTCACAGGAACCCAGGTTTTGATTGTTGGCGAGATTCTGAATCGTTTTCTACTAGTACGTCACACGTTGAACATAGGGGCAATCAATCTACTAGTAGTGTATTATATCTGAAGCAACTATTCTACAACCTAAAGAATCTTCCCACCAATTTTGGTGTAGTATCCAGCTGGCCCGCTCAAATCTCCCGGAGCGAGTTCTAGTTGAATGTGTTGCAACTTGCCATTTTCGATCAGATAAACAACTTGGCTGGGCCCTTCTTCGACTACCTTTCCGGTAGTAGGAATAGCTGGGAAGGGAGGATACGCAAATGGTGCGCCAGTATGAGTACCACGACTATACATATTGGTAATTCTCACAACGCCTGGTTCCGTTTCTTGGATTTGATCCCAAGTTACAAAGACATCAGGAAATGAATCTTGAATAAACTCAATTTGTGGCATGAATAGGTCTAGCGACACACATGCCTCTGCCCCTTTGAATGAAAACGCTGCTCCTTCGCCGACAATGTCGTTCATAATCTTCCTGTTTCGTGTGTTGTAGGCATGGAGAAACTTCTCGGCAATCTTGGAGTTTGTAGATCCATCACACACCTCCTTGCCACAGGTCAGTCGAGCACGGTTGGCCTCGTATTGTTCAAGAGAAATTGTAGGTTTGTTGCCCATTTCGAGAGTTGATCTTCCGTTTTGGAAATCTTGTTTTGTGATTTGTGAGCAGATATGGTTGGGACCAAAACAACCCATTTGCATAATAATATCGTCTTATTCCAGCATCATGGGGAAGTCATTGCCACATTGATTCGCCTGAGCAACCGTCGTTCTGTACTGATTTAGCCGCGGCATCAATGCAAAAGCCAACCATTGTACAGTACTAACGTTCAACGTTCAACGTTCAACAGCCTCGTTACGACGACAAGCGACTTTCGACTATCGTCCCTTTGTGGTTGATTACCGGTCACTATTGGCTGTTTCGTCCTTCAGTTGCGATGTTCAAGAGGTTTCTCCCGTTACTCAGTTTATCGTGGTACCTAACTGAATAATATCCACAATCAGTGGCATGGTTTTGTTGTTGCTAATACTGCTGCTCGTCTTCTTGAAGTAATTCCTGTACTGGTACAAACGTTAACGTACGTTAGTACCATATTGGTGACACAGTTATTCGCTAACACGCAGTTCCACCAAAGAACTACTTTAGTACGTTAGTGACACCTACCTTTTGCTTACTACTAACATAAGTTTGTACTAGTACTGTAGTACTAACGTTAGCAGTACCAACTTTAGTACTATCTGCGGTTGGAAGAAAACTTGAACCGGAATTTCAGCTGAAGAAGGACCTCGAGAGTCAAGATGTATAATACTCGTACTAGGTAGTAGTACAGTAATTATTGTTCAAGAATGGAAAACCACAACAAATCTACTAGATGGAACTGGTTTGTGCGTTTAGAATACTACACTAGTGGTGCACTACCAGTAAGATTGGAGGAGGAAACATGGATTGAGTTCACAAGAGAGAATAAAATAAATGTACAGTGCGTATTTATTACCACGAAGCATACGTTGTTGGCAGAAGCATGGATAGTGGTGACGATTAATTTGACTAGTTGGAACGTCACAACAACATTACTTTGTTCCAAGGAAGAACCCGGTGCACTAGCTAGCTAGTAGTAAGATTGGAGGAGGCAAAATGGATTGACTTCGCAAGAAAGAAAGAAATACTAGTAATGTACAGTGCTGCGTTTTTAGCACGAGGCATACGTTGTTGTTGGCAAAAGGAATATTTACTAACGTTAGCATTGTGATATCCTTGTGGTGACGATTACTTTGACTAGTTGGAACGTCACCACAACAACATTATTTTTTCTTTCTTGTTCCAAGGAAGAACCGGGATCCATATCTTTGGCAACGAACAACGAAGTGACACCGGCCCCCGTTTGAACCGAAACTGCCTGAGCAGCATCATGATGTTTCATGTTGTGGTGGGATGTGGAGCCTTCTTTAAAGAACTGCTGCAACAATCACCTTCATTTTTTGGCACAGCAAAAAAGGTGAAGTACAACAATACAAGTACAAGCACGCACTGAACATGAGCGACAAGGAGGAGGCTACTTTATCCGTCTGGGGTGTCACTTTCTCTTCCTCAACTACCAGGGTCCGCATGGCTCTAGCCTTGAAGAATGTACCCTATACACTCAAGTCTCCTGGCTCTCTTGAAAACATGGCGACCGAGGAATACCGTCGCAATCAGAACCCTCTCAGTCAAATGCCAGTCCTGGAGTTGGCCGATGGTACCAAGATTTGTCAGTCGGTAGCGATCCTGGAGTACTTGGAAGAAGCTTACCCTGATGTCAAACTCTTTCCTGAAGATCCAGTGAACAAGGCAAAGGTTCGAGAGTTGGTAGAGATTGTGAACTCGTTCATTCAGCCCATCCAAACGATCGCCATTACAAAGGCTCTTTCGAAAGTTGACGACAACCTGGCTCTGTTTCTAAAATCTGTCTTCCCCGATCCAGTCACTGGAGTTACAGCCTCTTGGGAAGGTGCACTTCCTGATATCATCCCACTAAATTATATGATCCGAGGTTTGGATGCCATTGAAGGCATTCTGGAAGCAACAAGTGGAACCTTTGCTTTTGGAGACTCTCCCACGGTAGCGGACTGTTATTTGATTCCACAAATGATCAACGCTAAGCGATACCACGTTGATGTTGACGCAAAGTACCCAACCATTATGAAAGTGTTCTGGAACGTTGTGAACTACAAGAACATGAAGGAAGTATTGGCAGATACCATTATTTACATGAAATAAACCCACCTCCAAGAATTGTAGATCTCTAGGAAGCTGGAAAGGCTGTGGCATCATAAACTTCACATCTGTGTTGTACACTTATCAATACTCTATTCCCTGTGGTTGGCAAGTAGGTAGTTCTGGAGTTGTATAAAAGTACATTCTTTGACCCAACTTGCATGTTGCAACGCATTGCCGTTGCGACGTCATAACACCTTTCATACCTACGATCAAATAATTATATGTGTCCGTACTCGTTAGTACGTATTCAATGACCAGCGATCTGATGATCGCATCTGCCGCTATCTAATAACGATGGCTTGTTGATGATGGCACCACCATCCTAACGCAAGTCACATACTAGTAATAATATAAGAACCTCCAATCTCACCAAACGCTACAACCGGATCTTTTTTATCGTCCGATGTTCCCTACCTGGTACTGGATCCAGATCTACCTAGTCGTACCATTGAAAGTTTGTTCCCACAAAACATACAAGTGGACACCTTGTGCAACTATTTGATTGATATGGGTAACCAACCTTCTTTGACCGTCAAACAATACGAAGCCAATCGTGCTTTGATGCAATGTGGCAAGGAGGTTTGTGGTGATTCCAAAAATGCCAAGATTATTGAGAAGTTCCTGACTGCCTACAACAAGCGTGACAGGAGGTTTATGCAGAACTTGCTACGTGAAGATGCTACCTTTTCTTACAAGGGAGGCGAAGCATGTTTGCCCCTGGACCTGTTGAACAAACTGAATTGCTTCAAGATTCGTTCCCAGATGTTTTCATCAGTTGGGACGAAATCTATGAAAAGGAACCTGGCGTTGTTCGAGTCAGAAATTTTTCCAGCCGTGGCACTCACACAGGAAAACCGTTTGCCTACGGGCCCTGTCCTGCGATTCCTGCCTCGAGAAAAGTTGTATTGGATGGGCCAAGCCAAATGACATACATTATGGAAGGTGGAAAATTGAAACATCTTGAGATGGGGAACTCTTCTGGAGATTTGAACGGACCACCTGGATACTACACTCAAATCGGTGGCAAAATAATGATCTCCGCATAGCTATTGCGATCCTCCTCCTCGCCTTTTCGAATAAGACTCAGCTAACACTAGAAACAATGTAAATGGATTAATACCTTTTAGCATTTTAGCTCTAACTACCTGCTAGACTATTTTCGGTGCACCAGAATATTCCATAATATATCAGAACAAAAAATAATCCACAAACGTTGGTCCTAACGTGCTACTACCGGTAGTACTAACGTTAGTAGTACGGCTACTTCATACAGAAGGCACAATCGTTAGTTAGAGTAGATCGATGCTTGTTGTCGCTGTGCAGCAACGCTATGACTATCCAGTTCTCGTACATTCCATCTTTATTATTGTACACTAGTATAAGATTGGGCTTACGGTACTCGTCCCCGTACGTCACAAAGGCGCATGGTGCACGGTTGAAAACTTGCGCCCCCGTGGATTTGTGGCAACTCGCAACTTTACAACAAGCAACAACAGCAAACCACACAAAGCACAATAGAAGAAACCTTCCTTCCGCCAAGCGCTATAATGATGTTGTCTATGTCATCAGATTTCCCATTGGGTTAGCAGGTGTTTCCAGCAGGGTAATCGTCAACTGTTAATGTCGGCTGCAGCAGTCACAATTTTGCTTCCAATCACTTCAGTTTTCTAGTCAGCCACTTCGACTTGATAAGATGGGAAACCAGCCTTCTCTTACTGCCAAACAGTACGAAGCCAACCGTGCTCTAATGCAATGCGGAAAAGAGCTGTGTGGAGACAGCAAAAACGCCAGGCTCATTGAGAGGTTCCATCATGCCTACAACAGGCGCGACAGGAAGTTCATGCAAAGTGTTTTGGGTGAAGGGGCTACGTTCTCATTCAAAGGAGGGGATGCTTGTTTGCTACTCGAAATGTATATTGAGCAGGTTGATATGGTGCAAGATTCCTTTCCTGATGTGTACAACAGCTGGGACGAAATCCTTGAAACGGAACCTGGCGTCGTTCACGTCAGCCTTTGGTCAGCAGAGGGACTCATACAGGCAAACCATTTGCGTATGGGCATTTCCCTGCGGTCCCTGCCTCTGGCAAAGTTGTATCCGATGGACCAAGTGAAATGACCTACATCATTGAAAGCGGGAAAATCAAGCACCTCGAAATGGGAGCTCCCCCCGGCGAATTCAATGGACCTCCCGCCTACTATACCCAAATTGGTGGAAAGATATCAATGATGGCTTAGGCTGCTCATCCCTACTCTTGTTATGGTTGCACTGACACCATGGGTTTCCTGAAATTCTTGTAGGAAGAAGTAAACTAACTTGTACGGTACTAAAACTGCAATCAGTTTAGTCCAATACGTCTTCCAGGCTTTGTCAGTCGACACTTCCTGATACTGCATCATCACGATGTGACAACATGATCGGGAATTTGTATTTTAGACCTTTTTCCATGACTCTTGGTCCATATACTCGACCTATGCGATCATGGTGCACCGCTAGTATTGATCTAGAGCTTGCTACGATTTGACCGTTTCATTAGAAACTGATTGTGTTCCCCTCTCGCTGCTACGCTGTCCTCTTGTGTTAGAGAGGGATATGTACCATCTTGAAATGATGGATATCGTTGACACGAGCACGGCTGACAAATAATGTCAAAATGTTTGTTTCTAGCTCATGTTGCTTCTTGATCTTCCATATAGCCAATATTCTGGAAGCATGCTCCACAAAGTGTCGATCCGTTACTCAGGTGTCAAACTCAACATAGCGTACAATGTCACCATTGGTGACACCGAATCGTGATGATGTTTTCGCTCTCACATCATTCTTCTTTCGAATCCTTCTTTGAGATATTCTACAAGTAATCCGTACAGTGTTGGTACTAACAAAGAATCATGCATTGCGGTAGTATCACGAATTCTTCTGTTGCTGCAGGTGAGAATACTTGAAGTGGTACAGAATTTACCGTCCAAAATCCATCTCGGCTCACAAAATCATTTGGATCTCGTTGTGAGAACAACACTGTGTTGACATGGGAAACAAAGCGACCATATCACAAGAACAATACGAGGCCAACCGTGCAAGGTTAAGCTGTGGCAAAGAAATCGTCGATGGTTCCAAGAACGCCAAGGTTGCAGCAAAGTTCATTCAAGCTTTCAACATGAGAGACAGGAAGACAATGAATAAGCTGCTTGCAGAAGATTCATCGTTCTCGTTCAAGGGTGCTGAGGCATCCGTAGCTTTCGAGTTGTTCACTCCACAAATAGAGATGATTCAAGATTCGTTCCCGGACGTGATCATCACTTGGGATCGGATTTACGAGTCGACTCCAGGGGTCGTGATCATCACCAACATGTACAGCCGAGGAACACACACAGGTGTCCCATTTGCATATCAACCTTTCCCTGCTATTCCTGCCACTGGTAAGGTGGTCGAAGAAGGTCCTAGCCAAAACGTTTACGTGATTGAAAATGGAAAAATTCATCACATTCAGCTGGAGCTTGCACCCGACGATCTTGTGGGCCCTGCAGGATACTATGCCAAAATCGGAGGAAAGATCCAAGTGGCAGCATAAAGGTTTTGATCGTTGTTGAATAGATTTCATTGTTTTTTTCTCTTGTGCTGAAATCTCTACCAACCAATCCGTCTGCCGAACGTAGTCGTGTCACGTAATGAGACGGTTGGACCTTGATTATTCGAACTTGGCTCTTGTACATCTCACTGACCCAATGAGTATATCCAGTTGAAAAAGCTGTGAACTCTTTCCAATTTTCGCCTCTCCATTGATCTTCACTCTCCGATGCCATACTGCATGGCAGGATCACCTTACTCTGTCACAGCATCCAATTCCGATCAGATCATCCGTCACTGTAGCAATTCTTCTGCGGTGCCTCTTTCTTTTGTTGAGCCCTTGCTAGCTTGTTGATGTCATTTCATTCAATCCATGGTCGGTGGACTACAAACTGCTGAGCATGGTTGTCGGTTGTCTTGCTCGTATCCACGGGTCACTTCCTCCTCCGGGTCTTCCGTCCTCCCCCCTGCAGGTTTTTTAACACATAATGTTTGCGAGCATGCACGGTTGGAATTCCCGTGAAGAACGGTGACCAACACGTTAGGATTTACTAAGTACTAGTAGGATGTTGTGGCGGCGGATGACGCGAGAGATGTGGAATTATTCTTATTCTATGGAATATCAGAAAAGGGAGGAGGAATGAGAATCCACCTTTCTCAAAACGAACCCGAACCCTGTTGATCATCACTCTTCTTCGCTCGGTAGTACCAGTAGTTAGTACTACTTAGTAGTAGTTTTATTTAGTATCTTGTCGGTCTTCTTCTTGCCTTTTTTGTACAACAACAGCATGCTCTTTAAATAGGACGTGGTTGAGAACGTACTGGGTCCCTCCCAACGAACTCACTCACCAACACGACGTTTAGGCCCCCCCCTTTGAGCGCGTAAGCAGCCACTTATTATTTGTTACTAGTAGTACGTTAGTAACATGCAAAGAGGTGGTGGTTTCAGCATGCTCTGCTCACAAAAGTACTAACACTAGCAATAACCTACAGGAACGTCCTGTATCCATCGCTGTCGACACTACTTCTTCGTCTCTTCTTTGACTGACCATGGGCAACCAACCTTCTCTTACTGCCAAGCAATATGAAGCCAACCGAGCATCGATGCAATGTGGCAAAGAGAAAATCCAAGATTCTGCCAATGCACAAACATCTGGGGGGCGATAATTTGTCTAAATTCATTCTGCCCGTTATATACATTTTGATTTTTGACTCAACAAGTAAGAAAATTTCAATGCAATTCAAAACGACACGAATGATGCCAAACCTCACACACTTGTCTATCACCTAAACTATATGCAAACACATTGTCCACTGTGACATACATCCGACATCTATTACATACTAATAAATGTCATTTGATTTAAATAACAAGATCATCTTAGCATAAAGGTTTGTTGGTTTGCCTCAATTTATTCTAATATAGAATCAGAATGAGTCAATTGCTCACAGTACATCACATCAATCATTGCGTTGTGCCAAACACAATACAATGAAATCTTTTTGAATAAGGCCTGCTAAGTTTGAATCGGACTGATGAGTTTTGACATGCATTCATCCATTTACTAGTTTTTTGTGTCATTACTAGGACTATTTTGCAATATCAATAACAAACGGGTTATAGCTCTCTAATTTTGGAGAATTGCCACAGAAGATCACGGTCTGGCTCCACTGTTTCCTTTTTAGGGTTGGTCATTTCTTCAACCTTGAAGTTGACTCTGTTGGTGAGTTTGCGATAGAGGTCTACAAACTGTTGATCTTCTTCAAACGTCAGACTCACTTGCTTTGCCAAGTAGTTGTAGTAGTCGGTAGCTTCACTGTTCCATCCTTTGTTTTGGGCATTGCGACAGTCACCTTTGCTGGTGAACTCTTTCATTGTTTTCAAGATCTTCCTTCGCTTTTGTTCCGGAGTTTTACTACTACTAGTAGGTGCACTACCACTTGGTTCTTGTTCTTCATCATCTTCTTCACCCCCACCACTCTTGCGACTGTTCATGTCGGGGATAATGCCAGCCAGCAGTGCCACTCGAGTCATACTTTTTTTGGCTTTTTTGGTGACTTTTTTTGAAGGTGTAATCATAGTACCCTGGTTGGTGCTGGCTGCTGTTGCATTTCTTTGCTCTTCCACTTCCATTTCTCGCTTAACAGCTAGTAACTTTTCCACGGCGACAGCGTGCTTCTTCAATACAACGTCTGGGATGTTCTTGCCAACATCTTCAAGCATTTTGTCACAAAGGCGCTGAGCCTTCTTGTACAATGCTCGATCACCATCATGTGGTACAAGAGTCCAATCCCCTGAACGGGCGATTTCTTTGTTGTTTGTAGTAGCAGCAGTACTTCCAACAGCAGAAGAAACACGACTTCCCTCTTCCTCATCGTCCTCCTCCTCTTCATGATCATCCTCATCATCTTTGTCATCATCCTCCTCATCACTGTCCCCACCTTGTCTGGTGGCAGAGTGGTAGTGGATTACACCAATGCCATTACCAACGTCTTCTTCTTCATCTTGGTCTTGTAGTAGTAGCAACCTCCGCCCTTCAATTCCTTGAATTGGCTTCTCTAGGTACGTAGTGAAAATTTGGTAGTGCCTCGTCAAGGATGCTGCGGCGCTTCCTTCGAAGAACACCTCCAGGTGTATTTCGTCGCTCTAGCTCCAACTCATATTGTGTTTCAAATGAGTCACTGCACCTGGCACTGGCCAACCAGGCATGATAGTTGTTCTTCAAGATCATAAGGGCAAAAGCCTCAGTAGACTCATTGCCAAACTGTTCATCGTTCTCCAAGCTATACCTCCAGTGACGATCACCCACTGCCGACTTGAAAAAATTGTCAAAGAAGAGGTGGTATGCCTTGGGAAACTTCCAACGAAGCTCGAAGCACTCAAATGCTAACATATAGCAGTTATGTAGACTACATAGTTTACACAAATCTGAAAACAACAAGAAGGTGCAAAGAACAACAACTTTTGTTAGCAATGATAGTAATAGCAAAACCACGAAACAAAAACTTACAAGCAAATCTACTTTGCATGACAGTATAGACAGCACTCCTTTTGAGAGACAGAGCTTCCTGTTGAAATCGCTGTGCACAGGCATGGTCCCACATGGACTGTATGTACAGCGATCGAGACATTTCATCTTGATACTCCCTTATACCCTGAAACTTACTAGGGCAAGAGCTCTCAGCATAATGATTGTAAATCTTTCCACCTACCCTCAAATCAATCCTAGGCTCGTATATAAACTTCACTCCTTGATACAATACCTCTTTTGTGTACTTTGTCATGACATCCATGTCATGCTTCAGTACATTAGCATCAACGTGCAGTCTCCTATTGCCATGACCCACCTCATACTTCCACATTCACAGTTTCAACAGGAGGATTTCTCTTTCTACTGCTACTGTTGTTACCATCAACACCACCACGTGCACCACCAACAACGGAATTTGGGCTGGGAGTACATGGCGTAGTACCCACTGATGCTGGTGCCACAGGGCTAGCAGTGCCAGTATTGCTTGCACCACTGTGGTTGCTGGAGCTCCTCCTACTACCTGCAACTGAACCACCAGATGCTCGAGCCATCTTGTTGGCTGATCAAGTGCTAGTACTAGGGGTGGTGCATCCAAAGTTGTGTGGCAGAAGTAGGAGAACCTACGCAAACTCGCAAATTCAGAATTTTATGGCGCGCGCCAGAATTTTTCTAGTAGTACTAGTGTTTGCCGGATGTGTTCATGTTGTGTTGAGTCGAATATTCGACCCAGTCTACTACTGGTGCACGGTAGTACTCCATTCAAAGCCTCCACTAGTAGTATGAGTACTAACACTACAAACAAAGAGGTTGTTGGAATAACTGTCGTGGCTGCCCCCAAACAAGAGTCTGTATCCTTATTAGGAGAATGTTGTCATCCTCTTGCTGGAATCAAGAAGCTTACTAAGCACCAGAAGCATATCAACAGAGATGACACTACAAGAAAGTGCAAGGAATACCTCAATTTCCTTGGGGACCGCCGTTTCTGTCTTTGCCCTCGGGGTATGGGCAACCGTCAACAAATTGTGCTTGTCTTTTTTTCATGAGCTCCACCTATGGTTGTGACAAAGAAGTTGATCAAGTTGTAGAGTACATGTTGCATTGGAAGTCCTTGAAAGGTCAAATGCAAAATGAAATTTTTGCACAGTGGATCAATAGAGGACACCATCAAGAAGAACAACAAGATGTGGAACCAGGACAGAGGAAGAAGGCACAATACATTCTCCCACTGTTAAAAACAAGCATGAGTGATCATTTCACCCCAGCTCCACGATATGTGTGTATAAACGCATTAGCAGCAATCCTGAATGTTGGTCGGTACCGATTGACCAGTATCCGAAGAAAATCTTCATTTGTGCATGCCTTAAAAAACAAATTTGGCCCCTTCAGCAACCGAGGATGCAAGTCTGGAAGTACGTCAATGTAACAAGAAAAGGATGCTACTACTTTAGTAGGATGTAATCTTGGAGGAACACTCAGTGTCGTAGAATATCATACCCCAGCTTGATAGTATGGGATACTAGTACTATGGCATGCTCTTTTGATTGTGTAGCTCATTCATTTGCAAATTCCTTACTATTTCACTGTGTCACTTCTTCAGGATGTGTATGATTTCATCATAGATGTAGTAGAGGGGAGTGCGTTACTACTAGCTACTTCTTGGCATGCTCCTAAGATACGAAGTACATGTACATATAATATGCTCAAAATAGAAACCTACAGAGCCGGGTCCCAGGGGATGATGGCATCATCCTCTTGCATATCACAAATCATAATACTACTGTACTACTATTGGTTTGTGACAACACCATGATCAACTACAAGAACATCCCCACTGTTGTTGTTGTTGTTGTTTGGTGGCAATGGTGGTGGAGGACGTCCCTGCTGGTTTGAATTGTTCTTTAGTACAGCACAGGAGATTGCGTTCATCATGGGAAACAGCAACAACAGATTTCTTCAGTTGGTTGTAGGGGGGATTTTGATTAGTGGTAAGAACTGAACCTAGGAATATGATGACATTGTTCCCACCACTCTCTTCTTGTCGCCTGTACTAGTGACAGAACATCAATCAGTACTAGCAGTAGCAACATCAAAACCTGGAAAAGCAGACACCATCAACTTCAAAGAACGTTGAGGGGCGGGGGAATGGTGTAGGTAGCTTTTAGTAGTAGCAGTGATAGCCACAACGGCAACATCAATAGCATGATCCACCAAGACACCCCTGGTTCTACCCTCACACTCAAAGAACAACGAGGGGGCAGGGGATTGTCCCCTTGGTACTATGTAGAATAGTAGTGCCAGTGAAAGCAGCAAGAATGTCAATGTCAATAGCACCATCAAAGAAAGATGAGGGGGCAGGGGATTGGTGTTGGTAGGATAATGTAGTAGTAGAAGAACAGGTGAAAGCAGCGACTGCAATGTCCCCAATAGCATCCACACCATTGGAAAACGTCCCTGGTTCAACCCTCATCTTCAAAGAAAGATGAGGGGGCAGGGGATTGGTGTTGGTAGGATAATGTAGTAGTAGAAGAACAGGTGAAAGCAGCGACTGCAATGTCAACAATAGCATCCACACCATTGGGAAAACGTCCCTATTTCAACCCTCATCTTCAAAGAAGATGAGGGGGCAGGGGATTGGTGTTGGTAGGATAATGTAGTAGTAGAAGAACAGGTGAAAGCAGCGACTGCAATGTCCCCAATAGCATCCACACCATTGGAAAACGTCCCTGGTTCAACCCTCATCTTCAAAGAAAGATGAGGGGGCAGGGATTGGTGTTGGTAGGATAATGTAGTAGTAGAAGAACAGGTGAAAGCAGCGACTGCAATGTCAACAATAGCATCCACACCATTGGAAAACGTCCCTGGTTCAACCCTCATCTTCAAAGAAAGATGAGGGGGCAGGGGATTGGTGTTGGTAGGATAATGTAGTAGTAGAAGAACAGGTGAAAGCAGCGACTGCAATGTCCCCAATAGCATCCACACCATTGGAAAAACGTCCCTGGTTCAACCCTCATCTTCAAAGAAAGATGAGGGGGCAGGGGATTGGTGTTGGTAGGATAATGTAGTAGTAGAAGAACAGGTGAAAGCAGCGACTGCAATGTCAACAATAGCATCCACACCATTGGAAAACGTCCCTGGTTCAACCCTCATCTTCAAAGAAAGATGAGGGGGCAGGGGATTGGTGTTGGTAGGATAATGTAGTAGTAGAAGAACAGGTGAAAGCAGCGACTGCAATGTCAGCAATAGCATCCACACCATTGGAAAATCAAAGAAAGATGAGGGGGCAGGGGATTGGTGTTGGTAGGATAATGTAGTAGTAGAAGAACAGGTGAAAGCAGCGACTGCAATGTCCCCAATAGCATCCACACCATTGGAAAACGTCCCTGGTTCAACCCTCATCTTCAAAGAAAGATGAGGGGGCAGGGGATTGGTGTTGGTAGGATAATGTAGTAGTAGAAGAACAGGTGAAAGCAGCGACTGCAATGTCCCCAATAGCATCCACACCATTGGTAGTAGTAGTAGTAGTAGTGCAGATGATTTGAATTGGTTGTTGGCACTACAAAATGTTGTTGTTGTTGTTGTTGTTGGGAATTTTGTGTGGTGTCGAATTGTGTGTTTTTGCCATTCGTAGAGCGTTCACAGCAGTACCTACGTAGCAGTACCTTAGTACATCTATATCCAGGTCCCTTGAATCGTGTGTTCCAGCTCGAAATTTTCATATCCCAGTCAACCAGACAGCATGTGGCCGAAAATGTCTGCCAAAAAACTCGATCCAGTAAGTGACATACAACCAACATGACAAATGAACTTGATTTCGATAGTGCCAATCTTGGCAACATGTGGGACTTGTGCAGTTTGCTTCGATGGGCCCTATATGCATGAAACCACTATCATCCAGGACTTCCTCTGAATTTTCGGCCATGCCAGCTACCGTAACCCTAAACAATTGTTAGTCTGGTACATCAACATGAAAACAAGTACGCGTTGAGAAACGTTCAACTGACAGCTTGTGCACCAAAATAGATAATAAAATAGCAAGTTTGTGGCCCAGGCTATCACCAACAAGATTGGCAGACCTTTTGGTCAAAAAATTACACAAACAGTCTGTGGGGAAATGGAATCAGTACAGAACATACTACAATCTTACTTGTTGTGTTGATGTAAATAATCACATGCCAATCTTGCAAACGCATGCACGCTTAAAATATAATATACATTCAATTACACCAAATATAATTCACTACGTTATGCATTGAGGCGATTCAAATGATTTGTTGTAGGTTTTGGCATGTATTGAGTCGAAAGAAAAATTTTGATTTGATTGACATATGTATAAATGCAATGTTAGTTTATATGTATCATAAGTTCACGTCAATAAACATATTTCAACGTATGCGTTAACAATCAATAGCACGGTTGGTAATTAAGCGTGATTTCCAACTCATTGTGATTGTGTCACATATGATTTTTTCTGGCTGTGTTCATATTCTTAAAAACGCCTTTTTTCCGCCCCCCAGATGAATGATCGGAAAATTCCATCATGCCTACAACAGGCGTGACAGGAAGTTCATGCAATCCAAATTGGGCGAGGGGGCTACCTTCTCGTTCAAGGGAGGTGACGCGTGTTTGCCCCTTGATATGTTCATTGAACAGGTTGACAATGTGCAAGATTCGTTTCCCGATGTCTACAACACCTGGGACGAAATTTGTGAAACGGAACCGGGGGTCGTTCGAGTCAGCCATTTGGTCAGCCAAGGAACTCATACAGGCAAACCTTTTGCATACGGCCCTTTTCCAGCTGTACCTGCTGCTGGAAAGGTAGTCCATGATGGTCCAAGCGTCATGACCTACATCATTGAGAACGGGAAAATCAAGCATCTCGAAATGGAAGCTTCCCCAGGTGACCTCAATGGCCCTCCAAACTACTACACCCAAATCGGAGGCAAAATTACAATGACAGCATAACTTCATTTTTCTTGTGTTGTTCCTTCAAATATTTGCTTGAGGTCCTTGGTCGGTCGTTGTCGTCGTCGTCCAGAACATCATAATGCCAAATGTCCTTAGTGCAAAAGCGTTTTTGATATCTTTCTCCTACGTTTGATAGAAGGCCTGTCTACTGGCCATCCTTGCGGAAAGGCCTCTTTGAGGTGAGGCCTACCACCACCACCTGCTCGGCCCGTGTGTCCCAAAGAAGGCCTACCCTTTAGGCCGGTCGGAAAGCCTCACAAAAATCGGGCTTCCCCTTCTCTATCGCAACAAGGCTCTATCGATGCGGAGAATACAAACAAATGGACCGAACAACAATCCATTTCCATTCTCTCCCAGTCTCATAAAATATCTTTCACAACAAAGCTGAACTACACATAGCAAAACAAAAAAGCTCTTAAACTCTAACACCTCTCTCATAATGACAAAAACTCCACAACGAATAGTAACGACTGGCGTCAAACCACCATGTTCGGTGACAACATTCAATTGAATGTTCAACCCGCCGACGAAGAATCTCCCGTCAAATATGTTCCAGTCGCCACTGCCTTTGACACTAACAAGTTCGACTACATCGCTGTCTTCATCGGAGCCAACTACTGCCCTCACTGCAAGGAATTCGCTCCGACCGTCATCTCCAGCTCCCCAGACCTCGAGGCCAAACGAACCAAGGTTATCTTCGCCAGTGGAGACCGCGACGATGATGGATTCCAAGCCTCTGTCAAGAAGAACACTGGCATTGATGTCATGCCCTATGACCTTGACCGAACCAAAGCCATGCGAGATTTGTTCGGATTGAAGACCATCCCAGCTCTCATGATTTTGAAGAATGCCGACTTCCACAAACCAACCCCCACCGTCGTCAACAATGGACGACACGAACTCGTCGCCGACCCTCACGCCAAGAACTTCCCATGGACAGCCAACAAGGACGCCCCCATGACTGCCATGGAGCGACTCATCATCAGTGGCAAGTACGGAAAGTGGTGGGAGCTCGGACATCATTCCAACCCAGAAAAGCCCGACGAGATCTACATGGATGAACATGCCGTTCGAGCCCGAGCCGGTATCTTGAATGTGATCACTTGGATTGCGTTGATCAATGTATTTTTCTGGAAGGAGCCCGACATGGTCAAGATTCTATTCCCTATTGTATCCTGGGAGTTTTTGACGAGTATGACGTTTGGTTTGACGCCATTGGCACCCATTGGATTCTTGGGAACATTATTGTCGATCATGTTGTACGACAAGCCTCACTGGAAGCCTGCTCGCCCAAAGCGATTTGCATGGGCTATTGGACTATTCTTGGCCACATCCTGCTTGACTGTGTTTTTGAAGCGTAAGGAGTTGGGAGAGGCATACATTCCCTTGGTGGGTATGGTCGTGATGATGTGCAACGTTGCCACCTGGTTGGAATCCTCGTGTGGATTCTGTCTTGGGTGCTTCATCTACAATACGTACTTGTCGAAGTGGTTCGACTTGGAAGAATGTCAGGAGTGCAAGATCTAGTAGTGGAGATTTGACTCGTCAGGCCGTATTCCCGACACCACACCGTGATATGACATGAGTTTTTGTACTTTAGAATCTTGTATCCTCATCTAGTAGTCATATTTTAGAAGAGACCTAGCTAGGAAGTTTGTATTGGTTGCTACAACGGCGGAGTGATCAAACAAAAATGAGAGGCTTTTTTCAACTACCTACCGATAGAGCTACTCTGCTGTTTCTGTTTCTGAGGTGGATTGAAAACGATGCTATTCATTCCGGTATGTGCAACTTCGACCCGTTATTCAGGTGTCAAAATTGTTATTCGACGAATGTCACCAATCAAGACATCGAATCGTGACAATTCCGGATTTTCTTAGAGGTCACACAGTGTGAGTCGGCTTTCAAGCTTCTTCAAAGAATTTCTAATAGACAGAAAATCATATTATTATATGCACAGAAGATGATATCGGATGTTATGTTGAAGCTCCTTTCTCGGTGGCCCGCCTATGATGGTAGTCTCACAAAATTTGGATCTCTTTTTCGTCCACCCCAAAACAAGTGAGGACATCATGGGAAATAGACCTACTATTTCGCAGGAACAATATGAGGCAAATCGAGCTGGTTTGACTTTGGGGAAAGAGTTCAACGATGGATCAAGGAATGCCAAAATCGCTGGAAAATTCCTGCTTGCGTTCAACATGCGAGACAGAAGGACAATGAACAAGCTTCTTGCGGATGGAGCAACTTTTTCGTTCAAAGGCGCTGAAGCATCCATTGCCTTCGAGTTGTTCTTGCCACAAATTGAAATGATCCAAGATTCCTTTCCTGATGTGTTGATTACTTGGGACCGGATCTATGAATCTACCCCAGGAGTAGTGGTCATCACAAATATGTACAGTCGGGGCACTCACACAGGGGTTCCATTCGCATACCAACCATTTCCAGCGATTCCTGCCACCGGCAAGATAGTGGAGGAGGGTCCAAGCCAAAACGTTTATGTTATCGAAAATGGAAAGATTCAGCATATTCAAACTGAGCTTGCACCCGATGATCTTATTGGCCCCGCTGGGTACTATACGAAGATTGGAGGCAAGATTCAAGTTCAGGTATGAGTAGAAACATGGGACTCGTGTACGGTAGTAGTATGTTGTGTATAGAGATAAATTACATATCTTGTCGTGTTCATTTCACTCTAGCTAGTCGTCGATGCCAGACTACTAGTACAGTAGTACCAACAACGTCGGAAGAACAAACTGGTGTTTAGCTTCATACTAATTTCGTTCTTCTTCTTGACAACATTCATCGATGGTGGAAATTGGTATTCTTCGCACTCGTGAACGCTCGTCTCATGTTGTCCGTGGTCATAGAACGAAGGCCTCTCTTGGTCCATGTTCTGATCGGACTCCACCACAGCAGCAGTAGCAGGAAGAACTGCTCCCAACACAGGAAGTTTCTGTGTTTCGTAGCCCCCAACCAATAGTGGGGTGAATGAACCCCGTTTGAAATGCCCCTTCCCCTAAATCGAACCACCAACCACCACCAACCAACGGTAACCGAACAGCAAACTTTTCGGTCTAGAACGCCTTTTGAGGTGCATGATTGGCCTTGTTGTTACCAGGTCCGATGTCGCTGTAGGAGAAACTCCTTTGGGGATCAATTTTCAAACGGAGAAGTGGCGTCTGAGTTCGAAGTTTCTTTGAATGAGAAATGATGCGAAGTGTTGGATGCTCTTCTTCTCTATCATCGACGCAAAACAACTACCGTGGCAAAAAACTGGTACCAACCAAAACAAAGATAGAGGTCTGGGAAATCAACACTCACTGACAGTCCGTCAATATGAAGCCCACCGATCACTCATGAAATAATGTGGGAAAGAGTCGATTGATGATTCCACGAAGTGTTCATTGATCAGGTGGAACACACTCAAGGTTCTTTCCCAGACGTTGTTTCGAAGTCAAGCCCGGCATCGTGAAGGTTACTAATAGGTACAGTCGAGGCACCCATACAGGGAAGCCCCATTTGCTTGGGCCGTTCCCAGCGATCCCAACCTCTGGGAAAGTCGTTGAAGAAGGGCCAAGCCATTTCGTTTTTCTTATTGAAGATGGAAAGTTCACACATTTCGAAGTAGAGGCTCCTCCAGGTGATGTTACTGGACCTCCCGGATACTATCAGAAGATTGGAGGGATAATGGAAATGAGTGAGTAGTCTCCCCATGTTCAAGTCATCTTCGTCGTCTCAAGGAGGGCATCGCCCGCACAACCTCGCATGGTGATAATACCGGATCAGAAATAATGTCATTGATGAATACTAGAAGACGACGACGATCATAGAGAACAATTTAATCCATTAAATCATTCAGGAAATCCCCCGTGACCCTTACAACAATCTAGGAACAAGATATTGGTGGTTGTCAACTTCCGGATTCTCGTATCGTATGGTATCAAGCCCACTCACAATGTGCCGACGACGATCCACCAAATCTTCTCTTCGACGTCGTCTATACTGCTTCCGCCTACTCACTCACAGTCAGTACACCCGATCATCGTCGGTACGGGTACGAGGCTGTTCCGTCAAGGGTGGTGGTGTTGTACTACCGGTAGTACTAGGAAGTGTTGAAGTCACTGCAACTCCCCTTCGCCATTTCCCCTGCTGAAGAATAATGTTGAAACTCACAGCATCTCCGATTTCACAACAATGCGACCAACAACTAAGCTACTAACGTTAGTACTAACGTCAAGGTCCAAGCTTTTATTTACTGAGAACTAACGTTAGTACTACCGGTAATACCGTTAGTAGATCTGACGACAGCTACCTGGTACTAGTAGTAGGTGCCCTGCTGGGTCAACCATACCGTTGTTGTCGTACTTGTGATAGTCCGGCCGACTGACATCATCTTCTCCCGAACAGCGAACTTTTCAGTGCATGAAGGGGGCACTTCGACTATTCGTTATCGTGGGGAAGCTGCCCGATAAGTAGTGTGAGTGGGCTGTACCAAATCTGGAAACAAGGGAAGTGGGGGAAGTATCAACGAGGTGGCTTGGGAGTTCCTTGTTCTTTCGATGGTGAAATCTCGTGTTGATTAATAATTGTACCGTGCTCAAGAGAATGATACATTCCATAAAACCACGAAGTTGGCAATCTCAAAGGCGTGAAACCACAATAGCAATTCTATCCTCAAAATGGGCAACCAGCCATCACTAACCGTCAAACAATATGAAAGTCACCGATCACGCATGAACCTTGGCAAGGAGTCCGGTGGTGACACGAAGAACTCGAAATTGGTCAAGGAAAAGTTTCTCTACGCCTACAACATGCGTGACAGGAAAACCATGCAGTCTTTCACAACCGATGGAGCAACCTTTTCCTTCAAAGGCGGCGATGCGTGTCTCCCAATGGACCTTTTCATTGAGCAGATTGAAGCTATTCAAGATTCGTTTCCAGATGTCTACATCACGTGGGATGAATGTATTGAAGTTCAGCCTGGTGTTGTGAAAGTTACAAATTTCTACAGTCGGGGCACCCATACTGGGAAGCCATACTCATTTGGGCAATTCCCCGCCATCCCAACGTCCGGGAAGGTAGTTGAGGAAGGCCCAAGTCACTTGGTTTTCCTCGTAGAGAATGGAAAATATACTCACTTTGAGGTCGAGGCGCCGCCAGGGGATGTCACTGGACCTCCCGGGTATTATCAAAAGATTGGAGGAAAGATGACGATGAACGGATAGTTCTTGTCTGTATCTTGAACCTCCAAAATAGACGAAACGACTACTAGAATAATGCTATCCCAACAGCATAGATTTTCCACAATCGATGTACTTGCCAAACTCCTTCGAGTCCAGTAATCCCTTATTAATCTTCACACAACCGGCCAAGCTCAAAATTGCTTCGACAATCACTAATGACATCCGAGCGCGATGGGGTCTAGCTATGTATCGTTTATCTTGTACTAGTACTTGTACTGCAGACTATAATTCGAGTCTCATTCCTGCTACAGTAGCAGCAACTGGAAGAAGTAAAACCCGCGTCAAGTAAAGCGCGATATGTGAGGACAATGTTAGTAATAAGTTAGGCAAAAGAACGGGAAAAAAGCCCAACAGTACCTACCACACCACCACCAGGAGTGCTGGCGGCTGCCTGCACTTGTTGGTAGTAACAACGTTAGTACAAGCATACTCCATCGGACTACCACAACCATGGCACTCGTAGTTAACATCAACGCGATACTTCTCTGTTGTAGATAGCTACCTAGGCTGGAAGTCGGGATGGAGTAATCTCTCTTTTTCTTTTCTTTATCCGAGCGCAGCAACGTATCGCAGCGAAACCACGAATACGTACCCCCGCCTCCTATGAACATTTCTCACAGTCAACCTTTGGGACGGAAGCGAAGAGCGAAGATGCGAAGATGGCGTGTCAATGGGCAACAAACACAAGATCTACTTAACAACCATAGCAAGATTTAGGAATTTCACGAAGCACCGCCGCCACCACTGTCGCCCGTGGTTGGTGGGTGGTGGTGAGCGGAACTACCCTTCTTTGGCGCTAGGTGACGACATTCTGTTAAGTCCGACAAGAGCTAAAACTGCAAAGAAGGGGGGAAAGGCTTCTTCATTCCTCCTAACTTCCTTCCTCCTGCTCTCCGTTTGATTTTTCGCAAGCATCGACGACCTCACAAATCCCAAGCGGAGGAAGACGACAGCAAAATCTTACAAAAAGAAGCTATCATGGGAAACCAACCCTCTCTTAGCATCAAGGAGTACAACCTCAACCGCTCTCGTATGAACTGCGGCAAAGAACACAATGATGGCTCAAAGAACTCCAAGAAAGTCGAAAAATTCCTCAACGACTACAACATGAGGGACAGGAAGAGTATGCAGAGCTTTGTGGGTGAAGGTGCCACCTTTTCATTCAAAGGTGCCGACGCTTGTCTACCTCTCGAGATGTTTATGGAACAAATCGAGCTTGTTCAAGATTCCTTCCCAGATGTCTTCATTAGCTGGGACGAAATCTATGAGAGTGAACCTGGTGTGGTCAAGGTCCGAAATTTCTACAGTCGAGGTACGCATACTGGAAAACCTTTCGGATATGCCCATTTCCCTGCGATTCCTGCCACGGGGAAAGTTGTCGAGGAAGGACCAAGCCATATGGTGTATTTGGTCGAAAAGGGAAAGTTTACCCATTTTGAAATGGAGACACCTCCCGGTGAGTTCAATGGTCCTCCAGGATATTATACCCAAATCGGAGGAAAAATTGAAGTCTAGAATATTGAGAGGAGCCGAATGGAACGTGCCTAGAACAACATTGGAATAGATAACAGAGTTTAGAACAGACAAAACGAAAAAACTCGGTGACCTGAATCGATCTCCGAAATTTCTGGATTTTCCCAGCCAGTGTCGCAAATCGAAATCGATTGCTGGCTTCCCACAATTGGTCACCATCGTCCTCAACGATGATTCCAGAAGTGAGCCTGTCATTGATTTCTTGCGTCATGCGATCATCAAGAGGACCGGCGACAAGATGCACCACCCAGAGCACGTGACCTAAACAGCCACTTGATTGAAGCTCTTTTGTAAATGCTTCTTTTAATGCACCTACTGGACATGACACAGCCACGATCGTAATGAAAATGTCAAACAACTACAAAAGTCATTGGATCGTATTCAATACGGGATCAAGAGTATGCAAAAGGATCTGCTGCACTTGGGTCGATTGGTCCTGGTGCCAAATGCACAACCCACCGACAATCGTAATACAGACAAAAGGCCCCTAGTCTCGCGACGAATCATTGTTATACCAATCATCGCAAGTACGAGTACTCCTGACTACCGACGAATGTCCATCTTTTTCCACTGGTGAGATCGAGGGATGATAGACACAACACCTTTTTCAAAAAGATGCTCTTGTCACGCAGGACACAGGACCAACAATTTAGCCAATCACATACGTTCCGACGTCTGTACGGCGTGGCATTCGGATGTCAGCATGCATTCGCCATCGATCAAGACGCATGCCACAGAACAACCGGAAGCCTGGTACCTCGTCTGTGCGAGTGTTCATTATGTTTGTCAAGGGCAGAATCGGCAAAGAAAATATTTGACAACCTCCCATATCAATGAGATATCTCTGTGGGGAAACGCTGTTTGTATTCCACATCTATGAAAGATGAAGATTGATGATGGCTGGTGTCCTTTCCCATAAAAACGAAACCAAGGAACAACGTAAAACGATTTCAATTGTGCGTTACTGTTTGTTTTTGCTATCAATATGGGCAATAAACCTACCATCTCTCTCGATCAATACGAGGCCAACCGTGCTCGACTAACATGTGGCAAGGAGATTTGTGATGGATCCAGATGTTCCAAAGTTGCTGAGAAATTCCTGCATGCCTACAATATGCGTGATAGGAAGACAATGCACAATGTCATCGCAGAAGGTGCGACGTTCTCTTTCAAGGGGGCAGACGCGTGCTTGTCCCTTGACCTCTTTATTCCACAAATTGAAATGATTCAAGATTCTTTCCCCGACGTATTCGTCAGTTGGGATGAAATCTGCGAGCTCGAGCTAGGTGTTGTGAGCATTTCCAACGTCTACAGCAGAGGCACCCATACAGGAGCTCCCTTTGCATATCCTCCATTCCCGGCAATTCCAGCTACTGGCAAAGTTGTGGAGGAAGGACCAAGTCAACTAGTCTATTTGATTGAAAATGGAAAGTTGCGACATATTCAGCTGGAACTGGCACCTGGCGATTTGAGTGGACCAGCCGGCTACTACACAAAGATTGGAGGAAAGATTGAAATGACAGAATAGACGGAATGAGAGAAGATTTCCGTGCGTGCATTGTGAAAAACGCATCGCCAAAAAACATTCAATAGAAAAAATATCAATACGTGGTTCATCGTCTTCGCGGCACGTGGTAGTTCACAATGTTTCGAGGTATGAATGGAGTGGAAGGACTTGTTATAGTGACCGATAGTGTTTCCAAGATGATAATTGACGGAACCGTTCCACAAGAAGTTTGCAAAAGCACTTTCAAATCATTCTGAAGCAAAGTAAGCGATCACAACTGCTCGGTCAGTATTTATTAGGGAGGACGAAAACGCGCAAGTACCACTGGGTGATTAGCAAGGCAGCGATCGCAGCCGCAATCGAACTCGAATACATTGCATCCAAACGGGTTTTGGCTGCTGTAGGGAGGAGCTAGGTATTTTCGAACAACAATGTAACGAGAGCATCATGTTGACGTTCTGACACCATGGAAACGGGTCTATTGATCACGCTATCGAACAAGAATGGTCAATAGTGCGGCTCTCTACTCCCTGTGGCAAACACGTTTTACTGCAAGCATAGTACAACAATTGATACCCTAGCAAGTGCCTCCAAGACTAACGCTCCCATGTAAGAATCATGATGCGACAGGGGCGGAAAAAGTGTAAACGATTCCGACTTCGCGTTAGTGGGTCGCTCAGAAATCCGACGAAAAAGGAATTGCGTCAAGAGACTGGAAGAGTAGGCAGCCTTCGCTCCAGGTTGTAGAAGTACGAACTCACTCAGTGAATCATTGTTTGCATTTGACACCGGATTGTTCAACAAGAACCACGCCATGGGAAACCAAATTACCGTACAACAGTAGTATGAGGCCCATCGCGCCCGGATGAATTGTGGCAAAGAGCGTTGCGACAACGGGAAGAACTCGAAACGCATCGAGAAGTTCCTCAAGGCATACAACATGCACGATCGGAAGTATATGCAGAACCTCATGGCGGAGGGTGCAACATTCTCTTTCAAGGGGGGTGACCTTTGTTTGCCTTTGGATATGTTTGTGGGACAGATCGAGGAGATACAAGATTCGTTCCCTGACGTTTTCATCAGTTGGGATGACATCTCTGAAGATGAACCCGGAGTGGTTAGAGTCAAAAACCTTTGCAGCCGGGGGAGACACACTGGGAAGCCGTATTCGTATGGACCTTTGCCACCCATTCCAGCAACGAACATCGTAGTGGAGGAAGGTCCCACTCAAATGCTGTACCTTCTTGAAAATGGAAAGTTGACTCATATTCAAGCAGAACCTCCAGTGGGCGATTTAACTGGGCCACCCGGGTACTATACCAAGATTGGAGGGAAAATTGATGCCACTGAATGAATGTGAGAGCAAAGTGGTGTTTCGTAGAATCGTAGAACGGAAACGATGGTATAGAGAGACTTGATTTCCTGATATATTCAAAACGGATAAAACTTGTGAAGGAGGTCCATACTCTTGTAGACAGCAGTTAGCGCCTGTACCTTCTGACCTCTCGACATTGACCAGTTTACCATCAATGCTATCTGAACAACAACAATTGCCCAATATACCAACAGAAACGGTCTCTTTTGTACTTTGTGCCGTGGTCGCATCCTAAACATTGCCACATAGGCTGCTGGTGAGCCACCGATAGCAGCCAAAAGCCACAGGATCGTCTCAGGTACCCGAATTTTCCCCCCAATGGCAGTAGCCTTGTCATATCGATAGACTATCACTGTCACGACATTCACTGTCAACAACCATTTCCACCTATAAAATCCGGGAACCCAATGGTTTCCAGCCTTGATGAATGCAACGATCAAAACCAAACTGATCAATCCAAACCTTGTATGTGGACTTATCCACAATGAAGGTTTCCTCTGTGCTGATGATGGTGTTGTCTTGCGCATAGTGTCTCTCTGTTAGCCGTGGGAAATATACAAGTTGTTGCTGGGTTGGTCGTTGTGAGATTGTAGCAATTACATACGTGTGGTTGGTACGGTACGTACGTAGCAGGTCAAAATGTATTAAAATTCAGGCCTTTGTGGTAACCAACAACGGCCTCCATCTATAGCCTAATGATAAGGCCTATCGTTCGGGCTCCGTCCGTCCGGTGCAAAGGCCTCACAAAATCCCGACCTGCTCAGCCCACTTCTCGTCTTCACAACAAGGCCTATCCGGCATGCGGAGAATGCAAACAAATGGACCGAACAACAATCCATTTCCATTCTCTCCCAGTCTCATAAAATATCTTCTACAACAAAGCTGATCTACAAACAGCAAAACAAACAAGCTCTAAAACTCTATCACCACCACTCTCAAAATGACAAACTCCACAACGAATAACGATTGGCGTCAAACCATGTTCGGTGACAACATTCAACTGAATGTTCAACCCGCCGACGAAGAATCACCTGTCGAATATGTTCCAGTCGCCACTGCCTTTGACACTAACAAGTTCGACTACATCGCTGTCTTCATCGGAGCCAACTACTGCCCTCACTGTAAGGAATTCGCTCCTACCGTCATCTCTAGCTCTCCAGACCTCGAGGCCAAACGAACCAAAGTCATCTTCGCAAGTGGAGACCGCGACGACGAGGGATTCCAAGCCTCTGTCAAGAAGAACACTGGCATTGATGTCATGCCCTATGACCTTGACCGAACCAAAGCCATGCGAGATTTGTTCGGCTTGAAGACCATCCCAGCTCTCATGATTTTGAAGAATGCCGACTTCCACAAACCAACCCCCACCGTCGTCAACAATGGAAGACACGAACTCGTCGCCGACCCTCACGCCAAGAACTTCCCATGGACAGCCAACAAGGACGCCCCCATGACTGCCATGGAGCGACTCATCATCAGTGGCAAGTATGGAAAGTGGTGGGAGCTCGGACATCATTCCAACCCAGAAAAGCCCGATGAGATCTACATGGATGAACATGCCGTTCGAGCTCGAGCCGGCATTTTGAACGTGATCACTTGGATTGCGTTGATCAATGTATTTTTCTGGAAGGAGCCCGACATGGTCAAGATTCTATTCCCTATTGTATCCTGGGAGTTCCTGACGAGTATGACGTTTGGCTTGACTCCGTTGGCACCCATTGGATTCTTGGGAACATTGTTGTCGATCATGTTGTATGACAAGCCCCACTGGAAGCCTGCTCGCCCAAAGCGATTCGCTTGGGCTATTGGACTATTCTTGGCCACATCCTGCTTGACTGTGTTTTTGAAGCGTAAGGAGTTGGGTGAGGCATACATTCCCTTGGTGGGTATGGTCGTGATGATGTGCAACGTTGCCACCTGGTTGGAATCCTCGTGTGGATTCTGTCTTGGGTGCTTCATCTACAATACGTACTTGACGAAGTGGTTCGACTTGGAGGAATGTCAGGAGTGCAAGATCTAGAAGGTTCCAGAATACTGCACGATTGTATCATTAGACATTAGACATTGCTAGTACATTTATTACCTCCTCGTCGGTACTGTTAAACTAGGGTGGGTTATCCATAATCCGGTTGTGGTACTCAGTAGTGAGTGTTTTCTTACGATTATGTTATGGGTTTTGTTGGGTTTCGGAGCTCTAGACGTATTGGGCACTCGTTTTGTCTCGACTTTTATCACTGAACTTCTAGGCTCAGAAAAGGTCGTTCAAGAATTCCCGCATCCCTCATCCTGGAACACCACCACCACCACCACCACCACCAACCACCACACACTCTCAACATTCAACATCATCGGAAGTTCGGCACTGGTTTTAACCAAACACAAGTACAATCTACTCGTACCAAACTACTAGTACCTGGTAGAGACGACATATTATCGTTAACCTAGGTGCCATTCTGGCAGAAGTTTAAGGTGATGCCTCTTTGGTCACAATGTCGAGAAGACGTATATTGCTCATCAATTTTCGTTCGCAACTAGGAACAACAATGAGCATTGTTTGTCCGACCAGAAAAAAGAAACCTATTCAGTCGGATGCCAACGAGTGAATAAGATGGCCCAAATTGCTTTTATCATTCGACTTTGTCGGAGTTCGACTGGTGGACCATTTAGCGTGTGAGCTCGCTGTCATCTCATGCTACCACCACCGACCACCGCCAGTAGCTGGAGCGCCATACAAAACACGACCTTAATAATGGCAACATGTTGATGTACTAAAGTAGTATTAAGTTGTTGTTGAGCGCCTACCTACTTGGTTGTGTAGTAGAGTAGTACTAACGTTAGTACTAGCTAGAGCGGTTGTACTAACCCGTGGATTGGGTTACTACAGCATATTACATCAATTTGCAGCAGTGAACTCTGCTAATGGCACCTTTAAACGTGAGGACGCCAAAAGCTATAGCTACAGGCACAATGTCTCAATCCTGGGGAAATGCCTATATTTGGAAAGTCATCGGCCACCACACGAGCGACAAACACCGTAGTTTTGTACCAGAATTACGTACACCACTCGAATGGCTTCACCGCCAACAACAGGGATCTGTACTGTGATCGTCGAACCTAAGAACTCTTCGTTGTGGCATTCTGATGGATATTTCGCAACTGGGAAGAAGTGTCGATGGAGCATTTCAACCATCTATGTTTCGGGCCCTTAAGTAAGGCAGGTGGTAGAGTACTCCAACCGTTGGGGACGAAAATGTCCAGCGGCGGTTCCGCTTTTCGCTCACAGACAGGTCACAAACTCGTGGATCGTAGAGCACACAAAATTAGGTCCCCGACCACAGAAATCACAAAACCGCCAAAAACACCCAATCACACACCATGACGGACATCATGATGGAAGCTTGTACTGTCCCTCTGACAAAGGACAAGAATACAAACCACCCACTGTCAATTGTAATCGCCTTGAACAATACAGGTGTTTCATTGATGGAGGACGGCAAAATCAACAGAGCCATCTGTTGCTTTCAACGATCGCTGAACTTAACTTGGGGTGAAATGGGTCAATCCAACCTCCTTCCTTCAGTCGAAACGGAAGGAGAGTGTGACCCTATTTGCTCTCGTGCTATTTTGCCTACTCGCCTTCGACTCTTGGCCCGCAAAAACACAAAACATGATTGCGGAGGTTACGTCGATTGGACAGCATTGCGACTCAAAAACCCCACTCACATCAGCGGAATTGACGCTTTTTCTTTGGTTTCTTTTGTAACGACCTACAACTTGGCTGTTTGCCATCACTTCCGAGGAGTCTGCAAGCCTTGCAACTACGATATGAAGAAAGCTGTTCGACTTTACGAATTGGCTCATGGCTTGCTATCTCAACAAAGTGAACGACATGAAGATCTTTGGATGTTGTTGACAATTGTAAACAACTTGAGCCGCGCGTTGAGGAAGATGGGAGAGGAGAAGAGAGCGACGCTATGTTGCCGACGTGTTTTGGCCATCCTTGTCTATGTGAACAACCATGAAGATTTGGAAATGCCACCTGGCCTTTACGACAGGTATCTTTCCAACGTTTGTCATTTGATTCTACGCTCCCAAACTGCCGCAGCCGCTTAGGAGAAGCATCATTGCCAATTGGATTGAACAAACAGAGCTGTGCGGAGTTACAAACTAGAATAGACGATCCGCATGGTCTTACTACGACGACCTACCACTACTACCCACAGTTGCTAAAAAAACTTCTACTAAAACAAAATATTTTTGCCAATACCTGAAATTCTTTTGTCCCAATAGTGGTGCCGTATTCTCCTGTAATGGTTTGTTCATATTCGTATTAGCGTCAAAAGGGGAAGAAGTTGTTGTTGGTTGTTGTCGAACTGGGATGTTGTTGTTGGTGCTGTTTGTTGATCGACCTGTCGGGTTTGGGTTGCGTGGAGCTGCGTGGTCTGGTGTTGCAGATCGTTTAGGTAGCTGTTCCCGTACTGTGACGTTAGTACCTTGTGTATTACCACTTCGTTAGCACTTCCCTCTTCCCTCTTTCTGTTTCTCGCAGTGCCGCGAGTCAAGAAGTGCGGGTGTGGCATTCGAAGGCAAGTATGGGGCGGCTGCATTCCTTAACTATACGACGTGACATGGGTGAAGGTGCATAAATACATGCTCATTGGGTAGCGTCGCCGATTCGCACCCTTGTGGAAATAAGGGTTGCAGGCACCTCGGTCTGTCGCCGCTTCGGATTTGCCGCTCACGCCCATTGTAAAAGTTGGTCTCCCTTGGAGCTACAGTACCTCTCCTTCACAATCCCTTCAACGTCAAGTTGCACCCTTGGGGAAAGTACCTACCGTAGTGAGGTCCCTTGACTGTGCATTTATAACACCAGAGCACTGCTGTGAAGGTGAAAACGGAATGGCACCATGAAGACGTCCGATGCCCCCTTGTTAGAAGTCATTTTACGATTCGTTGACAACCAAAGCCTTTTGTCTCTTCCGGATCTCCTTTTCGATGTTGGTAGGAAGTTGGTTATCCCAGCTCTGGTAGCCCTCTTCTTGACAGGGACTTGCGTTTCCTTGCTGAGAGCAACTTGGCGAGTCATTGTGCCGCCCAGTTTGTCTGTGCGCTACCGCGAGGCTCGAAAGCTTTACCGATCTGGCAACGTCACTCGGGCACTGAAGGATTGGGCTCGACTTGAACGATACGGTCCAGCCTATTTAAGTCGAGCAACCCACGCCCTCTATGTTGATCTAGATCCGTCTCAAGCTTTGACAGTGTTGCGGGAAGCCAAGGAAAAGCGCGTTCGAATTCAACTGAATCAAGTCAAAATGATCCAGCTGGACGCCAAAGCAATCCAGGCAGGAAGTAATGTGACAATGATTGATTTCAATGCCCGGCTTGCCAAGCAGGAACATTTGGGTATCGCCACAATGTAGAAAAAAATGAATTTGATTGGAATCAGTTAAGAGAGTGTTGAGCCGGTCCCAATGTGGTAGGCAATTCTTCCTACAAGACTCCAGTCGATGGAGTTCTAGTATCGCGCTGTCTCTTTGAAGTGTCGACGGTAGATTGGAATGATGTGCTGTCTTTTACACATCCTTGCTATTTTTCTGATTCTATGCCATTGATTCCATGCGATCATGGGGGTGGATGCATGCATCGATGCACGCATCAGTGAAAGGCATGATTTCGAAGGGCTTGTTCGATAGGAGTCTGTTTCAGTATTGTCGACCAGAGTTCTATAGTATTGTGGTGTCTGTTGAAGCTCCAACCCAACCTAAAAAAAATGCTCAATGGCTTGATACGAACCGTACTACTGTAGAGAACAAAAAACAATGAAACGAAGTAGAAAATCTTGACTCTCCCAAATATCTTGACTGCTGCATCTCCACCCAATCCGCCGCATGGCACTCTCCGTTCTCTCTTGCATTGACTCTCCTACTACTACTATAACGCCATGTACAATAGCGATTCAACCCTAAAATTTTCATTTTACCCCAAGAATATACTACTACCTCTGTGCTACTAGGTAGTATTGCAGTGTGAGTTCTGTACTGGTAGGTCATCCTTGTAGATCCCAATGTCGACAATCCATCGGCACCTCTACAACAGCAGCACTGCAGTACTGTTGCATGCTGCACAGTGCATAATGTCCTGTTGCTATTATACCAACATGGCATCTTCTTGTAGAATCACTTGCGATTTCGCCGCTCCCTTTTGAAAATTTTGTTTTTCCCATTCTCGTTGTGCCTTGCGTTCGGCTGATTTGGACATTTTGTTGACGGCATAGCCACCAGCGACGCCACCCAAGGCCATACCGACGGGAAAGACAGGTGCAAGAATCAATCCGCCAACCAAAGCGCCACTGGCGGCACCCACGGCCGTTTTGGTGCCTCGGGTTTGTTTCCAATACTTGCGGTGGGGGTGGATGGCATCGCTGCCCATGGGATTGCGGGATTGGGGAACTTGGATCATGTGAGTATTTTGTGAGAAATGGTCCACTTGTTGTTGGTGGTGGTTGTGGTTGTTTCCGTTGCCGTTATTGTTGGTTGGAGTCATGGAATGTGATTGTTGATGTTGCTGTTGTTGCGAATAATGAGGATTGTGATCATGATTGGACAAGTGTGCCTGTTGTTGTGCACGAGCAATGGCTTGTTCTTGTGCCAAAATATGAGCAGGTACTGGTACTGGTACTGGTACTGGTACAGGAGGAGAGGCATGTGCAAATCCAGAAGTGGCAGCAGCAGCATTGGTAGGAGGAGTAGTAGTAGTAGGCGTAGTCGATGGAGCAGAAGGATCCCTGGAATACTGATACATCATATCTCGAGGATTGGGCGAGGCTGCCGTCGCCATGGTGGCTGGAGTCATGGGTTGTTCAGACTGCGGGGGAGATACGGTCGGAACATTGATGACACTGGGAGGGCCAGCATTGCTAGTAGGAGTGGTGGGACCGTAATCATTCGAGTACCCAAAATCCTGATGGATTTGTTGCAAAGTGGGAGGAGGCGGTGCCCTCATCATGGTGGGCATGCCAGTGTTATTTGGGCCCATGTTGTTGGTTTCATAGTCATGCTGGGGAGCATACGATCGATCAGGGTGAGGAGGCGGGAGATTGGGAGACAACCCGTAACTGTCATAGTAGCCTTGAGGAGGAGGAGGTACTTGTGCCATGGTGTCGGTGGATATGGGATCCAATGTTGTGTTGTTGCTACCGGAATATCGGTACCTGGTATCGGTAGTAGCAGCCAAGAAAATGCTTTTGAATCTGGTATCTGGTAGGGAGTCAGAGTGCAGAAGCTACTCGTAGTACGAGTAATAACGTTAGTAAAAAATACGACGGCGGCGGCCACATCGGTTAGGTCGTAGACAATACGTAGCCTGGTACAAACGAGGTTTTCGAGCTATTTTGACCAAAATGACCTCATATCTGACCAGTTAGACTAAAATCTCAACGCCAGTTTCCCAAATCTCTGCCGTTGTTTTGCCACAAAAATGGTGCACAGATGATAATCCCTTCCTACATGCTCATACTACAAGACACAATTGAGTCCAAAATTTGAACAAGAGGTGGTTGTGACTGCTAAGACTTCTGAGAAGTAATATATTAACAAATTGTTTTGGAACCGAAAGCTCTCGTAGTAGTACTTGTCATCATCATAGCATCGTCATAGCCTTGTGCAAAGACTGGTGTTGCCTGCCTCTTTTTCCCACCACCACTGAAAAATTCCCCAAACTTGGCCTCAACCAACCCCTTCTCTAGTAGACTTTGTTCAATGCCGAGTAGCTTTGACAAAGAACAGTAATCATCGTCTCCGTTTGGCAGATAGATGCAATACCAACATGCATCGGCCTTCTTGGGGCACCCCCTCAAGAAGTGCCAAGGGCATCACGAAACCTATCTAAGTAAGGCGGACGAGGTGGAAAATATGTTAGTGTATATAATAAGGAACAGTTTGACAAAGTGGGTCGCCTTACTCATCGTATATTGATTGCAATTGGGCGTTGCAAACCTTGGGGACCTGAAGCAACAAAGATGCCGATGTTGGTGTCCAAATCAGGTACACGTTTTACGGGCTCTACGTTATCCGTGAATGTCTCGTGATAGACCACAAGCGTTGGTTGACTCTTTTGAATGATCGAAAACGGACGAAAACATACGTTATGTACCAGGGCTACGTATTGTTCACGAAGGTCATCAAAACTAACCGATGTGGGCGGCATCTTGTCCCCAAAAACTTCTTGTGTGCATTTTTCTACGACTGCTATATGTTTCGGAGTATGCAGGCGTGTCACATGCAATGAAATATCCACGACTGAATCCAACGGGTCAAACTGAACTTCGCACTGGGTTTCACGGACTGAGATAGTCTCTTCTTGGAACTGGTTGGTTGCTTCTTCTGGAACATTGCCATTCCAATTTTGCCGTTGTTGTTGGAAGAACCAAGCATGAGTACTCGTAGTATACCGCAAGACGAAGACAACGATTCTCTTGTTGAAGATGATGATGATGATGATGGTGACGATGAGTATATGCAACAAGACTCAGCAAATAACCATTCCTCCAACCCAGACCACCACTACTCCGACCACCACAATACTATTATACACAACAACAACAACAACAACAACAACAATTCTTGGTTCCAACAATTCCGTTCCAAATGTACTCTCTTGGAACTTTCCGGTATGTGTGGAGATTTTGGTACTCTCTTTCCATTATTGATAGCATTGACACGAGAACGATGTATTTATTTAGCACCCACCTTGTTTTGGACGGGTTGGGTCCACATGGTGACAGGCATCTATTGGGATCTTCCCATGCCACTCCAACCCATGCACATGATATCGGCACAAGCCTTGGCTCATTCGTTGGATAGTATGCAAGTCACGACGGCTGGGATTGGAATGGGGATTGCTTTTTTTATGTTGCAATGTGGGGGGATTGAGACGTTGAATCGATGGATACCCAAGAGTGTGTTGGGTGGATTGCAACTAGGAGTGGGTTGGAAAGTGGTCATGAAGGGGATACAAATGATTCGGGATTTAACATGGTGGGGTTCTATGGATTGTATAGGGGGAGCTATTCTGTTGACATTGATGGTATTGTATGGTCTCCGCGCGGACGACTCGAACAATTCTGGAGGGTTCTTCCGTCGATTTCCTGTGGGTCTCTTGCTGTGTATTGTTGGATTGATCCTTGCCACCATTCAACTGATTTTACACCCATCCGCTATGGAATGGCAGTCGGAACCCCTCTTGGTCTATGCTCTCCAAGGAGTTACTTGGGACGATTGGAAAACAGGCTTTCTCAACGGTACTTTGCCACAGTTGCCGTTAACTACCCTCAATTCCTGTCTCAGTGTATGTCTGTTGGCACAAACATTGTTTCCAGAGCAGCAATCCACCCATCCGGTTTCACGAAAATCCGTCTGTCGATCAATTGGGTGGATGAATACCTTGCTATGCCCCTTTGGACTCATGCCGCACTGCCATGGAGCCGGGGGTTTGGCGGGTCAACACAGACTGGGTGCCACCTCGGGAGTCTCCATGGTATTGCTTGGTATCTTCAAGTTGGGTCTATCCCTATTGGCCGCCCAAGGGTCCTTGTTAGCCTTGTTGGATGCTCTGCCAGTCTCCGTTCTTGGTATTCTACTGGCCTTGTCTGGACAGGAATTGGCCATGACCGGTGTCAAAGCGGCACTCATCAGTGATCAACATCATTCGGCAACTGGAGTGTCACCCGAATCCAGCATCCGGTGGAATCAAAACATATTCATCGCGTTAGTGACAGCTGCAGTTATTGTTGCCACGGGCAAGGCCCATGTGGGTACTCTCTGTGGATGGATCACATACATGGTCTATGGAACGGGGGTACAGGATCTATGTTTCCCTAGTACTAGTACTATTGCAGCTGGTAGTAGCAGACAGTCAGGGGGTACCGATGAAATGGAAGAGGAAGAGATGGGTTCAGAGGGACGAGGAAGAGGGGTGTATGACCGTGTGGCGATGGAAACCTCAGAGGAAGTGAATGACCGCTTTGCCTAGAGAGAGCAATAAGTTTCCCGTAAATGGTAGAACTCCAATTTTGTTTCCCTTTCCAGTCCCACCACCACCACCACAGGTCTTTCGCTTTGTCTCTACTGGGACAAAGCAGGAAGGCTGATGACATGGATGCTGTCATGATGCCGATCCATCACGCTCCAGAAGTTAGTCGCTAACCACCAATTTGACTTTCCATTCTATGGAATGGAAATGGGTGTTGGTTTGCGAGCAAATTCCCTGCTGCTTTTCCGGAGTGGCTGAATCTAGATTTGTTGCAATACATGCAATTTGAAAATGAGACAACCCCGTTAGGTTCTTCCAAAACATGCCTTTCGAGGAATCCAACATCCTCTCCCGTAGTGTTGGGGTGTGCGTGTGTTGTTGTTGTTGCACTTGGACCGTGTAGAACTGAGAGGGGTCAACATATCATCCACCAACCACTTCCAAAAACGAAGCAAAGCAACATTCCAACAACGCACAACAAGACCGAAAAAGTAGTATCCCACAAAACGCATCGTTCTAATTTCTGGTATATTTACTGGAACAGCCTATCTTCGGTACGACAATCGTCAGCACCTCCCTTCACTTTCTGCAAAATCAGCAAACACAAGGCACGGATCCCCGTCGATAGCTGAAGTGGCAACAAACTCATAATATCATGGAAACGAAGCGCTCACTTAGATGCTCTTGAATCCGCAGGCAGTGTAGAGGAATTCAATAGTCAAGAGTTGCAAAGTGGCTTGAGGAGCGAAACGAGCCCAGCTGTTGGAATAGAAAAAACAAAAGTAAATGGAAACGGATGAGACACAAACGTCGTGGAGGAAAAAAAGAGAATGGTCCAACCAACCAACCAACCAACCATACAAAATGTTCAAACGTACATGGGGATGAATCCACGCCACAAACTGGCAACACCATCAGCCTTAATAGTCTTGGTAACACAGTCAAGGAAACCATCGTAGATCTTCTTGTCGGTAGGTTGGTTCATCAAGTTGGTACGGATACGGTCGAAAGGACTGACAGTGCAGGTCATGAAGAATCCAGCAATGAAAGCACTGGAGAAGGCAGTTCGGACATCCTTACGCTCCCATCCGGCTGTGGTTGATCAAAAAAAACAAGTTCATTTCATTTGGTGAGAATTGGGTTCAAGCCAATAAAGACATTCTTTGGGCCAACGAACAAAAAATAGACACGTACTAACTTGGGTAACATATCCCTTGGAGATATCGTAGCATCCCATCTTGGTAGCGTTCAAAACGCAAGCACGCAAAACGTTGGCCTCAACTCCACGGTAGAATCCGTAGATTCCTTGGGATTTGTACATATCGGTAACAAGGGTCATAAGAGGAGCAGCCTTGTCCTTGTTGGTTTGGGCCAAGGTCTTGAGGACATCGAAGGGGTTTCCGATGAAGGATCCAACACCACCAGTGATGGCTCCGGCCAAGAATTTCAAGTAGAAAGGAGCATCAGCTCCAGCTCCCATGGCATCACGGACAGGAGCGTAGGCACCCAACTTGACGGAAGTGTAACTCAACTCACGTCCGAAAGCAAAAGTCAATCCCTTCCAGAAAGCTCCAATTCCCTCCTTGGCGTAAGTCTCAGAGATGGTGGCACCCAAGCCTCCTCCAGAAACTTGCATTCGGGTCTTGACAAGCTCCTGTCATGTTGCAAAAAAAAACACAAAAATCCAAAATTGCCGATGAGAAAATGGAAGCGAACGCAAATTCTTTTTGGGGAATCTTGGCCTGGCAGTTTCGCAGAAACTTACAATAGGGTGAGTGAAGTTGACAGCGAAGGAAGCAGCAGCTCCTCCAAGAGCCATGGACTCCAACAAGTTGGCCTTGCGGGGGGAAGTAGCGACAGTAAGAGACATGGTGATCGAAAATGTGTTTTTTTCTGTTGTACTTCCAAGTAATGAGAACAGGGCGCAGCAGCAGGCGAAGAGATTTATTTTTCCTTGGCAGGAGAATACGGGGAGCTCGCAACGTAGGTGGGAGACGGTGGGAGGATCTTTGCGAGTAGTCGGAAGATTGTGCGTTTTCATTGGAGCAAAGGCGCTTTGGATCTTGAAGTGACGGGGTCCATTTCGCGAACGGATGCCTTTTCGTCTACGTCACAGGCACCCTTTCCTGACAAATGACTCCCTCCTATTGGTGGACTTTTGGAGAGTACGGGCGATCGTAGCGCATCGACTAATTCGACTACCAAATTTTGCCAGTCAAATTGGTTGACGTCGGCAGATGGCAATTTTCGTGTTAACCAGTTTTTGTCCATTCGAAGGACGTGATACTTTGACACGATCACTCTCTTATAGCATACAGAACCTTTATTGGATTGGTAGAGCAACCAACGAAGCTGCAAAGAAGAAGTAATAACAATCTGCTAGATTTGCTGTTAAACTGCAAAACAAGGTTTCCTCCTGGTGTCAACCAATTTATATGTATGATATCATACTATGGAAACCGGTAACACTCCATGGTGACACCACTCCGAGTCTGTCCGTTGCCGGTAGGGGGTTCGCCTCACTCTTCGCCATTGCCGGAGCCTTCGTTTCTTACTTCCCGACTTTTTTTCGACAAACCTCAAGCACAATTCACAACGCAGTCCAAATTCTGTACTACGTATTCGTCGTCGTTGTCCTTATCAAGTGCACCATGTCCAGAAGTTTACAACCAATCCTCCTTATATTGCTTCTAGCCCCCTATTTTTGCGCGGCAGATCATGTCCTCCAACAAGTCCATGTCATCACCCGTCATGGCGCCCGAACGCAATTGGCCAAAGATGCCGACACCTTGTTGGAGGAGGCAGGCGCCACCTTGACGCCTCTTGGTGTTTCACAACATTATGAACTGGGAGTTTGGCTGCGAGAAGTATACAATACGGAAGCGTTGTTGTTGGATACCTACGATTCCTCCATTGTTCGATTGGAATCTAGTGCTTTGGATCGAACATTGAGCAGTGCCAATTCTCTCAGTTTGGGATTGTTCCCCTATGAAGCACAAGTCGGAGATCATGGAGAAGAATTGTTCCAAGGTCTAGTTCCTGAGCTTCCCAGTATCCCTGTATATTCGCGAGAAGCTTCCAATGATAGGTTTCTTCGAGCCTACTACAACATCTGTCCTGCCTATACCGCCAAATTGCCATCGCTCTATGAATCCAATGAATGGAAAGTGTTGGAAGAACAAAGTCAGAATGTACTGTACGAGTTGGGATCTTTGTTTCCTGATGAAGATGATACAGAAGAAATTGAAGAAGGGACTGTGGGATTGAAGTATGTTTGGACCTACTACGACCGCGTCAAGGTTGCCTACGACGAATGCTCCCTGGACCCCACCGCCTACAGTTGTACTTCCCTTGGAGACGAGGCTGCTACGTTGGCAGCAGCGGTTACCGAAGCTCAATTGAAGCAGTTCGCTGAAGTAATGGGAGCATCCGAACAACTTAAATTCAGTACCACCATTGCAGGAAATTTGTTGGGCAGCCCACTTCTTTGGCGAATGCTGGACCGTGCCGAAACATTGGATGGCAAGTTTTTCCTTTACTCTGCCCATGCTCCTACCATGTTGAGCTTGCTTGCCACCTTGAATACCACGTTGCCTTCTGATGAGCCTTTCCCGGACTATGCCAGTGCCATTATCATGGAGGTGTATCAAGATGAGGACGATTCGTCCGACAAGTCCATCCGCTTTTTGTACAAAATGGCAGCCAACACCACGGCCACGTATCTGCCCATGCAAGAAGAGTGTGAGGGAGTATATGATTCGAATGCAGCACCTGCGACGGTTGGATTTGGTGAGGACACAATGCACTGCTCCTTGGCGGAGTTTCTTGCTTGGTCCAAGAAAAATACATTGACCACAGACACGGCCTGGTGCAATGCTTGTGAGAACGAATCAACCGATGTCTGTCTACTAATTGCTTTGGATGCAACTACCAGTGGCAGTTCTCAAGAAGAAGAATTGTTGGACGACGACCGAGAAACTTCGTTGTTTGTCGGGACATTCTTTGGTGGCCTAGTGATAGGTATGGTTGTCATGGGGTGCTTGATGCGGTGTGTGAGACCACGAGCCGAATACTCTTCCAAAGAACAGCACATCGAGCATCACCCCGCCGAGGATGCTTCCGTTGTGGAGTTGAACTAAGGGATATCTTGATGAGGAGCCCTTTCCATAGAAACAATAGTATGAACATAGGTTTTGGCATTGAACAAACATTGAACGAAAACGGTTATCAAACATTACACCCATTCAGCCCAACGTCTCCTAGCTTTATGTTCCTATTATCGCTAGTATGTACAGCAACACCGACTTTAATGACGTCGCGAGATTCTGAATGGCGATGTGCCATGCATCGCGCGCCTTGATGACATGAGTAGCACACTTTGACAATGCAAAAAGAATAATGAAACGGGGAATGTGATTTGCATGCTCTCTATAATATTGTGAATACTAGCTATTGTATTGGATATTGCAGCTGTCTAACCAACATCGTGTTACACAGTGCTTGATACTCCCCCAGTTGTCAGAAAGACACCTGGTGCTGCTGGGAAGTGCACCCGAATACGCGGTAGTCACGCCTTGCCCAAACGTACGTAGAAGGTACTTCCTCCAGCAATCAGATGTGATACAAAGCAAGTATCAAAGTCAAAGGAATCCTCGCGATGTGAAAGTGATGTATGGAGCAATATGTCAAGGGCCTCGTAGCTACTTGGAAGGAGGAGGTCCACAAACAGACAATGGCTTGGTCAATTGATGTCTGCGCAATTCGGGTGCCTCGTCTACCAATGGCGGCCATTTTCCTCCAGCCATGACATGTTCAACCTCCGCGATAGTGCGAGGGCATACCGTGAAGTTCACACAGCCATCCTCGGTGATGCATACAACATCTTCCAGACGGACACCTCCAGTACCTCGATGCTTTTGCACAAGATCCGGATCCAAGTGTTCGGCAAAGATAGGATCCTTCAGAGCAGAGTCCAACAAGTGGTCAATAAAGTAGCAACCAGGTTCCACAGTCAATGTCATGTTGGCTTGGAGGATGCGTGCGGTTCGCAAACTCTTCAACCCGGGTTGGAGGATTCGTTCGGGATGGCCTGGAAGGTAGCCTCCAACATCATGTGTATCAATACCAATCAGATGACCTAGACCATGTGGCATAAAGACTGCTCCCAATCTCAAGTCAACCAACTCTTCCACAGTCTTGTCACCCAAACGCACAATACCAACTTGTGCCAGAGATGAAAGAATGACGGCTTCTGCCTTCTTGTGACAGTCCACATATGAGACACCAGGTTTGGCCATTTCGTATACAGCAATCTGCGCATCCAATACAGCCTGATAGATGGGTTTGTAGTCGTCAGAGAACTTTCCATTGGCTGGGTAGCTGCAAGTGATATCACTTGCATAACACTGATACTCTGCTCCCATGTCCATTAAACAAGTGTCTCCTTCTCCGAGTTGCCTCGAATTCGGCTCTCCAGCATGTCCGTAATGCAAGATGGCAGCATTGGGGCCACATCCACAAATACTTGTGTATGATTGCAAGCGACTGCCATAGTTGTAATAGGTGTAATGCCGAAAGAGACTTTCCGACTGGAACTCCCACATTCCAACCGTAGTGTTACGCATCACGTAGGCATGTGCAAATGAGGTAACTTGAGTGACATGTTCCATAAGATCCAACTCCAGTTGGCTCTTGACAACTCGGCATTCTGCAAGAATTGGAAAGAGAGATGTAGTATTCACCAACGCGGTCAGTTTGTCACTGGCAAAAGTGGGCGCCATGTCATACATGTTTCCCGAATCTGTATTCTTTCCATTCATGAGCCAAATCGGACAAGGTTCACCCGACTCGTCACTGAATACAATTTCTTCGAGTTGCGACTCGAGTTCATCGGTGTAGTACACTTGGTCGACGTTGTAGATGGCTTTCCATTCCTCTGGCGTGCGAATGTGACCCATAACGGTGGCATAGTCTGCTGGCAACCTTGGAATGAACAAGATGGAAACGGCATCTGTAAGAACTATATCACAGTCCGGTTCCTTGACTCCTGTCAACCACCAGAAATAAGATTCTTGTCGAAAGACAGGCTCATGATCTGTATCGAAACGAGTGGGTGATGGACCTCCTTTCAGGACAACTACAGCCTTGGGATTAGAAATCCTTTCTCTTAGCTTCGCCCTGTTTTCCTCAAACAACTTGAGAGGAACTTCATAGTTATTTCCTAATGACACAAAACCAGGTGCAAACATGGTTAGGAATTGTTGGCTCTAGGTAGTAGCTAGCGGTCCACACTCCAAAACACAACGATAGCAAGAATCTTCGTTGTTCGTCGAGTTTGGCTGTTTCCAGTCGAAAATTGACTCCCCAGACTCCAAAAAGTCGGTAATTTTGGAATAGGCTTTTTTTTATTCTCGGTCTAGTCATCAGTGAGTCATGTGACTTTATCCGCGGAACAAGAAGAACAACAATTATTGCACATGGAGTTGTTCAGAGTATTGCACCTCCTCGTTGTACGAGTTCACCCGTTCACAAGTAAAAGAGTGGAATGCGTTCTGTCAAAAAGTTTCGTTGCTCGCGATGTAGACTGGGACCCAGCCAAAAGCCAATGGGAGGCCGGTCATGGGGGGGGGGAATTTTCTAGTACTATTTGCTCGTACGAAAATGCGTAGATGCAGCAAAATCCTCTCTTCTCAGGTGTTTTGATTGGAGTCCAACAGGTCAATTGGGGCACGCGTCAGGCACGGGTCAGCACGCGCCACAATTGTGTGGAGCAGGTGACATTGTGACTCGATTGATCCATGTGAAACTGCAACTGATGACATTTTGCACTGTCCAGGTAAGGGGCTCCAGGTTAGATGACACGGCAGGAAGATTTCTCAACATGGTTTTTTATTTATGGTAAAACAGTGAACAGGCTTTTCACCGTCTACATAGAAAGGCTTTATCAAGAGAAGTCTCGAAAATCTACTTATTGATGAAAGGCCTTTTGAAGGAGATGCCTGTGGGAGAATTAGGACTGGAAGTTTGGTTGGGGACAACCCGAACCATTCGCACACTTCCTTTCTCTCACAACTCACAACTCAAGTGGCAAGCACCAAAGAAAACACCTCTTCTACTACAACGTACTTTGGATCATGTCTCTCGATACGGATCAGTCTGCAAAGGCCTTTGGCCTTGTGATTGCTGCTGGAGCAGCAACTTCTATTGGAGCTGCTGTTGTTTTCTTTCCTTCTATGGTCAAGTTGGCGAACCACAAGACCCTCGCCGCTTCCATGGGTTTGGCGGCTGGTGTTATGCTTTATGTCAGTTTGGTTGACATCTACCAAAAGTCTATCACTGGATTTGTTGATGCTGGTCATGATGATGGCAAGGCATTTATTCTCACAACGTTATCGTTTTTTGGAGGAGTTGTGCTAATGAAGGTAAGCGGATAGTCTCAGCCGTTGGGTCAAAGGATACTCGTGAAGATCTAACTGGTCAATAACCTTTCATTTCAGATTCTTCATGAGGGAGTTTCCTATCTTTTGCACCTTGAGGTCCAGAATCAAGTGGTTGAAATGGAACAACCAACAAGCGATAGTCTCGACCCATCCGAACGTCCCAAGACTTCGGAGCCCCTTTGTGGCAAGGAAGCCTTTCCAGCATATGATGACGAGAAGGACGCCGTTGAAGCTCTGAAGGATATTCATCGTATGGCTGCTGAGTTGACAACCGAGGCTGAAACATCTGAAGAGTCGGACGCCGTTGTTCAAACTTCCCAAGAACAAAAGAAGCTATTTGTTGTGGGAGCTGCCACTGCTGCAGCGATTGCCATCCACAACTTCCCTGAAGGTTTGGTGACATTTGTAGCTTATGTTGAAGAGCCAGCTGTTGGAATTGCCCTTGCCATCGGTATCGCTGTCCACAACATTCCAGAGGGATTGTGCGTTGCTATGCCCATCTACTACGCCACTGGAGATCGCCTCAAGGCTTTCTTGTGGGCTATCTTTTCTGGTGTCTCTGAACCTCTTGGAGCCTTGATTGGATGGCTTGTATTAAACAGTTCCTTTTCTGGAAACGCGTATGGTATCATGTTCGGTATGGTTGCCGGTATCATGGTCTTCATTTGCGTTGATGAGTTGCTCCCAACCGCATACAAGCACGATCCTAGCTCCGAAGTAATCACTCCTGCTTTGTTTGCCGGCATGTTCATGTTGGCAGCATCGCTCATGCTGTTTAGCGTGTAAGTGCGCGAGGAGATGACACCCAACATCTATCCCAGCACCACACCAGGCCAGCGGTGGCCAACCTGTAAAAATGAACTTCTGCTTTTCAGCCATTCTCTCCATTTCAGTAGACTTGCGCCCACTTGTTCCTGACTCCTTTGTAGCCCAATAGTCGAAGATAGCATTGCAAAGCCTGCTGTAGTAGACTTGTGTTGCGGACAGGCCCCATCACGAAGCTGCTTACCGGTAGTGTCACCAAATCGGTTGGTGGTCGACGGCACATTCAATCTTATCATTCTATGACACCTGCTACTTCGAGGAACATGCCAAAGAAGCAATGTTCGCTTCAGGTTTGCAGTCGACCGTCAATCCAACCTGACGGACTCACACTGACATGCATAGGTAGTGCAGTACAGTTGTTGTTCCCTGGATTTCGTAGGTATCAGATCACAGTCGGTTACACAAGCGTTCTAGAAAGTTTTGGCAACAAGAACGACGCCAATGACGTTGCGAGAGAACCCAGCTATCGGTAATTCATGGATGTACTGTAGTCGATTGTCAACGACTTCTACCGACCAAACGGCATGCTGATGTACTACCGTCTACTAGTAGTGTTCAGGCTTTGAGGGTCGCCTCTCTCATCACAAATCATCGCTCGTTGTTGTCGTCGACGGTGACCCTCCTCGAGTCTCTTCTTTTGGGCGACTCAATTTTTTAAGTGTTTCGCCTGCCGCCTTTATGGAGTCAAAACAACCAAGTGTATATCCCGACCAAGTCTTTAAGTGTACAGTTTGTGACAAGAGTAAATGTCGCGTTCTGTTCCTGTTCACTCTAAATCCATTAAGGTGTCGTGACATTTTCCTTAAGTGCACTGATGGATCGATCTCCGCGAGGTGCACAACAAGAACGCGGACATTCCGTGCGGCGCCGAAGCAATACGAACCCTCACAAATCCGAAGTCTGCCTCAACGCAGCAACTGGTGGTGGTGCTGTTGAGTTCAACTCCTATTTTTGCCAGGTCTCACTTTTTTGGCATCGGACCCATCTGCATAGCAACGTTTTTGATCCTACACCATCATGTCCGTCGAAGGAGATTTGTCACGCCTATTGGACATCCGTTTCATCGATGCCCGAGAGTTGACCACACTCGCAAAGATCGAGCTTGGAATCCACGGATATCCGTGTGCTGAAGGCCAGGAAATCATTCGGCAACGGGCTCTTGAAATTTTCGAGAGTCGATCAAAAGAAGACAAGCGAAAACTGAGACGCATGCATTCTGAGTTGGAGACTGTCAAGTCGATGCACAGTTCTTCACAAGCCACTGAACAAGAAAACACAGAGTCTGGGTCTGTCACCTCATTCCAGGCAGATCCAGTGGAAATCGTTCCAGTACCAACTGTAATGGTCAGCCCAACGCAAAAGATGAAGGAAAGGTTCCGACGAGCAATTTCGTTTTCATGAGAAGAAAAATATGGGGCAAGGACAAGGAGAGGGCCCGCTGTCCTGAACTCATTTCACGTATCGCTATACATGTCGATCTATTTGGTTTACGTTAGGTCTATGTCAATAAAATAATGTATGCAGCTACTGTACTAGTACATGGGACATTGTTTCATCACCCTTTCCACCGATACCATTGTATTGCTTCTGAGGATGTAGTGAGTTGGTTGGCTGGAAAAGCGATTTTCCAGGCTCCCATCGACGAAGCTCTTCCATGGTTCCATGGCCAGAAATGCTGAGGTCCTGAAAATTCAGGTACAGTACGAGTACTTCGGAAGTTCGTCGCCAAACATGCAGTAGTACGTACGAATGAATCCACAACGACGAATACTCATTGGCGCCTGGCGTTGAACATAACAAGCAGTGAGGTGGCGCGAAGACATTTAGAGGCAAAACGTGGTGCAGTACTGACGTTAATACTGGTTCCCTTTCAGTAGCACGACATTTAAGCTTCAAGCGATAATTGAAGCCCTTTTCTCACCTTCATCCTTGTGCAGCCGAATCAAGGCTCATAGTACCAGTGGAAAGCATCTCTTTCCAACCTCAACCCGAAGCGTACTGACCACCAGCAGGACACCACAAACCTTCACAAAACACGAGCAACGTCGTCGATGAATCTACCGAGGTGGAGTGCTCACGGCGGGTTGGCGAAACCAGAACCAGCGAACTAAACAAGAAGAGTGCAAATTCAGGGAAGTGACATCTATCTAAAGTACGGCGTAATCTATCAAATAGCTTCGATCACAAGACTACGGAAGAGAACTGGGGCTTACTTTCGGAGTTACTACTCCAAACAGTCATACAGGTACACGATTTGACAAGATAATCTGGCAATCGGATGCACTCCGGAAATGTCAAGACCCAAAGTGTTGTTGTCGAGGAGGTGGTTGTTGTTTCAAAATGAGAACCGAACGCCTTGTGCTTGTGTGAATTGATCTTTTGGAGGTGGAACGGGGGCAGGGCCGCCACCAATCACTGATTGATCAAAATCGATGACACAACCCGTCATCATTCCTGATTCCTCGGAAGCACAGTAGGCGATGCATCGAGCAACTTCTTTTGGGTCTAACAGTCGCCCAAAAGGTTGTTGGCTAACAGCGATGCGTTTCCATTCAGGCTGGTCCACCGTAGTATCACCGTGTTCTTCAGTTCCTTCTTTTTCTGTGCTGGTGCTACCATCGTTATTGTTTGTCGATTGGTGGTATAGTCGTTGTACATGATCCTCACCCGGTGAATCCATCCATCCGATAGCAAGAGCATTGACTCGAATACGAGATCGCATCGCTGCATAAGAAAAGTGTTTGGTCGCCACATTCAATGCACCTTTGCTGATGGAATATGCTGCCAACATGGGCATACTCCCGTAACTTGCCGTACTGGAGATATTGACGATACTTGTCGAGATAGACTTTCCTTCCCATAGTATCATGCGTATGGGTAATAGGTATGGAACATACCTATGGGGGCTTGGGAGAAGATCCCATCCTCAGAAGTAGTCGTAGCCAGTAATCTCATAGATCTGAGTTCTGTGTAAAAGTTTGTTACAGCTTAGGTCTTCTACTAGTTCTACTTGGGGCTGACAACACGCTTAAGCGAAAGGTAGTCGGCAATAGTAGTTCAGTAGACTGAAAGAGAAAGTGAAGAGGTTGAGTTGTCATCACGGAGGATAACCAACGATCGAAGTACGCGTACGAAGAGAAAGAGAGAGAAGTAAGAAGTAAGATGACAAGTGGTGAAAGCGATAGTTTGGCCAAGAGGATTGTCTTCACCGGGAAGGATGAAGATTGGAGAACCTACAAGGCAAAGATGGAGAGTCTGCTTGCGATGCAGAGCCTGACTCTGATCCTCACGACAAAGAAAGAAGATGTTCCGAATGATTCGGACGTGTTGGCTGCCTCTTCAAGGGAAGAGAAGATCAAGGAGCAGAATATCAAAGCGATGGGGTATCTACTCAATTCGATGGACACCACAACAGATGATGGAAAGTGGGTCTTCAACTTGGTAGAGAACACCAAGGA